>JAJMKC010000009.1:0-533901 GCA_030569175.1 Suzukiozyma manassasensis | reverse complement strand
TGTAAATCAAGTGTCCGGTGGTGGTGGATTTACCAGAATCGACGTGACCAATAACGACAACGTTAACGTGAGTTTTTTCTTTACCCATTTTAATTATTAGTTTCTATGAATTAAAGATAATTTTATTACCAAGTAAAAATTGCCAATTTTATAGTAGCTACGTTGCATCACCTCAGTGAAAATTTTTACGAAAAATTTTTTCCTTTCGCAGTCACCCCACGTGGTCAGGGCGGAAACCCCCAATGGCCGTTTGCTCAGCAAGCATTACCTTAATGTGGTAATTACCATGTAAAAGTGACATTAAGAGTTTGATTAGGGAATTGAATATATGACTCTATGCTATTGTGCAACATACGGTACCCAAGTCATTGCACTTCGAGACCAAAATGTTTTCGATCAAATATGGGTTAACAATTGTGCGGCTGCACATTGATATACTCACTACTTTATAGATAGTTGGAACCTTATTGGTTTGTTTGACTGATCAGAAATGGCTGTTCACTCGAAGAATGACTATTGCGTTGATTAATTAGAAGTTGTTCAAGTGGAGAACTTTGTGAGCTACTCATTTTGCGTTTTGCTATGTTAACATTTCACAGCAGCTTTGTTTTGCTGACTGGCGAACTCTGTGTGAGGTATCAACGATCCCGCAGTAAAACAAACCGTAAGGTTTTATACCATCCTCCACGTACACGCGGTAGTGACTCCTGTCATAGTAATTGGAGGTTCCGGAATTCTTTACCGTAGATAATTTACTCTACAAAACGTTTACTATCTCATGCTGATCTCCTCGTAATTCTTTAGATTATGTACCATTACGCACCACTTCTGTGTAAATGCATATCTATTACTAGCCGTTATCAAGTCATCTATCTGGTGTATTTGCCAACTTTTCTTGCAGCACGAGACTTCATTTGTGGTTTATCTAGTTTTGTGAGCAAGTTATCAGATTCTTGATACCCTATCTGACTTTGTTGACTAAGATCGACTTCATTCGCAGTATTGGCAATCTCGGTATTCAATCCCTGTAGTTTCTTCGTTAGTGATGTTCCTGTCAACCTACCGTACTTTTTCTTTTCCATCGGTTTTCTCGGTGATGGCAATTTCATTAGTGGGGACTTGTTTTCCCCCATGTTTCTATTGATGGACTTGATGTATGAGCCTAGCTCAGTAGGCTCTATAGGGGAAAACAAACACCAACTTTTGTTCGCAACCTCGGGTAATATCAAATGATCTTCGTTTACAGAAAGCTGTAGACCCTGCCAAATGTACGCGATAGATACGATAGGGATTTGCCATTTCTTTGCTGCGTTGATCTTGTTTGTTGTAGATACCAATGACACCGTTGTAGATATGGGACACTGTAATATGTCTTGAAATTCGTACTGGTACAATTCCTTATTGCTACTACCTAACTTTTGTTTGTAAAGCTGAATGTTGACAATCAACAAATCTCGTTGGCTCGTTAATGATTGACAGCATTCGAATCCAAGGTTTTCTAGTAACTTTTCAATATGTAATAATTCGATGCCAGTGAATCCACTGATGCAAACCTTGAACTTGAGTCGTTGCAATGCAACTAACCCTTTGATGGGATGGCCCCAACTGTCATCCACAATCTTGTTATAATATATTGCTCGTTCAATCCACCATTCAGTATTGACGCTGATTGACCCGGCTGAAATTTCCTCTTTCAAACTGGCCGGTAATATTCGTATCATTGATGATGATTCTGCTCCATTCTTAGATGGTAAAATAATATGAGTAATTGTGTCATCATGGGTATCACAGATGCGGCCATCGTTAGATTCGATAACTTTGATTAATACATTCGATTGATGCTGAGTGAATCCTACCAAGAGGAAATGCAATTGTGAAAACAACTTGATTGAGTTCTCCTGCTCTCGTTGAAAGAGCTTAAGGGGTTTGATTTTACTATTAAAATTAGCGGAAAGTTCATCGTCTTCCTCGTTTATATCTTGCCACGAATCGTTCAATTTTCGCTTTTGAACTTTCATGGGTTTGTCCATAATAGAATTCCAAATTGACGAGTCGGGTCGCAAACGCTTCTTACTTCCGTCTCCCCGACCATTTTCGGAAGCAGACCTGGAATGTACATGTGCGTTCTCATCTTGTTTTTCATGCAATGTGTTCGATTTAAGCTTACTCCAAATATTGCACCCATTTTGATAATCGAACTGAGTGTTGTTATTTAAGGTGTAGTCATCAAAATCAAGTGCAGCACCTCGTAGTATCGAGTCAAATATCCAGATAGGGTGAACTATCGGTTTCTTCCACTCCAATCCTTTATTGTATCTTCGTCCCGATGGCACCGTGGTTATTATACAAGAATTAGACATCGTCAATGATTCAGAAAATTTGCCCCCAAACTTCTCTATCAACGACGACAAGTTATCAAACTGAAAGTATTGAGGCGATATTGTTGATCGAAAATCATTGGCAAATACCAGTACATCGGTAACATCCATTCGAGAAAAACAAATGTTCAAATCCTTGAAAATTGGGAGCGAATACTCATCGATGTTCAAATGATGAGAATGGTCCTCTTCACCATTGAGCCAGTACTCATAAACAGAGAGAATCAGCTGACTCTCAATAAACTTAATATCGCTACGGTTCTTTATGCAAAACCGGTACTTTGCTGTTTGCCTATCACCAACAATCAAGTATTCAACATCACTCATCAAATCACTGTAATGGATACCACCCAACTTGGTGATTTTGGTGGCAATTTCCTGCCGAAGAACGGAGTTTATCCCGGTGCAACAGAAAGTCAAGCCTTCGAGCGGCGCTTTACCGTCTCTGTTGCCCATCACTCCATATGTTCATATGTCGCGTGTAGTTGTGCAACTGGTTGCTCGCGACTCAAAGCGAACAATCACGTATGCGTGGCGCTACCAGAGAGATACTCGATTGAAATCGTAATCAAAAAACCCGAAATCCGAAAAAAATTCGTAGCCCCGAAACAGCGAAAAAAACCGCTTAAGATACAAAACGGATCCAGAAGCGCTACCATTAAACACCTCGTTAACATCAACATTGGTGATGGCGGATGCAATTATATGCAGTTAGCCGAGGCCAGAACATTGTTACCTCGCAAATTGATAGCTGTGTCCCATCAGTGCGAGAACACCTGCAAGTTCTGGTTGCGCTTCAATTTCGGAACCGACGCGAGAGAAACGAAACTCCAACTTGGACTCATGATTCACTGTTAAGTTGCGGTGCAATGGTATAAAACTTAATTTAAAGGTGCATTCACATGCAGGTGCATTGTACATCAACGGCCCCAACAGTGCAGCTGTGGACCGATCTTCAACTCCGAGAGTAGATTTTCTCGGGGTTTACTTGTACCCCACAAAGCAGGGCAGTTCCTCGGCCAATGCTACACAAGAGTATAAAATCCCCAAACTTTTGCTTCAAAAAACAGACGAAAAGGCAATCTGATCCAATTATAAGTCGGCACTCTCACAAAATGCCGTTGGTCCCAGAAACATCCAAGTATTACACTCACGAATTAGTGACAACCGAAGCTTCGCACCCAAGATACCCTGGATCGGTGGTATTGGAAAAGCCCTCAACAAACGACGAGGACCATCGGTTGCAAATATGTTACAGGCGGTATCAGGCCACGAAAGCTGAAGAGAACCCTATCAATATAGTGTTTTTGCACGGAGTGGGGATGAATAAGGGAATATGGCACTACTACATTAATGTGTTGTATCAGAAATTCCCTCGCTTGAATACGTGTATTGCGATCGATTTGGTGAACCACGGGGATTCTGCCCAGGCTAACGTTAACAAGTTAGGCCATATGTGCCACTGGCAAGATGGGAGTCGAGATGTATGCAAAATCTTGAAAAATGAAGAGTCGTTCTTAAGGCAGAATTCCGTCAACATTATCGTTGGACACTCCATGGGGGGAACTGTCTCACTTGTGGCTTCATTGCTTGAACCAAACTTGTTTGATGGCGTATTGCTTGTAAACCCAGTTAGTTGGACAAGTGAGATTTTCAAGCTGGGGCTCCAAGCGAAATTGAATGTGTCGCTTTCAACCTTGCAGATGAATAGCGATTTTGTCATTGAAACTGAGGATTGGTTGCAAGAAATAACCCAACACTTCAAAACCAACTCGTATTTCAAGAAGTTTGACGACACCATATTGAACAATATGCTTTGGGACGAGTACAATGGGAAATATGACCCAAATAAGAAATATCGTGAAGTGAAGTTGAAATCGACTAAATTTAACCAGTATTGCTCTTACGCTGCAGCCTACGATTCTATCAAAGCATCGATGCCCTTCTATGATAAGGTGAGTATCCCAGTTTACTTTTTCCATTCAGAAAAAGATGTCCTTCCAGATGAGGCAAAAGAATTCTTGCAAGAATCACTTAAAAAAGTGCTTACAAGAATCGATATACCAAACACATATCACATAGCACATGGCGATGTCCCACAGACTATGCTTCCACTCTTTGAATCAACTATTGACGAGATAGTCAAAAAACTGGCGAATAAATTATCAAGCGATAATGATTATGTGCAACAATACGGACCAAATTATAGAAAGATTTTGTTGGAAAATTATCTTGGGGCATTCGTAGGAGCTGATCTCAAAGGTAAATTGTGAGCGTCTGATATGTTTTATGTCTTTTAGTTGATTTATATCATATAGAAATAGTTGTATAAAGAATGTTTTCATGTATGCTTATCAAATGTGGCGATGGTTATACAGGTATGATGGAGAAACCTAGCAATAATGCTTTTTCTTAAAATGTTGCGAACAGGAATATGGTTTCCGCAATGTCATTCTTCTTTAAAGACAATGGCAATAACGCGATCGAAACGCATTGCGTTGGTGCACACCAAGGTTGCATCTGATAGCAACGCATCAAAAGTGCCAACGACAACGAAAGCTACCACCACGGTGGTGGTTAGTCCTACTACGGTGGCAATTGTGGGGAAATCCAAGATAGCCAAACCAGATTCTGTAACCAAATCTCCCTCCAAACGTAGCAGAACTAAGGTTGCCAAACCTTCGTTCGAAGAGTATCTCGCCAGTAATCAGATCAATGGCGTCTACGAAGGGAGCTTGCCAGATGATTTTGTTAGCTTTCATGAGCCTGAGTTTATTGATGGTTGCCATCACATTTTGAAGATAGATCCCAGTTTATATCCGGTTGTGATTCACAAAAAGTTTGCCCAGTTCGAAAATGTAAAGTCTGAGTCTCAGACATCATCGGACATTATCCGATCTTACTGGTATTCGTTGATTTCGTCGATTATCGCCCAGCAGATAAGTGGATTTGCAGCCGAATCAATCGAAGCGAAATTTAAAGCGTTGTTTGGTGACCAGGTTCCATCTCCACAGTTGACTCTTGAGCTTTCTCACGAGCAACTAAGGGGAGTAGGGTTTTCGAATCAAAAGGTTAAATACGCTCAGCATATTAGTCATCAATTTGTTCAAGAGTGTAATTTAACATCAACTGAGTTTTATTCCACGGCCAGCGTGGAAGAAATCACAGCCGAACTTACAAAGCTAAATGGGATTGGAGAATGGTCAGCAAAGATGTTCATTTTGTTTACTCTCAAAAATTTAGACGTATTTGCTCATGAAGACTTGGGGGTGGCTAGAGGAATGGCAAAATATTTATCACGAAGGCCAACTCTTTTGCAAGAAGTAAAACTGATGTCCCATTCTGAAAAAGTGAAGAAGGCATTGACCAAAAAGCCAAGATTTGCTAGCAAAGACAACAGCAAACGCGATTGGGTCCCCGTTCACGATGAGTATGCGAAATTAGTTGGTGATTTGTTTCAACCTTACAAGAGCGTTTTTGTCTTGATATTATGGAGGCTAAGTTCTACAAACATAAACATTCTAGAGAATGCTGGAATCCGCTACTCTTACCAAACTAACACAGCCGTCAAAAGCGAATGAAGACGATTGTTCGTAATACATCACAACTCTATGATTAATGCACTCCATACGCATATGTGAAAGGTGCACCATTTGAAATGGATTCCGAAAAGTATGATTTTACACGATTTCTAGACGATGAGATTATTTTCGACCGATATATTGGATAGCTTCGATACAAAAAGCAGAATATCAACGCACAACAAAGTAGTGATAAACTAGGCACAACTACGTGGTTAGCTAAGTTGAAGTCATGACTAAGACTGTTGATGCAGTATGTTTCTATTGCAGTCAATGATGTCGTTGATTACGTATTCTACACCACTAATATAGGTAGATGAATCCAGCATATCGGTTGCGTTCTGACGCAACTCAATATCAATCGCTCGTTATGAATCTGCGTCACTCTCAACTTTGTTTATTCTAAAGTTGTAAACATCAACACACCTGATTGTACAAACGACACAACCCAAAATCACAAGGAAGGGAATAACCCAACTGTCGCATCACTACCCTCTCGTAAACGTACCACTTTCTTCTGTTTGTGCCTAGATATTTTGCACCCAGTCACGTGCCAAACTCTCGTTACAAATTCTGAATCTGTGCGAGGTAGAAGTAAGTATGAGCCCGGACAATAGAATCTAAGCCGAAGGTACCGTGACAGGTGAGCATTGTGCTTGCAATATTGAACATCACCGTGGCAGAAAACGTCCCACGCTCCGGCAATTCGTCGTGGTGACATTCCCGAATATCACAATCATGTACAGCAGTTGCATGATTTTTTTATTGTTCTGCTTGTGATAGCAGATAAAATACTGTAAACACTGCATGAACCCAACACACTGCATATCGTGTTTCCCTATTAAATAACACTATCCTAAACCATGGCAAGAATGCCTGGCAATATTTGGCCAGGTACGAGAACTTTGGATACCTGCTGTTGCACAGCCGCAAACATTTGACTAACTTTAGACTATCTTATGCGTGATAAGATGATGGCTAAAATAGCCGTGCCCACGTATATTTTATTCACCACGTGAGAGCTATATTTATAAACACTACAGATATGGCAAAAATTGCACCAATAAGGATATCATATGCTGCGCCAAGGTGTAAAGTAGATCGCGTGTGGATGCATCCGGAGTAGTATACATAATCACTGACATCAAAAATAGCATAATGAAACTTTGTGGCAAGGGGTGGTTATTCTTATCAAGATTTCAAGCATCGGATCACTAAGGCGTGGAGGGGGCGATAAATTTAGCTTTACTTTGATGTCATTGCAATACCATCCAAATATCAGTAACCACCAGCAATCATTGCCAACCTTCATCCACGGTCAACCAGCATTTACACGGGCAAGAACGGCAAGTACCACCACCACCGCATACGGCAGGAGGGATATTAGAATTTGCTCCTTGCAGCGCTACCGCCCCCGCCGGCTGTATCTTCTATCCCAGCCTATTCGGGATTATTTCTATACTGTAAGAGATGGCGAAGTTTTGTACAGTAGACAATAGACTAATTTTTGGGATATCCCTTTTTATCATCACTTCGTTTGTTTTTTGTTTCTAACATCGTTGCCAACGGTATTACCCCTGAACCTAGACATTCGACCGTGTACCGCTCCCACCAAATACCGTTTCCTTACGTTCGCTAGCAGGATCATACCATAACTTAGTAGTAACTCCTAGACTGATTCGTATAGTGAGATTGCTAGTTGGGTCGTATAGATTCGATTTTTTCCTTCGCTTTGTTGTTAAAATCTGGTGTTCCGTCACATCCCCTTTATCATGTCTAGAAGGAACAGTCTATCGTCCACAACGTCGTTCCAGCCGCAGTCTCCTGTGATGAGGGACATTTCTACCACCTCGTTACTCGCAATAGATACCAAGTTTGTCAAGAGATCTGTCAACCAGAAGAAAAATGGCGTTTCAAACTCCCCCATAAATCAGACGTATTACTTCCCTAACGGCGAAGTGTTTCGTCCTCGAGATCCCACCCACCAGAAAAGGTGCCGACCGGAGAAGTTGAGGCCGCTGGAATCGTCTCCCTCCTTACCTAGCAGGAGATCAAGCACGTCTTTGGCATCGCAAACATTTTCTGATATCAGTCACCAGGGAATGCTTCGTCCTCATATGTCGTATTCTTTCAGTGCAACCGAGCGTTCAGGCTCGTACGAGCACCTTCCCCGAGTGTCGTCGTTTAATGACATAAGACCAATGTCTGTTGATACAAATCTTACTTTTGTCACGGGGAAGAATACTAGTGGAAGATACAGTGGGAGATCATCTGTCAGTTCGTCGGTGCAGTCGAGTCCATTGAACAACACTCCCCCCAACATGTTCCCTAGAACGAACTCAACTCCCAACATCAATAGCTATAGATACAAATCAGGTCCTAGACCCATTTCGCGCAATTCGAGTTTCACCAATGTGCGCAACAACTTTGGCGACCAAAAGGTCCAAACCAAACAGAACTTCATGAAAAGTGTCAGACAGGGTACGATTCTCGGCAATAATGAACCAAGTGCTATTTCGCCTTTGGAACAGCCTCCAAGTCCCCAATTGAAGTTGCACTGTAATAACGTCCTCAAGTCTGCGCCCACCCTAGGAGGTACCCTTGGAGGTTTGATTACCGATTCGTGTAAAAATGACAGTCTACAATCGTTACCTGAAAAGAGGTCAAGCAGTATTTCTTCTACATCGTCGGGGTATTCAATGACGAGCTCGTCATCAAGTACGCATAACGACAAACCACAAACTGGAATGTTGAGCCGTTCATTATCAAATACCCCCACAACAAGCATTTCGACTAGTGATACAAAAGAGAAAGATGCAAATCACGATATCAAATTGCCAGATGTCAATGATCCAGCCAGCGGAAAAACTTATGCCATAGGGAAAGGAGACAAGCCAGACCCACGAGTTAATGCACTCAATGATACCCCATATGTTCCAACCCTTGACTCCATCGAGTCTTCAGAGATCAGCTCTACAGAAACATCGCCCAACAGACTTTCTTCCGAAACCAAATTGGTCTCTGAAGCAGAATGTGAAACGGTAACCGCAATGGATATCCTGACGAAGGACAAAATTGTTGGTGGAAACAGTGAATACGAAGTTGCAAACAAGGTGCTGCCAGCAGAAGCTCACTCATGCCCGAGACCTAGAGGTATTAATGTGCCAGACAGGGGTGAAGCAACCCGAGATCAAAGAATTGAGAGTACTATGGAAAATGGGTCCTATTCGAAGGTATCTGCTATACCAATAAGAGCACATAATCTAGTAAGTCAAAGTGGCATCAGAATGCAAAGCGATGACTTTAGAAAACCACGTCTATACTTTGAAGATCACAAAAGAGCCGAAATTGAACCAAAGAAGTTGACAGAAACTTCATCATGCGGAATTCAAAAACATGAGATTGTCTCCAATAATACGCAAGATGTGCACACAGCCAATGAAATCAAACAAGTTAAGAGTGACAAATCCAAGACAAACCTCTCAATTTCATCTGCAGATGCCAACGCTACTGAGTTCAAAACCAAATCTAAATTGAGGACGTTTTTCAGAAAGCTTTTCTCAAGAAAAGCTCCAACGAAACAATCTAACCATAAAGCACTGGTTGCTACTAGGCAAAAGTCAAACGTTCCACGAAATGAGCCATCTAATAAAGACAATGTGAAAGCGACTATATCAACGCCCATCGCGGAGAACAGCATAAACGATCATTTGAAAACCACTAGCGACAGTTTGAGCACTGAGCCTTTGACTGTCACAAGATTGCCAAGTATACGTAGATCTGGAAATACTAAATTGATGGATGAGTTCATGACCCAGTTTGACAAATTGGACAACGAGTTATCACAGGATATGCAAACCAAATATACTCACAAGAGCACACGAAAGGATATTTTCATGAAGGATGATGAGTTGAGTTTGGCACAAATTCAAGATCAAAAGCTTAAGGACTCAGCTCTTCCGCGATCGTCCAGCTCGTCATCGCTTGAAGACTATGTTGACGACAATATTCGCAGCGTTCGAGAAGAATGCAATTGGGAAGAATACCAAGACGCTAAAACGGGTGAAATTCAAGCACTTGATGGGAAATCACCACTCGACAACCTAGTGTCTCAAGCAACTTTCGCTACAGACCAGAATGATGGCGTTTTGCAGACCGGCAAGATCGAAGTGGTGTTCACCCAGGAGCAACTAGAACGGGCATTTTATACCAATGAAGAGAAGAAATCTATCCCGATCGAACTCAAATTGGTGAAACAATTTAAAGATTTTGACAGTGTTAAAGTTGATTACCGCAAGTTTGAAGATTTGGATGGTAACACCACCTTCAAACGAAGCGAGACCGTGACAGGATCAATCATGAAGCACACCACTTGTAATGAAAACAAACGGGTGAAATTTTCCAATAGCATCAACATCAACGAAACATTTGCTCCAGACATGTACAAACGGTACAACAAATGCGTCACCCAATACACCTTGACGGAGCCCACCGAGATCATTCGAATCAAGGAGGAGCTTAACAACTACAAGAGCCACGAGATGTTGGTTCATGAACAATCGCAAGACAATACGCATTTCTTTTACCGCTAATGATCACCAGCAGAAGAGCTGCCGACAATGGACCAGGTTATAGACAATAGAAGGTACTACGCATTGGTTTAATTCGTCGTCTCCATGATGTAGATTTCATATACAGTAAATTCATATTTCTCAACTCCCTCTATAGGTGGTGTAACTATGATTAGACAATAATAAGGGAATGTGGTAATGGTTATCGGGGGGGTTATTAATAATGAATGTTATCTCCACGAAGGGAAAGAATGTTGTAGTCTTTTGTTGAAAAAAGTATTTCCCTGTGAGGAATTTCACCTTGTAAATCCCTGGCTTTAACTGAGTCCAGTTCTTGTCGTCGATACCGAGAGCAGATTTGGCCAGGACATCTAAGTTTGGATCAAAGATCCAATTTTTGATTCGTCCATCGCCATCGGTGTGGTTCATCGCAAATGGGGTTGCCCCATCATTGCTGGGGCTGGCCTTTCCATCCAACGTGGAAACAAAGTACAATTGGCACACAACCTGACTCGCAGGCTTTCCACGATTGGTGTCTAAAATATGACAGGTGATTGGATCTACAGACATTTGAAACAGCCACGGTACACAATATATTGTGTCCAAACAATCGCTTATCTGGGGATTTATTGGCGTTTTATAGGCACTTCGGATATTCCCGATGGAATTCTCGCCATGCTACCATGACAGGGAAGAAATAGTGGTGCAGCTAGATATATTGCCGCACAGAAGCAGAGTGACACAACCGTAGTGGCGGGAATGGTGCACTAATGGTACCAACGGTTCTGTGGGTGAGAATTACTTGGATTTCTGAAGTAGCATATTATCAGTTTTCCTGGTTTGTCATACACATGATCTTACAGAATAACATGGAAGTTAGCAAGAGATTAGCTACGCTACAGTACGATATTATTCACTGTGTTTGACTTCAGTAGAGTAGACTTTGAACTGGTCCCATTTTCCTCATGGGATTGGTCGCAAAAGCCTTCGTTTGATTTACAGACTTGGGGTGTGTAACCCATTCCGTCATTATGCATTTCGTTGTATTAGCAGTGGGTGGAGGTAATCTTGCTCCATTGGATGGTCTTACTGTCGTATCGCCAGCGATTACGTTGGTTTAGATCCTCTAGAATGTAGTCGATTATTCCATTGATCAATTTGTGGTCGGTGGTGTTGATAGTTCCGTCACGAAGATGGCCCTGGATCAAGCTCTGGACATGCACGGTTTCTGCACTAGACACCGTCGCCGTGATATTTTCGTATAAAGTTCTGAGATTGTCGCAAATGATGTTTTGTGACTTTGTCACTCGAATAAGTTTGGCCACATGCAACTTGTGTCTGATTCTATGAAATAAAATCTTCTTTCTGTCGGAGAATGTGACACCGTCGTCTGGCGACTCCACGTGTTTGAATGCGATTTGGAGCCGGGCCAAGTTGGTCAATAACTCACTAAAATGGTGATTTTCATATATATCCGCCAACCGGGTTTTCGCAAACCCATTCTTCATAACATATCGAACAAACCCCAAAGTACCTTCAAAATCGTTGCATACTTGCACGCTTTTCACCTCTACCACTTCGATATCGCTCTCCCTGTGACAGTTCTGTAGCCGCTGCCGATTCAAGGGTAAGCTGTCTTCGGGAACGTTGACAAAAATCGTCTCAGACCCATTGGACCCATTGGAAATGAAAACGACATCGTCTCCCCCAACATCATCCTCGTTGTCCTCGGCAATATCGCACTCCACCACATGTCTACGTTTCGCGCGATGCGCAATTATGCCAAAACTATCTTCGGTAAGACAACTTGGCACATTATCGGTCCAGTCTAGCTTTCGTATAGCCATATTTCGCGTGCTAGTCACCGGTTCATGATTGGTGATTACGCCAGCACCATCGTAGTCAAATTCCCATGCTCGATCCAAGTCTGCCTTCTCTTTAAGTCTCTCGGCCCACTGCTGTATTTCAACTCGTAAATCATCTTTTTCACCAATTACTTTCACCGATTTACTCACAATAACAACCAGTTTGTGGCGTGTCTGAACGGTGCCACTACACTCCACGATTGTTCCATAATTGTCGCCCCAGCAGAGACCAGCTGCAAGGTAATTGGACTGCGACATTCGAACCTTAATGAACAGACCAGAACAGTCATCCAAAGTCAACGTTACAAAGCTTTGAATTGGGCCATCTCTAAAGTACTCGCCTACGATTTTGCCAAATACGTTGATAGACCGGATGGGATTGTTTTTAATAAGTATGACCCCTTTATTGTAATACGCCCAAGGCCCATATACCACATGAGCAGGAGTGCTTGTAGTGATATCATTGATGACAAGCTTCACGGTTTTGTTGTACGTTGGTGAAAGATAGAATACCTCAGGAACATAGTACACCAAACCGTCTCGTCGTAGGGCGATGTGGTTCTGTCCTGGGGCAATATCTACCGTAGACTTCATTCCACGATAGCTAACATGTGTCAGAACGACGGTTTCAAATGGGTTTTTGTCACTGTTGTTATTGTATGAAAACGTAAATAGGCAAACTCGCGCACTTTGTGGAATTTTTCTGGAGATGAGGTAGCAAAATATAATTTGCAATACTTTACTCACATGGCATTATTTGAAGTGAAAGGGTGGGATTTGAAGCCCGAAGTTGTGGTTAGCACATCAGAAGACAAGAAGAAACAGAAAAAAAAGGAGAAAAACAACAAACGGAAGCGGGAATTAGCAGAAAGAAAGCGCAGTGAAGAATCTAGCCATGACCACCATGATACCACCAAGGCAAAACCCAACGAAAAGGAAGACAAAGAATCTACACAAAATGACAGGACGAAGTCCAAATCTTCTTCCAAGAAAAGAAAACACGAGGCGGTTGAGAAACTGGAACGTGAACTGGCACAAGTAGTCACCTCATCTCAACCATTGGAGATGGAAAGTACGAAACCAAAGTTGACGCCTTTGCAACAGAAGATGTTGAACAAATTATCAGGATCGAGATTCAGATGGATAAACGAACAATTGTACACGATTTCATCGCAAGATGCTCTTGCTTTGATCAAAAATCAACCAGAGTTGTTTGATGAGTACCACCAAGGGTTTAGATCTCAAGTTCAATCGTGGCCACAAAACCCCGTAGACGTGTTTGTTGACCAATTCAAGACCAGAATATCGACGAAGCAAGTTAATGCCCCCGGTGGTTTGCCAGGGTTACCATCCAAACAAGTTGTTATTGCCGATATGGGGTGCGGTGAAGCTGAATTTGCGTTACAAGTAGATAAGTTTGTTGAGCAGTACAATAGCAAAAAGAAGAAAGTCAAGAGAAATGGTGGCGCGAAGCACTTGGACGTCCAAGTACACTCTTTTGATTTGAAAAAACATAATGATAGAATCACCGTTGCCGACGTTGCCCATGTCCCATTAGAAGACCAGTCGTGTTCGGTGGTTATATTCTGTTTGGCATTGATGGGCACCAACTTTTTGGATTTCATTGAGGAAGCATATCGTATTTTGGCACCCAGAGGGGAGTTATGGATCGCAGAAATCAAGTCCAGGTTTAACGAATCGAGCGATAAAAAGTCGGTGAAAGAAAACGGTGTTGGTGAAGAGTTTGTCGACACGTTGAAGTTATTGGGATTTTTCCCCAAAACTACTGATAACTCCAATTCCCATTTTACTAGATTCGAATTTTTCAAACCACAAAAGGAAATCCTTCAAGAAAGAGTAGCGAAATTGCAAAGGAAGAAGAAGTTTGTGGAACAGGAGTCTGAAAAGGAAGAATTGGACGAGAAAAGATCAAAACGCGCAGAAGGTGAATGGTTGCTCAAACCTTGCATTTACAAGAGAAGATAATGGCAAGTGTGCTGCAGTCTTGAGTGTAATGTTTTATTGTACTATAGTTTCAAAATATACATAACGTAATAACCATCACCCATACATTTTCGCTTACATTTTCGCTAATGCTTGTCGCCTACCCACCAGTACACCAGTAGCTACAGCATGCTTGCAGGTCCCAAAGACGCACACTCGCTTGCGCGACGTTTCGCTACGGTCTCAATTAGCTCCGGTATAAAGCAGAAGGCAATTACATTCAACTTAAATCGACATAAAATGGCCCAAAGTGTTTTGTTTTCAACAATGCTTGGTCATGAAAAGGTCCTAACTGCACTTGTAAGAAAAATCAATGACCACTATTGGCTGTAATGTAGCCTCAGGAATCCATCTGCAAGGGATGGCATTTGATTGTTTACCTCAAGGGTGGAGCGCTCAGCTAGGCAAAAAACGCACGTTCAGCCACATTCAGACACGAAAGATCAAAAAATATGACACAACCCCCCGGATATAGCCACAATCTTCACTAGAAGGGAAAGACGGTGGTGTCAATCACCTGGTAAATGGCTGCAAACTTGTCCACGTTGGACAGCCGGAACCAGCAATCATGTGACCTTGCAACCAGACGCGAAATTTTGCAACCAGCCATCACCACCCATGAAAAAGGAAGATAAACTGGGCCGATGTGCCAGCAATATAGATAAGGCTGTAGTCATATATAAAGCTTAAGGGAGCAGGAGGAAAGGTGGGCCGTGCGTGAGTTTTTTTTGCAACGAGAACTAAAATGACCGAGTTTTATCAACCATCGTTGTTATTTCGACAAAACGCAATGAGAAGAAGTGGGTTTGTGAATGACGAACCCACGATAAAATCCAATTCTCGAGTAAACTGGGACTACAACTACAACGACTGTCATGTGTTGAACAAATCGTGCAGCTTGAATCGGTTGAACATCAAATCCAACTATTGGAAGATTCCTGATACAAACTACAATTTGACTAGTATGGATGTCATTGGTGGTGTCGACAATGATAATGCTTCTGTTGCAATTTCCAGTGGAAATCAGCAATCCAACTTGTTTATCTACGACTTAGATGTGCGCGAGAAGTACTTGAGTCATCAACTGACAATCACCTTGCCCAATATTCACGGGTTGAAGTGGGTGCCCAACCATGCGGGATATTTGATCACGGGAAACAACAAGGGATATGCCCACTTGATATCCATTCCTTCACTTTTCAAGGATAACGGGGACGAAGATGCATCAGCAGAGATCGTCAAGAGATTCAATCATCGAAAACATTTGAAGTCATCGTCTTCAGCAGTGAGAAATTCCAATATTTCGAAATTGGATTTTATAGATCAAGAATCAAACGAATTAGTGACGTTATACGATAACAATTTGTTTCATTGGAACTTGAATAGCTGTCAGTCACAAATACGGCCAAGTCCGATTTCAATCACTACTATTACCGGCTTGGTTAATTTTGACTCCCTTAACATGGCAACTATTGGGATTTGTGGTCGATTTGGGGTGTCGTTATTTGACTTGAGAACCCCCAAATTCCAATTACCAAAGAGCTTATCGTCATCAAGCAACAAGAAGAAGCAATATGCGTCGTTAATGAAATGGAACCCTGATAATGAAAACGTCTTTGCTGCATACCACAGGGACGGGGTAATAAGATTGTGGGATATAAGGAAACAAGAAAGTTATGGTAATTTGTTTGGCCACCACGACAAAGTTGTCAGCATGGAATGGAATAACGGCGATTTGTTTTCTGGGGGAAGAGACGGTAATATAATCCACTGGGACTTGACCACCGATGTTACTGATTTGAGTGCATGCTCATTGAAAGAAGGGTTGACAAGCATAAATTTTGATGCTAGAACCAACAAATTGAAGCATGTCAGCGAACAACGACAATGTGGAACAATATTGCCAGCATCGAATACCAATATAATTGCCATGAAGTCGATCAACGATGGTGTGGATGCTAAGATCTTATCTGTGGATGGATCTTCCTTCTTTGGTGTTCATAACAAGATTTATGATGCCATTGACATCAAGGTCAGTTCCGATAAGTTCTACTATAGCGAGCAAGACTTGCAGTTGTTGGTGGGACAGGTCAACTCTAACGATACATTGGTTGAAGAGGAAGAAGAGGAAGAAACGGACAATGGGAAATTGTCAACAATTTACGAAGCCGTGGAGCCATTATCGATTGACAGAAGACCAACAATAATAGACTCCGACTACACACCAAGGGAAATCTACTCATCGACAGATACATTAGCTGACGACCTTGAGGCAGAACAAGAAGAAAAATATCAGCTGTTTGGGTTTGGTAATGAACTCGACGAGACCGAGTCGCACACTTCTTATGTTTTGGACTTGCCAGAATTTGACGAGTTCAGATTCGATGACGACATGGCCGATAGTTTGATATCGTTTGACTCGCCTCGACCTAGCCTGATGAATAGCAGTTTAGATACCCTTTCGACAAATCCTACTATTGTGGGCCACGAGCAAGACTGTAAAGTGGAACACCCATCTCAGGTTGCCACTTCAGAATACAGAAGTTTACTTATATAATCATGATACCTAACGTAATGAATGAACGATAAACAAAGAGTGCAGTAGAAAAACAAGACTGGGAGAAAAGACGACTGATTGAGTAAATAAATGTAGTTACCAAATCCGGCAACATGACACAAAGTGTCCGACAAAGCAAATACAACAAAGAGATGGATGACAATCAACGAGAATAACAAAATAAGTCAAACAGAGTGTAGAGATTGTACTGGTCCTACTACATAATACATCTGCGAACAGAACGATACAGATTCCGACAGCTCAGGACTGGAATAACTCCACAAAGTACAGATTTGTGTCCTGATACCACTAGGGAATTTCCAGTTTCGCACATTGAAATAGGCAATATAAATGACAGGGTTATCAGCAGAGATAGAAGAACACGGACTCTTCTCCACATCAATCAACACCCTAAACCTATTCATCGGCAGTGATTAGCTGTTGGGGTAGCCATGTTGACGTGCAACAACTACAACTCTTCCATCTTGTGTATGGCCCCTTTATTTGAGTCATAATATCGTATTTGTTTTTAGTAGTGGTGGTAGTGACGATGTAGTTATGACACAGTATAGTGCACAGGAAATCCTTGTACAGCGTAACAATAGTGTCAAAATAATCGCCAGTGCAGATCCGCATGGTACCTCTGTGATGTCAACCAGTGACTCAGCAGCCAACGTCGAGGGGCACATAATCCATATGATGTGGCCACTAAAGGGGTAAGCAGTTTGGGGTGCCTAGGGTCCACCATTTCGCAGCAGGGTCGCGGGATGGTACCGCAAAGGCGGTCGTGGTGGGCGGACCAATGCCGCTTTAGTCAAACTTTGTCACTGCGGATGCGGACGGTATACATGTAATACCCGACAAGAACAAATTTTATAAAATGATTTGAAACCGTTTTTTCATCACAATAGCAGACGACCTGACAGTAATCGTTTACGATATTCCGTGTGGGTTTGGTGCGGTTTAGTATAGGCATTTGAAATTGAGCGTTGCCATCCGACACCGTCGCGAAGATTATTGATCATGTCAGTCCCTATTACCGTCAAGGTGGTTGCTGCAGAATCGCTTTATAAACGGGATGTGTTTAGACAGCCTGATCCGTTTGCTGTGATCACAATCGATGGGTCCCAGACAAAAACTACCAAGACGGCAAAGAAGACGTTGAACCCGTACTGGAACGAATCATTCCAGTTCAACGCGTTGGAAAACTCCATTCTTGTAATCCAGGTATTTGACCAGAAGAAGTTCAAAAAGAAAGATCAAGGGTTTTTGGGTGTTATCAACGTCAGAATCGGCGACGTCATCGACTTGTCGTTGTCGAATGCCGAAGAAACAATCACGAGAGATTTAAAAAAATCTAATGAAAATTTGCAGGTGTCGGGGAAAATTATTGTTGTCATAAACCATAACCGTAATCGGTCATCCACATTGTCATCGGGTAACTCAAGACAAAATCCCGCCCAGCCATCATCTCCTCGTGTTCCTTCGTCGAATTCCGTGGCTCCCGCGCAACCTCCTAGCCATTCGTCTGCCCAAGCTCCCCCTGCCACAACCACAACCAGTAACCCACCGAATCGTCAATTTTCATCTTTCGAAGACCAATATGGCAGGTTACCTCCTGGTTGGGAAAGAAGAACCGATAATTTTGGTAGAACTTATTATGTTGATCATAATTCTCGTACTACAACGTGGCAGAGACCAACCTTGGATGAGACCGAATCAGAAAGAGGCCAGCAAAGAATCAATACCGTAGAACAAGAAAGAAGACAACATCGTGGTCGGACTTTGCCCGGTGAAACTCCAAGTTCGCCCTTCACCCCAGGAAATTCCACAAACTCTTCTACTGCCGGAAACGTCACTGTCCATGCTACTGGGGCAAATTCTCCTGTATCGCCTAGTGCTGCAGTTTCAATGGCAGCTTCAGGCGCAACGACTTCAGGATTAGGTGAATTACCTTCCGGTTGGGAGCAAAGATTCACTAACGAAGGAAGACCTTACTTTGTTGATCACAACACTCGTACCACTACTTGGGTTGATCCAAGAAGACAACAATACATTCGTACTTTTGGTCCAAACACCACGATCCAGCAACAGCCAGTGTCTCAATTGGGCCCATTACCGTCCGGTTGGGAAATGAGATTGACCAATACGGCTAGAGTATATTTTGTTGATCATAATACCAAGACCACCACCTGGGATGACCCTCGTTTACCCTCAAGTTTGGATCAAAATGTTCCACAATACAAACGTGATTTCAGACGTAAAGTAATTTATTTCAGATCTCAACCAGCCTTGAGAATCTTGCCAGGACAATGTCATATTAAGGTCAGAAGAGACCACATTTTCGAGGACTCTTACCAAGAGATTATGAGACAAACTCCAGAGGATTTGAAGAAACGGTTGATGATCAAATTTGATGGAGAAGAAGGTTTGGATTATGGTGGTGTTTCCAGAGAGTTCTTCTTTTTATTATCGCACGACATGTTTAATCCTTTCTATTGTTTGTTTGAATATTCATCTCACGACAATTACACATTGCAAATCAATGCAAACTCCGGTATCAATCCAGAGCACTTGAACTATTTCAAGTTTATTGGTAGAGTTGTGGGTCTAGGTGTTTTCCATAGACGTTTCCTTGATGCGTTCTTTGTTGGTGCTTTATACAAAATGATGTTGCATAAGAAAGTGGTGTTGCAAGATATGGAAGGTGTTGATGCTGAATTTTACAGATCATTGAAATGGATTTGTGACAATGATATCACCGATATTCTTGAATTAACTTTCACTGCTGAAGATGAAAGATTCGGAGAGATTGTGGAAATTCCATTGAAAGAAGGTGGTGCTGATATTGAGGTGACTGAAGAAAACAAACACGAATATGTTGAATTGATCTGTGAATGGAAGATCAGTAAACGAGTGGAGGAGCAATTCAAGGCATTTATTGATGGGTTCAATGAGTTAATTCCTCAAGAATTGGTCAATGTGTTTGATGAAAGAGAATTAGAGTTGTTGATTGGTGGGTTAGCAGAAATCGATGTAGAAGATTGGAAGAAACATACCGATTATAGAGGTTATCAAGAAAATGACCAAGTAATCCAATGGTTCTGGAAATGTATCAAAGAGTGGGATTCTGAACAAAAAGCAAGATTATTGCAATTTACCACTGGTACATCACGTATACCTGTCAACGGTTTTAAAGATTTACAAGGGTCTGATGGACCAAGACGTTTCACAATTGAGAAGGCAGGGGAACCAACTCAATTACCCAAATCGCATACATGTTTTAATAGAGTTGACTTGCCACCATATACCGATTACGAAACCATGAAGCAAAAGTTAACGCTAGCTGTTGAAGAAACGGTCGGATTTGGTCAAGAATAAGCCGTTGATCTGAGATTGTTCCATCATGGTGAAAGAGGCGGAGGTCTTTCAAGTTGGTTCATAGACATGGCGAACCAAAGCAATGTGCAAACTCAAAAGATAACTCGATTTTATGCTAATTGTACTTGGTGTTCTAAGCAGCTCATACATATTCTGTTTATACTTCTGTTTAATATGATTTAATACATACTTTTATTATTTTACATGTAATGCTGAATATAGAAGTGAATGACTGTCTTGGGAGAGTTTTACTCAAGAAAAATTAAATCTGGTGAATTGCATTTCTCTTTTACGGAATAATTACTTGTGTAACAAATGTACTTGTATACGACGTAATTAATAGGGCGTTGTGAAGAACATTTTTGAAAGTGATAGTCAAGGTTTTGCAAACTTTAGTCTATCGCAACAGAACGTATACCAACGGTGACTCTTGTTGCGATCATGATTACCAATTTTATTTGCAATAAAGCTGAGGTTTGGGCTGGTTGCTCAGAATATATTGATGACCACGAACCTCAAGTCTTTTTTAATTAACAAAATCCAGTAGTCGATTTCTTAAATGAGTGTAACCCTCAGCGCAAAATCTATTTTTGGTTATTTGCAATCCTCACTACTAGTGTTGAGCATATAACGACTACAACTACTAACTTCAGATCCTAGTTGGGTGTCACAAAAGACATTCGCTAAGGTCAACCAATGTCATTAGTCTGGTCTTGGAGTGTTGTGTGTTGCTGCAAGGAAGGTCTGTACCATCTAGAGCTGCATATGGTTGACTGGTGCAAAATGCGCAGGTTTAGTCGCAGCTGTAAGTATATGCACATAGATAAGGGGAGCATGGAAAAAAAGGGGGATTTCAAAACGGGGTACAACACTCAGCAAATGAAAAACCTATCATAGTAATCCAAATCTGGTTTGCCCTTGTAGAGTAAACTTTGAATTAGTCGCGATGTCGTAGAGGTACGGTACTGTCAAAGAGCTACAGAGTTTCAATATAGAATACAGAGTTAGTGCCAAAAGAGTAGCTCAGAGAGTTGTACAGGAAAGCCAGCTAGATCATGCACCGAAAGAGTATAATCATGAAACAGTATGCTTTGATATATGAGGCTTCGGTAGCTATTGTGTAGCCCCAATTTGTAATCAGAGACACAAGTAGCTTGGACCATTTGTGATAATAGTACCTAAGGTACTTACCTGTAACCGTTCTAATGGAGTATGTCGTTTGAGTTTTTCAGTCGTATCTCGTTCCCACTAGAGTCTCATAAGTTGTGTACAACCGGTGTGGCAAAAGATAACATGAGACAGTAGTGTAGATGATACATGCACTGTGGGGGTATTATTGTGCTGAAAGTTAGTAGTGGGGCTGCAGGGGATTGACTGTGGTGAATTAAATGTCTACATTGGTAATCACTCATCAAAAATACCCCTCATGAAGTATTATATAAGTAGTACACTGCCATTTTTTCTATTAACTGAATTATTGACTAGATCGTATCTAAATTATAATGCCAGACTTATTTGACAACTTCTTCAATAAAATCGGAACCAAATTCAACGGTGGTAAGACCGTTCATCATTACGGTGGTGCATCTCAGGTAAATTCGGGGTCGTATTACAGTTACCACAATACCCCCACAAATAACAAGTACTGGTTACCTAAAGAAAAGAACAATTCAACCAGTGTACAAATGGCAGGTGGGTTTGAAGAAGAAGACTTTGAAAAACCTCGGAAACAGTCGTTAACGGGATTGGCAGGTTATATGGCCAAATCGGAGACTTCTGACCCCAGACTGAGAAAGTCCTCCGTTTCGTCTGAATTTGACGAGTAAACAAGCATGATGTATGACGTATATAGTTAATGAATTAGATTTGATGACGATTGGATTCAGAGACCGCCTGGCCTATTTGTAAACGTTGTGGTTTGTGTAGGTTCTGGTGTGACAGGTTCCATCTGCTTATAGGGTGCTAGTTGTGAAAACAGAAGGACGAGAAAACGTTTTATAACCTCAGGTTTCTGGTTCCCAATCTTTGGGTGTTTTCTGTTCGTCTGATGCTACTGGTGTAACTAGCATGAAACAATACCAAAAACAAATTGTTCGTTTTGCAAGGCAACGGGGGCTTACATGCTTCACGCAGCCAGCATTCAAGTACATTTTTGAGAAATGCATATGCGATCCTTTTGTTTGTTGGTTCAACCTGACATTTGTCTGCGCAGCTGCAACAGACCGCTAGACACAATCGACTAGAATAGATTGTGGTTTGGTGTATTCAATCTCACCTGAAGACTGCTCACAAATGTTGCGGAGAACTGGAAAGCTACCTCTGCTCCTGGATTACGCAATTTCATCTCTGCTATTTGTACCTGTAGCGTATGTATATTAGGGTAGCCACTAAAATAATGAAACGAGTGTTTCCTTATAGCTATTGAACACCCATGTCAAAGTGATATACCCCAGCAACATCACTGGAGTCGTCACGCAAGTTGCACTTAAGTTGGAGCCCTTCATTGTGATAACGTATCCAAGAATAGAATGTCTGTTTCTGTCAAAAAAGTACAGTCAATGATATCATTGTTAAGTTGGTAATCCTCGAAAAATCTTGATGGGGTCATTGCTTGCTGAGCTAACGAGCTTGAATGCCCATAAGTAACCTGTACGGTGTTAAGTAACGATTCGTACCCTAAGTGGGTAAGCAACTCTTTTGACTCCTCGATTAATTCCATAACCTTATCTAGCTTTCCTTTTGCAACCAAATTACCCTTGTTTTTCATTTCATTCATGAAATTCAACCCCCATTGCAAATACTCTTCAAATGCAAAATCAATGTTGTTGATATTTAGCATCATAGCCACTAAAAATACCACGTTTGAGCTGAATAAATAATCCAAGTCGGTAAACCCAAACGTTCTCACGATATTTTGCTTGTACAACTTCATAAAAATCTTGATTGTTAATTGGCACGAATTGATTAGTTTACCAATCAAATTCAACCAGTTTTTAGTTAGAAGGGAGTCGATAGAAATGACGGACTTTGTTTGTCGATAATTGTTAATTTGAATAAATGCAAATTTCAAAAGAATCGGTATGCATGTAAGATATACATGGTGAAGGTAATTCAAATGCAACGTGTAAACTATCCTATCATTATCATCCAAGATCTCCTGACTGCTGGTAATCTTCAACTTCAATCTTTTGGGGATGTTATCCTTCCATTTGATCAAGTCTTGCATTATTGACGCAATCAGTTTGTAGTTATTGTTGTGGAAAGTATCCTCGGTTTTGCCGTCAAACAACGTCCGATTAATCCGATCACAAATCTGGCCCAATTCTATGTAATGCACAAGGGTATCATCTGACGGAAGTGGACATTGTATTTGATCCATGGTTAGCAAAAGGGGTTTCCCGATTCTCGTAGAAAAATACCGATTCAAACAAAAAATCGACCACCAAGTCTTGTTACCAAGCTTGTCATCATTCTTGTGTAAATTCAACGAAATGGCCATTTGCAATGCGTTAGATGTAAATATCACCGCGGCACATTTCTTATCAAGGATTCTCAAGTACATTGCAATCCAGCTGAATAGCTCAATGATCTCAATCGATTCCTCGTGATCGCTCATCAAGAGCAAGTTTATCGCCGACGGCAAGTTGGTGATCACAGTCATGAAATACTCAAGTCCCGGGACCTGGGTGAATTTCCCTGGCGTCGCCAAATTGACACTAACGTCGTACACCTCGCCCAATGCTGCCACCATCAATAACTTGTAGGTGAAGATTTGTCCCACGTCTTCGCCAGCAAAGTACAGACGCGCCTTCAGTTTGAACGACTCGGTGTCAATGACAAGATACCCCATGTTGATGAAAAATAGCACATTGTCTAACAATCGCACCACCAAGTCGTAATTCAACGGCACGGCTTTGGTTTCCATGGGTGAGTTGATTGTGGTCAACAATTCGTCGTAACAGTGTTCTTCAAACTCAGCAGAAAACGTTTTCACTGGTAAATCCTCGCCACACTTGAACCATCGGCGTAGCTGTAGGCAAATCACTTCAGGAGAGGCACATCCCAATAGCGAGAGTGGCTCACTGATTATCATGGAAATGGAGATTCCCTTATGATTGTTGATGCCACAGCCGTCTTGCAGCCCCACCCCCAGCTTGCGGCCCTGTTTCAATAGCATCACTTCTCGTTGGAGATCCTCAATCTGTTGCTGATATCGTTCTAGGTCAATGTCCAGCACCATCACCTTACGAGCTTTTCGAGCATAAAGACATTCGGCGTTGGCCGACAAACATAATTGGCATGGATGGTCTCCAGAACAGCGAGTCTTTCTACGACGACAACGTATACAAGCAAACTTCGACCGCTTTAAATCCTTACTCATAGTGATGTGGTGCGGTAGTGAATCATTCGCGAATTGGGATATTCGTACTTATTTACTGGCCTACAACTTTTCGCACTATGCAATCTATTCAGTTTATGGCATTTCATGTGCTACGGACATTTGCGGCATTGAATGGGAGATGAAGGCTAGGAGAATTGGGTATAGACCACAATCACCTGCTATGAACGTGGATGTTGCTGTACCGTCAAACCATCGTACAGATTGTCTGACTGATTGTCTGACTGATTGGCAGTCTTGTACCGTAAACCTCCACAAGTCCACATTGAAAGACTAGTCGTCACAACATTTATTTGGAAGTATGTTCAACTTGGTCTTTCGTATCGGATGTTGTTGATGCACATCTCCGATTGACGTACAAAGCTCTTTTTGGCCGCTACTGCAGCCTTCTGATGGTTTTTATTGTGACAATGGGGCACCGATGCATGGATGTCATCACAGCCATTGCCATGTAGATTCCCCCGATAACCATAGATCAGAGGCCCATCCAAGTGGTCATCAAACTGCTCTGATTATGACCAACCTGAAAATCTTGAATTCAGCTCGAAGTCCAGAAAGTATTGATAAAATCTGTAGTAGCCAGTCTTGGATACTCTGGAAACACGTAACCACGCTCTTCCGATCAAGACACCAAACTCACCGAATCGATCAAACATTAGTGTCACATGAAGGTCATGATCTGTAAATCTACCCAATCTGGCAATCATCCGTATGTTCATACCAGTCAACCATAAAAACGTAATGTACGATATTCATAGTTACTTCTTCATCAAATTGAGGTTTTGCACAGAGCTAGAAGAAGTCTACTCCACACTTGTGATGTGTTTTCAGCTGGATTGAATCATCTTTGTAATCTGTACTATATTGTACACCCGCAAAACACGCATTTCCTTCCCCAAAACCTAGCAAGTGTCCCACTCTTTTCATATGAAGACAGATGACAAAAGATTCTTCCCTTACTGGTATTTTCCACTCATTCCTGGCTAGATTTCTCGCAGCCAAAGATTTCTCGCTTTCACGATTGCTTGTCCAAGTGTAATGTACATGGCTCAACCAATGTCATTATCAATCGGAAAAACCCTGATTCGAAAACTTTCGGTACACAGTACCTCGTTCTTGGTCAAGAATGTTGTAAACGAGACTTTGTTACCCTCCATTCAACGGCAAAAAATGAGCTATTGCGATTGGATATCATGCTATTCATACTGCCAATTAATTTTCCCTCCTCTCAGGTGAATTATATATCTTTTAAGTTGTTCATTTTTGAATTGATGGGTGGAGTTAGTGATACCGTTTTCCTTGCATTCTTTTCAAATACAACAAAACATTCTTCTTAGACAACCTGGTTTTCTCCGTTCGCTTTCCTCGGTCGTGATATCATCAATTTGTTGAACTGCCAGCTGATCAATTGTTCCATAGTTTTGTTTTCTGTTACTTCCTAATGGGGTGATGTTCCGTGCTGATTGCAGAATATTTTGCATGTTTTGAACTGGTTGGCGTCGCAGCTTCTGGGCTGGAGGGTGGGGATTTCCATATCCATGCAAATTTGCCTTTCTATTTAATGCTGAGTCCCATCCTTTTCCGCCATTCAAATCCATCCAGTCATAATGCATCTTCTCATAGTCCATCTCTGGTTTTTCTCCAATACTTATTGTTGCCTTGTTCATCAAATCTATCAAGTACTCATAATCTGGAGTTTCGTCAAACTTCAAATTCCGAACGTAGGTTAAATACTGGCTGAATTGTATAGGAAACCCATAGCACAACTCTTGAATCGACGTGGTTTGTTTCTTCAACCCTATTTTCTCGTATTTTTGCTTGTTTGTTGGTGCCTTTAGACCTTGCCAAGGTAAAGAACCTCGTAAAAAGTACATGAAAACGTGTCCCAAACTCTCCAAATCGTCTCTCCTCGACTGTTCTCTCCCTAAGTGAGTATTTATCGACATGTATCTTGCTGTTCCACTCAATGCCTTCTTTTCTCGATAAGGAATATGGACCTTAGTTTTGGGGTCCCGGTACTGCTTAGCCATGCCAAAATCCACAATGTAGACCATGTTTTCGCCCGGCGAATGTGGTCTTCCAATCAAAAAGTTATCAGGTTTGATATCTCTGTATATTAAGTTGTGATCATGGATGGTCTGGACTCGTTGAATCATTTGCTTAGCAACTTGAATCACGGTTTTCAAAGAAAATTTCCGAGAACACCAATCAAACAAGTCTTCCAATGATGGACCCAACAAGTCAATGATCAAGATGTTGTGCACCCCCTCCTGGCCAAAGAAATACGCCTGAGGAATCCCTTGGCTCCCTGCCAAAATCCGATAACTTCTGTACTCGTCACGCAATTGAGGAGCATCACACTTCCGGGGCTCAAACTTGATTGCCACCGACGTGTTATTCAACATGTTGATTCCTTCGAAAATTATTCCAAATGACCCTTCACCAATCTTCTTTCCCACCCGATAATGAACACCAACCAAATTCGACTGTCTTTTGGTAGAAGTCAGGCCAGAGTTAGAAGCTCCCACAACATTGTTGGCCGATGTTCCCGTGGCTCCACCACCGTTGGCTGCTTGTGGAGACATGATCCGTTCTGTAAGGTTGCGGTCCAACACTGTTGATTTTCGCTCTAGTAGTTTTAGTATGGCCAAAAATTTTAACTTCTACAAACCGTCTCTACACACACCTACTACACGATTTACAGCAATATGGGTGGATTGCCTCCCTAATGGTCTTATTTTACCGACGGAGATTACTCGGAAGCAGTTTCTCGATCTACATGTCTTTTTTCCGATCCAATTTAGTGGAGATGCTGCCATTTGGCGGTGCCTCTTGTTTCACAGAGGTATGACTGTGGATTTTGTGAATCTTATTTGAAAGAAAACAATGAACGTTACACGTGGAATTCATAATCACAATGCCGTTACCAGGGTACTTGCAGTTGAAATGGGCCAAATATTGCCCTCGCAGCTTACTTGTCATATGTCTTCTATAATCACCTGGACTATGTCCCGATACGTTTTTGTAATTTTGCACCTTTGGAAGTTGGGCCGATAATGCTACCTATTTTAGACACAACCTTTTCGGAAACCCTCGCGTTACCAACAATGAAAGTCGTACTACTTTACGCCGCGTCGAGTGAAAGTTGTAGTGGCCCCCCCAATAAAAATTTGCGCAAGTTTGTGGTAGTTACCACCACAAACTCCGCTGGCTCGCACCCGTCTACCACCAACTGTGCAAGTAGTTTCGTGTGTGAGAGTAGACATTTTTTCGTTGATGCAATTTACCTAAAACAAACGCTACATTGCTGATTAATCGATGTCTGAAACACCGGTGAAACGAGAGATTCAGGCGGGCGATCTCGTGTTTGCGTTTCATGGCCCGTTGATTTATGAGGCCAAGATTTTGCGCGTCCACCGTGCTGGGTCTACCATAGTGGAGACGACGGCAGAGTCCGAGCCTGTTTCAAAATTCCCAAAGTTGACCCGTTTGATGGATATCGATACATATTTCCTACACTACCAGGGATGGAATAGCAAGTGGGACGAATGGGTAGACATAGAACGGATCTTGGAACACAACGAGGAGAATATTTTCAAAAAAAAAGAATTGGATCAGTTGACCAAACGTAGAGCATCGAGACCCGCAAAAGAGTCGTCATCTCAACCATCGTCGCAACAGAATAATTCTCAATCTTCAAAACTGTCAACAAGTACGTCCAAAGTTTCGAAACCTAGAAAGAAAAAAGTCCCAGCTATTCATCTCAAATTCAACGATTCTTTAAAATACATCTTGGTTGACGACTGGCAATTCGTAACCAGAGATAGGAAATTGGTGTCATTACCGTCTAGATATCCGGTTGAGACCATCTTGCAGGATTACAAAACGTTTCGAATGAAAATGCTCGATGATGCGCAGCAGAATGTGTTGCAAGAGATATTGACAGGATTGCAAGTATACTTTGACAAGTCTCTTAGTCTAATCTTGCTTTACAAGTACGAAAATTTGCAGTATTTACAACTATTGAAAAAGGACGTGGTCAACAAGGAAATTGTGCCGTCAAAAGTGTATGGGGTGGAGCATTTGTTGCGACTTTTGACTAGTTTACCAGGATTAATCAGTCAAACGGAAATGGACGGTGTGAGCATCGGAGTGTTGATAAGCGAAATGGACAATTTATTGCAGTGGCTAGCAGACAACTTGAAACAATATATTGGAAAGTATGAAAATACAAGTCCACTGTACGATAGTCTTGCAAGATCTTAACAGTCCTTTCCAATTTGAAAAGTACAAATACCAAAATCAGATGTTTTGTTCAAAAAGCATCATGTGAGACAATAGAACTGCCTAGTGCAGGTTTCCAGAATCAAGGGCCGAATCTGTGAACTGTCCAAATTACCTTTCTAAGAGACTAATTTGTAAAATTACCCCCTATTTAGTGTAATTATAGTCAGTGATGTAAGCCATCATGGCCAACTAATGACATTTGAACAATATTACACTTGTTTAACACAGAGCTATTCAATTCTGTTGCGACGCATGGGTCGAATGTAGGTCGCAAACTTTTGCAGCCATTTCTCAAAATTTGCAGCCATTTTCAACCGTGAAAACAAATTTGTTCAATACAAATCAAGACATGCATAATCAAAGGATATGTTGATCATACTAGAGATAGACTGTTGGGTTGTTTTGGAAAGTCCAATGACGCGGCTTTCCTTGAACTCAAGAATCGTCTGGTAGCTTATAGTCTGGGAGTGACATGCGTTCACACCCAGATCAATACACACATATATATGCTAAGTGGTTGAACGTACTCAAATTTCATTTAATGCTATTAGTCTCAAATATGAGTTCGAATGATTGGTTTGATATCTGTGACCTTTTTGGTGACGTTACCAATGTTGGTGATTGTGATAGTGGCTTTTTGTTCCAAAAAATTTTAGATGGTGATAGTGAGTGCAAGGAACCTTACTGTGGAGCATCTTTAAGTGACCCCAACTCTAGCTTGAAACTTTATTCGACGGATTTTCCTTCATCTGTTGACGCTTCAGAAGAGAGAGACACAGAGTCGTTGAATGAAGTATTTTTATTTCCCTCTGCTCCACGACGAATACCTCAAGCTGCTACAAATGACGAAATACACAAGGTTTCGTTTAGCGATATAGTTGAATATTCACTTCCAGACTATGTTTATGGTGAAATGTTTGATAAGCACGATTTTATTGATCTTAACATTTTCGATTTCTACGACAGTCCCGTTACCAAGCTTTCCTCGTTAGATGGTGATGAACTAGCACCAATAAATTTTTCTGATGATTCCGCTACCAATTCATCTACAAGAGGTGAAACTCCTGTAAACTGGGAATCATCTGATAATTTAGGCAATTTTGCCCCATCATCCAAATTGAATAAAATGGAAAATTCCCCCAAGAATTTGACTACAGGAGGGATTAATAAACCTAGACGGAAACCAGGTCGACGTTCAAAACAGAATTTATCGACTGATGAGTTCAACTGTTTGTTGCAAAAAGTTTCTCGATTTAAACTTAACCCAGCATACTCGCAGTACGTGAAGGTTTCAATATCAACTACTCATTTTTTGGGATGCGACATTACGTATGATGTATTTCCAGGTATCGAGGTGAAAATCCTTCATCAACCCAAATTGATCAATGTGGGTTCAACAGGAAAAGCTATACATGGATCTAGAGTCTTGAGTCATTTGAAACATGTTTCATGTTCCGATCAAAGGATAAAGTATGTACGCAATCTCGAATACATTGCAACTGCTGTGTCAAATATTCGGTATGAAGAGAATGCTGATTTTTGTTTTGAAAAACCGTACCAACCTCAATGGCTCCGATTTGAAATGGACAAAGACGGAAACCGAATCAATGCCACCAAATGTGGACTTTGTCCCTATTGTCGTGAAACGAAGTTCTATGACTTAGGAAGCTCTGGCTACTTGGGACATTTGACAACTGAACATGGAATTTTCTCCAACAGCTATTTGGTTCCTGAAGGGTTGAATTGTGGACAATATGACACGGGTGTTTCCATTCATAAAGCAATTGAATGCCCCCAGTGCCATGCCATTGTCAAACTAGCTTGTCAAGAAGGGAAAAACCAACTCTTGAGTTACTTCAGGCATTGGAAATCAACACCAGGTCATCTGCCGTATGGTTCCGTTCTTGATCTGTGTATTTCCACTCATGCATTGGGTAGGCAAACTAACTCCAAAAGGCTACTAGATTGTTGGCTAATTAAGGAATAAGAAATTGTTTGTCTTGTTGTATTCTTTTGTACTTTTCTACATTTTGACAGTATACATAATTTTGCACCCATCTTGAAGTATTGTCATATTTTCAAGAAAATGAAAACTGACAAGTAGGGATTAAATTTACACACTTTCAATCAAAATCGAGATATATATTTCATTTAATCATTAATCATAAAACATAATAGATATATAGGAGCGCCTATATACACGGAAAACCAGTCGTTAACATAAAAACACAAAGCAAATCACAAGGCAAGAATTATTGCAGTGGCATGTTTGGCATACTCTTGTAATCAACTTCGACAATTGCATTTTCATTGTTACAACTAACTTCAACATCGATGCTCCAGTGTCTATCATATTTATCTTCTTCTTCTGGGTCGAAACCGTGATCAGTGTGGTCGCTGTATTTCCAGACAATTTTGTTAGCAGTCTCTTCTACTCCGACATTGTCAAAATTCAATGGATAGCCAGAACACTTTTCCAAGTCCTTGAACAAATGATTTTTGACGTGATGAGTCAATTGACGACGGAACTTAGACGAGTTTTTATTAACAGTGGGTTTTATCTTGTCTAAGTTATCGTGACATTGCTTGAGCACGAAAGGTGGGTAATAGTTTAATTTTGCATGGAAATAATCAAACTCATTATCCCAAGTTTCATCTCTAACAAACTGTTCGAACGACTGCAAATCGTCAAATTCTCTGATAGGAGGCATCATCAACTTCTCTACCATGGTGACGGACCCATCAGAATTAGTTGTCTCGATTGAAGTGATCGATGAAGACCTGGCTTTTGGGACTGGTTGTAATGATTTCAACTGCTGACAGTTGTCCAAGTCCAAAGGAACAACGCCAGACTTTGCCTTTTTTACCATGATTGAAACTTAGAGGGGGAATTTGTTATATGAACTCCAGAGAAATTGTGACTGTATCGATAAACAAACTATGGAAATAGTTTGTTGTAACTATAGATGATGTATACAACTATAAGAATCAGTTATATATGTATCAATTGAAACTTGAGAATGTGGAATTTGCCTGCTTTTATAGCCCAGTTTTGGATTTGTGGAAAGTGGAGATTCGTCCATTTTGAGGGGGTGACGAAATTCCCTCTTCGGACTACATCTAAAATGTCGTACAACAAAATACAGTGGTGTGACTCTCAACCAAATTTTGCCAGCCCGGTTTTTCCCAAGTGGTGTGACTTGCTCCGTCAACTGCCACATCTTGAAAACTGGCCTTCAACCACAAATACCGACCACCTAAACAATGTTTCTGGTTATCCTGTGTTGTGAGCTTCGTTGTGTGTTACCCCTGAAACTGACAGTGGGGAAACAATATTGCGGGTTTTATGTACAATTAAACATTCCCCGTAAAACGGAATTGCGCCGTCGTAAACTACCACTACCACACATCATTAATGGTGGAGGGAATACTATATCTGGCATGAATTGTTGGCGTTCTCCACCGCACTTCAAATTTCTTTTTACCCCTTTTTTTAAAATTCGCTTTTTCAAGGTCAATAGTTCCGTACATAGTCAATGATTCATGATTGATTCATGAATCATGTTGTTGCTTTTCCCTCACCTCTTGTTTTGCAAATAGACACCAGTTTGAAACTAGATGTACTGCAGGCAGTGAAATCTGGGGTTAGTCGCATGACACCATGCATGGAACATGCGTCATATCTGTGGTGCTACCATGTACTCTTGAATTAGGCACAAAATGCCCTCCAACATTACAGAAGAAGATTTGGAGCGGTGCTTATTTTTCCGCAAGAATTACAGTGCCATGACGGAATAGTTAGCGGGGTGGTGGCTATAGTTGGTGATTGTTGCATGCGGTTCACTCCTTTATGCTCTGTATTGGCTGTTTGGTGCGTAGGAGGCGAGTGCTTGAACTGGGAACTTGAGTTGGAGCTACCACGCCTCAACTACAGCCAACTTGTTGACACAGTCGCAAGCATCACTTTGCTTTGTAGAGCTTTCTTGCAACTGCATTACATTTGAAACGTATTTTTCATTTGTTTATTTTCGCATTCTTTTGGAATAGTGTTTGTGTCTTCAATTTTCTCGCTGCGAATTAGGCGGTAATTTTTGCAACCAAGGGTTCTTTTCAATGTCAGAAATAAACCCAGCCAAATTCACAAAGTTTTGTATTGGTGCTGTTTCAAATGACAGCTTTTATTGGAAAACTGCCGATGAACGGTTTACCGCAATCGATGTTGATGACAAATTTAGCATATCTTTGTCTCCGAAGTATGGAAGAGGTTTGGTCCTAAAGCAACCTCAAGCCGCCAAAACCAAATTGACGACATTTTTTCCATTTGTTTCCGTATCTGAAGACGAAGAAAGTGCAATAATTACAGGTTCAGATGTCAAGAACTCAATAGAATCTGTGATGTATGCTAGCTTCAAATGGTATGATGATATTTACGCCAACATGTTTAGTATTCTAATTATAAAACTAATGGTCGCTTGTGAGCAACATAAGAGATTCAAGAATGCCATTTTAAGCTTGAACCATCACAAGAAAGAAATGTCTAAGAATTTGTCACATTACGGAACGATAAGGGTCTTGTGTTTGTCCATTTACAATGCAATTGAGGAGAATATGAGCGAAAATGTGGCAGAATCATGTAAAATTAGATTGATGGTGTATATCAACACATTGGTATGCATCTGCTCGATTAATTTTGGCAATAAACTCAATGATAATGAAGAATTTGAAGGATTTTTCATAGACCCTTCTTTTGCATTAATCAATCATTCTTGTTGCCCGAACACTAAAATTGTCACTAAACCAAACTCGTCTAAATCGTTTGACTTGATTTCAACTTCCACCATCAAGGGCCAAATATTTACCAATTATTGCTACCTCGCTCTACCAAGACCGCTTCGACAATACGATTTACAAAATCGTTTTTACTTCAAATGCAATTGTAACTTATGTTCTCGTAAATTTGACTATTTCTTCTCGTACAATTGCGATCATTGCGGCAGTCTATTATGCTCTCCAAATTTATCATCCTTTTTGCTCAATTCCAGTTTGCAAACTATGAATTTTGTCTCGGGAATACCACTCAAATGTAAATGCTGTCAATCCAGCATTGACCCTGCAAAGTTCTCAAAAAACATAATGCTTCACAAATTGATGATATTGATTTATATTTACTTAAACGAGAACCTGGAAAATTGTGAATGTTTTAACATTCGACTGTTTGTGCAATGTATTCTGCAAAAAATTGGAAAGTATGTTTTGTTTAAAGAGCTATTTTACCAAGGTTTAGTTTCAAGAAACTCAGTTTTCGAACTATCTCCAAGTTTTTACAAAATTATTTCCAAAGCAATAGACATTGTAATTTCCGATGGAATAATACCGCTTTATTGTTTCCCTTTCAGTTTCCTTCTCATCATGCTTGAGACTTCTCTTTGGTCTCAGTTCAATGAGAGTGAGAGTTTTTGGTCGCAGTTCACTTTACAATTGAAAATAATTATAGTCCGTCTCAAATGCACAGTTTTGTTCCAGATACCTGCCGATTTTGGGCATCAATACACAGTGGCTAATGAAGACTACAAAGTATTAGCTTTCGGATTCTGGTCGTTAGCTTTGAAGGTCATTAAGATTCAGAATGTATCATCGGCACAAAACTATGATAAGGTAGTTGAGATATTTTTGTGGGGATCATTATTTTTCTGCCTTGAAGCCTTGAAAACATTCAATGGTTACTCAAATCAAGAATTCAGTGAATTAAAAAATTTGCTCGCGAAAATAAGATCTTTTCCAGTTAAGTTTTACGAAGATGATCGTTTCGACAAGTGTTTCATACCAATTTTGAATTTGGGGAACGTGTTTCACAACTTTACCTACAAGAACAAGAAGCTAAAAATTTGGTTAGCTTCAAGAACTCAGGTTGAGCTATTTCATGAATCGTCTACAACATAGTGAGCTACGAATTTAGTCTGATGATAACTTCCAATAAATTGAATAAGATCTACGAGTTTTGAGTTCCAATGTCGTTTTATATTACAGATGCTAATTATACAAGGTTGTGATCACATTAATCTAAGTCTATTTTTTGATCCAATCGTTCAAACCATATCTGTTTCTAGCAATTTCAATTGCATAAAATTGAATTCTAACAACAAAAATGGTACCTTCTTGATCGTATTCACCGTTGGCCTTAGTTCTCAACATAGTACCAAAATTATAATCTTCAATCTGGTTGAATTTTTCACAGAAGTCTCTCCATTTAGCCTTACCAGAAGGGGATTTCATTTCTTCTTCAGAAATAACCGCAGCTTTGGCTGGATCTTTGAATTCTGGAAAGTCTTCAAGTAGTTGTTCAAAGATATCATCGTCATGTTTAGTTAATTTCAATTTGGAACCACCTACATTCTCTAACAAAGACCAGTAAGTTTCGACATGTTTAACAGCCTTAACAGCAAACTGTTTTTCAATATCTTCAAGATTGTCAGCAGTTTCAGCGTTGAAAGTACTCATGTTAGCTATTGATCAAAACGATTACTTCAAAATCTTCGTACCATCAAGTCTTATATCTCATTGAAAAATCTTTTGATCTTGTCCACGACTGACCGCGAAGCTTCGCGATGATTCTAGAATTATGCTTACTTTGGACAAGAAATTGTCATACCACTGGGTTTCCTCGGTTCGCTTTGGTTATGTACAAACGTTGCCAAGGTCTTAGCAACCAGTCTTCAATGTATGTAATTTTTCGTTTTGCAAAAAATCCGTTATTTTCAAACCAACAATAAATTCGGTATTTGCGACCCTTACAATTAAATACTACTCTTTGAAATCACTATCATGACTATGTATTGGGTCTTTACCCGATTCACCAATCCTTGTGATGGAATGGCACAAATACAAACTACTTGTAATTCTCTAAAATATGATTTGCTGCCCGTTTTCCACTAGCGTACGCACCATGGACGCATCCAGCTCCATCCAGAACGGTGTGTTCTCCAGCAAACTTTATGTTGTTTTCGATTAGCCCGGTTCCTGGGTAATCTCCGCACAACTGAACTATCAAGGCTGAGGGATCGTCGTTAGTATATAACGAAGCATAGGATCCACCAAAATTGGGGTTGGTGGTCCAATCTGAAGTGATAACACTAATGGGGTCAGACAATGGTTTCTCGTTTGTCTTTAGTTTAGCCAACATTGGCTTGAAGTATTTCCACGCTTCGTCTGGATGAGCTTCCAAATAGTTAGTCAAGGGAGATTGGATGAGAATGAGTAATGCGGCAGCTTTTTGTGGCCGATGGGCACTTGCGACGTTGATGATGTATGCTGGATAAGAAAATGGCGGTGGAAGTTGCGTCAATGGGGCGCCGGGGTTTTTGTGTTCCCCATTATCAAGAATTTCGAACCGGTCTTGGTTTTCGTCCCACCATACGTCGTTGAACTCAAATATAACCTTTCCCAAAGCACCAAAATGGATAGTGTCAAGTGCTTCAATAATATTTTGCGGTAACGGCGGCGCCCATGAAATGCCCTGGTCTGGACTCAGCTGAAGCACACTCAAAGGTACAGTAACGATCAAATTGTTGCAATAAATCTTTGCTCCAGTAGAAGTGGTCACCAATATCTTACCCAAATCAGTCAGTTTGCAATCACGGTCGATTGAAACAACTTTGTGTTGTGTTTTTATCGATGATTCCACCTTTGTAGCCAACTTCTTGATTAAGTGGTCGTAGCCTTTAACATTGAACAAGTTTCTCCCCTGATGGTCCATGATGGCGTACTTTGCGCTGATATTGTCCCAGGTTATTCCGTACCACAACTCAAAATGTCTTGCCATTTTAACCACGTACTTTTTCTGGTCCGGAGTTAACCTGGCTCGATACTTTTCCACGTATAAAGATGTCACTTCTTGCAAAGAGATGTCGTCAGTGTTGATGTTATCGTAGAAGTAAAGCTCAATAAACTTTTCTAGCTCCTCAAAAACTCGGTTTGCTTTCAGGCTGTAAACGTCAACTGGACCGTCGCTATCGTACCACCCACTGTCTTTATCGTCGAAGTAAACATCGTGATTCCAGTCAATCAACCCCTCTTGCAGCAATTCCTCCAAAACAACGTTTGAAAGAGCGTCGTGGAACCACGATGCCCCCAAATCGTAGTGCATCCCAAGCTTGGAGCTTGTCCTGTCTGTTTTGAGCCTTCCACCAATTCGATCTTCTGCCTCGAGCACAACAATCTGGGCGCAGCCAAGCTTACCCAGGTCAACCAACGTGGTGGCGGCTTTCAAACCCGACACACCAGCGCCTATCACAGCTACCTCAACAACGATGTCGGACATAAAAGTGACTTTTGGCGTTTATGTCGATTTGAAGATTTTCGCAGTCAGATATGGCCCACAAATCCGCTTTGCGATACGAGTTTTGAGAATCGCAATCAGATTTGAGATCCTCACAAGAGCCGATCCTACAAAAGTCGGCATGAACAATTCACTCACTGCTGTCCCAAATGTCTCCGTTGACTAAATGTTATAAACACACTACTCAATTGTCTCAACTACAAACCTAAACTCTTCCTGACATGAGATCTAATTCTTCCATCATAGTCTTGTCTATTATCTCTCCAAAGCTTACACGCGTCAATGTTGGCACCACTTTCCGGGTTTGGTTCTGCGAGCATCGAAATCACGCTAAGCAAGATCTTTTCGATGCTCTGCACGGGAGACCATCTTTCCTCGGGCCGTTCGTACTGATTAGGATCTTCACCAGGAGGATGCAAAATCGAAATACAAACGTTTCCGTCAGCGTAAATGTTGGGATGTAATATTGGAGGGTCAAACTTCAATTGGGGGGGACTTAATGGGTAGTCCTTAGGGAAGGTCAACTTGGCAGGGAAAACCCCGTTTTCGTAGGGAGTTTCGGGGGGGCCCTCCAAGAGACATTCCCACACAAACAAGTTTTCTTCTTCCAACGGACCAGCAACGATTCCTGGTGGCGAGTCCCTACAAAGTTGTTGGTACTCCTTCAACAATCTCTTTTGTGCTGTTGATTTAGCCATGGTGTATGATGATGGAAAATGTAGTCTTGATTCAATACAGTCTTATCACCCACGCTCACTTCGATAATGCAGTCAGATTACCTTCAGTGAAAACAGTCTCAGCAAAATTGCACGATTGGTACGATGATACAGTGAAGGACTAGTATGATTTCCTGTTGGTGACTCGAATTCGGGACAACGAGACACAAGAAAACTGGGTCAAAACTGGTTGTTTTAGATCCGAGCTTCGACGATTATGAAACGTATATGTTGCAGAGCAAGGAAAATGTCGAAAATACTGGGTGTTTTTGTGCAAATTGTTCACCTGTTCACTCGTACAAAATAACAGGTTTTTACTGTGGTGGAATTTTTCAACGCACTCCAATTAAATCGTGTTACTTATTGAAAGAAAGGTGATTTTGTAAAAACACAACCACAACGTCGGTGAATCGAACAAAATGTCAAACGTCGTACTTGTTGCAAAGGTTAAGAATGTGTTGAGTGGTGATACGGTGGTGTTGGTGCCATCGAAGACCACTCAATTCCCTGTTCCTGAAAGACAGTTGACTTTGAACTACCTCAGATCAGATGATTTCCAAGCCAAGGAGTTTTTGAGACAGTTATTGATTGGCAAGGAGATCAAGTTTAAGGTGAACTATAAAAACCCGGCCACAGGAAGGGAATTCGGTGATATCCAAGCACCAATTTTCACGTCGTTGATTAAATACGTGTTGCAGAATGGCCAAGCAAAGTTGAAAGACAATTTCACCGAGTCAGAAGGTGATATTTACTACGAGTTGAAGGAAGCCGAAGGCTCTGCTCGGTTGAACAAATTGGGTATTTGGGGCGACTCCTTTGACTCAATCTCGTTGGTTGAATTGAACGAGAATATCATCACTAAATCTCAAAAATACCCCATTAAAGCCATTGTTGAAAAAGTTATTTCTGGAGACAGAGTGGTGGCTAGATTGCTTATTAACAAGAACCACCATGTGCAAACTCCTATTTTGTTAGCTGGGTTGAAAACTCCTAGAACCGACGATGTGAATCAGCCTGCTAACGTTACAAAAGTGGGTCAGCAAGCAAAAGCGTTTGTTGAGGACAAGCTATTAACAACAAGAGCCGAATTGACAGTGCAAATAATTGGGGAATCGCAAGCTGGGGTTCCAATTGGGATCTTTGGCCATGCTTCGGGGAACAATATTCACGAAAAATTGTTGGAAGCTGGCTTGGGAGAAGTTGTCGATTGGCAATCAAGTTTGATTGGGTCGTCAACAATGGCTATTTTGAGAAGGGCCGAACAATCTGCCAAGGCTTTAGGTAAGGGTTTGTACTCTAATGCCAAACCAGTAAGCTCATCAACTTTGTCTTCTTCGACTAAATTGGCACCAGGGGTCACAATTGACAATGTTCAAATAGCCAGAGTGATTTCTGCAGACACGCTTGTTATTCGTTTACCACACTCCGATGAAGAATTCACGGTCCAGTTGGCATCTGTTAGAAGTCCAAGACCTAATGGCACAAATTCCAGTGACTCTCAAACCCAACAAGCTTTGGTTGCAACTGCTAAGGAATTTGTAAGAGAAAAAGTTATTGGAAAGTCAGGTAAATTGTATGTTGAATCCTACAGACAGCCAAACCAAGAGTTGAAACTTGACGGAAGATTTCTTGTTAGTTTTAGGCTCGCCAACAACAACGACTTGTCTGAGTTAATTATTTCGAATGGTTGGGGTTCCGTGATTAGACACAACAAGGCAACCAGTCATGAAAGATCGATCAACTGGGATAGGTTGCTCGAGTTGGAAGAAGAAGCTAAAAAAGCTGGCAAAAAAGGTATTTATTCCAGTGATATCAACAAGGTATTGACTGTGGGTACTAGAATCGTCGATGCCTCGGAAAACTTTTCCAAGGCTAAAACTTTCTTCAATGGATTCAAACAAAAAGGTAGAACCGGTGGATTCTACGTGGAATTCGTGCCATCTGGTACAAGAGTCAAGTTATTTAATCCTAAGGAGGGATTGAAATTAACACTTATTTTGGGAGGATTATCAAATGACAAAACTGAGATTAATAATGATGCAGCTGTCAAGTTCTTGAACAAGAAATACTTGCAGAAATCGGTTGAGTTTGAAGTGTACGACACAGATAAAATTGGTGGCTTCATTGGTAACTTGTTTACCAATGCAAGCGCTTTATCTCCAGTTCAAGTCAACTTGTTAGAACAAGGGTTAGTCAAAGTACACCCAATCGCTCTTCACTCAAATCCCTTTGCTAACGAATTATCTAAAGCAGAGGAAGAGGCAAAGATTAACAAGAAAGGTATCTGGTTCGATTATGATGCACAAAAAGTAGCTGCTGAATTGCGAGCCAACGAAGAAAAAATAGCCTCTATGACTTTGGAAGCAGCAAAACCAAAGTTCTACGATATTGAAGTTGTTGATGTTGACAAGACCGGTGTCATTTCGTTCCATCATTTGGATTCAGCTACCGAATCCAAATTTGCCAACTTCAGGACTCAATTTAATCAATTTCATGCGCAAAATCCTAGCGCCAGTGCCAACTCTATTGATTTACCATTTAATTTGATCAAGCCACCAAAGAAATCCGAGGCTGTATCAGCCAAACTTGACGACAATGGTAAATATTACAGAGCCAAAGTTGTCGGATATGATAAGGCTTCCAACAAGTATCAAGTTAAGCATGTTGATTTTGGTAACTATGATAATGTACCATTATCATCATTGAGGGCATTGCCAGCTATCTTCAGCTTGGACAAATTCCCTCCATTTGCTCATACTACGACATTACAAAATATCACATTACCGCCAAGCAAACCAACTGATTACTTAACTGATGCGATTTATGCATTGGAAGACTTGGTTTTCGATAAAAAGTTAGTCATTGCTGCAGTTCCTGGCTCTGTTGCTCAATACGAAGGAATCTTATATGATTCAGAGCAATCATTGAAGGACCCAAGCTACACCATTAACAAGCAGTTAGTCAGCGAAGGATGGGGTATTGTCAACAAGAACAGAGGTTCCAAGGACGTTGTGGCCGAGTTATTGGCTGCGGAAAAGAAAGCAAAGTCACAACATTTGGGATGCTGGGAGTTTGGGGACGTATCGTTCGACGATGAAGAGCTTTAGCGAAATAGCACTGCCATCGATAAATATCACGGTCAACAAAATAGTATAATTTCATTGCTAGCCATGGCAACTAACAGCCGAATCTTATTCATGTAACTGGGATCGATCTAGCCTTGTAGTAGCTAATAGGAATTAATGAGAAGTATCAGAATAAGCAAAATTTTTATCCTCCAAAAATCCACTCGGTTGTTGTCAAAGGAAATGCTGTACGTTGAGACATCGACTTTACTTATCAGCAATTTTGCAGCCATTTTATCGATTGGGTCTATGCAGACGAGGTCTACATGTCGGAGTATACATTCTATTTCCTCGTAGGACGGGCCTAAGCGTAGTGTCCGCAGACGGTGGACGTAATTATGTGCGCCCCCAATATTTTCCCACTGCGACATCAAACGACGACACCAAAACGATAATTGACCACGTCAACCCCACGACATTAAATAACCACAACAACACCTCCAGTTTTGTCGCCAACAACCCCAGAATTCAACACGTCAACATGCACAGTCACTCAAATTGTTCTATATAATCGAAATCCATATGCATTGTGCGAATGTTATCAATTTGCCGTTCTTCCATGAGGTTCTGTTGCATTCTTAAAATCCGCACTCGACACCGCACTCGACACCGCCTACGGTTTGGAAAATTTTCAGACAAATATTTCATATTTTCCAGAACCAACGTATTTGTTGTATTTCCACCACCCGTCTTTTTGTAATCTATCACCATGAATGCTGCTGTTTCAAACTTGGTGTTGATGCTTGTCATGATGCAAGTATCACGTACCCTCAACTTGGAAGACCCAATCATCTTAAACTACGTTAGAATTGGATACGTTTCTTGTCAGTTGATTGCCCTTGCTGTATACTTGATTGTTAGATCCAAGATCAACGCAAAGAACGACTTGACCACTTTGAAATACGTCGAGCCAGCCAACCCATTCGGTGGTGAAGCTGAACCAAAAGCCGTCGTTACAACCGTTAAGGAATACGATTTGAAACAAATTGATTCTCAAATCAAGAGTATCTTCACCGGTGTTGCCATGATGGGGTTCATGCACATATACATGAAGTACACCAATCCATTGTTGATGCAATCGATTTCTGCCGTCAAGTCTGCTTTGGAGGCCAACATCGTCAAGATCCACTTATTTGGTTCTCCTGCCTCTGGTGACTTGAAGAGACCATTCAAGGCAGCTCCAGGTTTCATGCAAGCCTTGACCGGCCAAGGTGGTGATGTCAAGACCGACAGACAATCTGTCGAATCGGCTGAACGTGCCGGTACCGGTGGTATTAAAGAAGATTAGATATCGTTTAATGTTACATTAATATAAATCCTAATTGACTTCGTTCTCATCATTTTCAGGCACAACCAAAATACAATCTTGGTCTTGCCCACGAACAAACCCAATTCTATCCAAAAGCGTAGCACTATGAACCAACTCTTCCACGCTCCATTTTCCCCGGTTGTAGATTTCGGGCACCGCCTTGTTTAAAGGTGGTATCAAGTTCTGGTATATATCTTTGTAGTTTGTGACTTGTTGTGGTGATACTGTCGACGAGGCAACAACCTTGGTGAAATACTGCTTGATCCACAACGGCAAGTAGTTGTCTCCATCACCATTTTCATCAGCCAGGAGCGAAAGGTACTCGTCCCGGTTGTAGCATCGAATCAAGAACAAGAGCCAGCACTGGTCCTGGAACTGAGACTCAAGAACTTGATCGTAACTCGTGAACCCAAACGTTAGCAACAACGACTGGGCAAGCTTGACGTCCTTCTTGTACACGGATTTCAACGAGATCAACTTTGATTTGTGGTCCGCCAATAGCTGTTTTTCCATTCTCTTGACGGTTTTTATCGTTGCCCGGAAAATTCTTTGCTGAGATTCAACATAGATTCTGACATTCTTTGCAATGCTAGATGTTCCCCCAGGAACGGTAAGCAACAGCAACTTCGACTCGATTGCGCCACGTAATTGGTTCAACCCATGCAATTTCATCCTCAATGTGATTTTGGTTTCCCATTCGTTTTTCACCAAATACTCAAACACTTGCACTAGGTTACCAGGAAGATGTGTTTCGGTGACGAAAAAGAGCAACCCGTCGTCGTAGGAGGCACTTTCACCACCACCGGCCCCTCTTACTACCGACGTGGTGTAATCATCGATTGTGGGGATCTTGATTCCAAAATCCTCGATTTTCTTCACCAATGTTGGAGGTATCTTGATTTTCAATGCTGCTGAATCAGCAGCGTTGTCTTCGAGACAAAATCCATATGCCAACAAAAGCTCCTCATTGCCCTTCATTCCGTAGTTGTTAAACAACTGGTGTTTCGGCACCAACGAGTCCGACTTAAAGTTGAAAAACCCGTCATCACTCACGGACCAGTTAACTCGTGCTTTTGGATCATGGTTCAATAGATCAATCACCGGCAAAAGCATGGCCTCGTCCTGCTTAAACGTGACGTCTTTTGTAGTGTCTTGCAACAAGTATGCTGGAAAAGATCTCGATTTCAAAATCAACGATGCCCACAAATAGTTGGCAAAATTGGTCCAATTGTCTCGGTTGTAGTGTTCGATGAAGTAGGCGTAGAAATCGTCATCCTTGTAAAACTTGTACTCGTAGTAAAACTTCATATTCACAAAGTGATTATCCGGCTTTGGCACTGATTCTGGCAACAAATTGATCATCTGCCACCATTCCTCAATGAGCAGGGCCAAATTCTCAGACAATGAACTGCCCAAATTAGTTCCTTTCAAAAGAGCCTTGTCTTGTTCTCGCCAAGTGTAGGGAGAATTGATCTGTGCGAGGGATGGTAGAGCCGCCAAGTACGGTTTGAAGAAGCACTTGTCGATGTGGGTCGAGGTGGATTCACGACAAAGATAGAGCTTAAGCAATGAGTTTGCATTAGGAGTCTTGGGTGAAATTGCCTTAAAGTCGTCTCCAAGCAGATCAATGGCAGTTTGCAAAGTGATTGCAAGCTTCACTGGCAACTTGATCTGGTTTCCATCTACCAGGTTTTCGTCAGGGCCATTGCCATCGTAGAAGCATCCTAGATTACCGTCAGCAATCGGTTTGAAACACAAATTTTTCGACAAAAAAGTGCCATGCTCAGTTGCCCACGATATGAGCATTGCTACCGCGCTATCAGAACCCATCACCACCAAAAGTTCGCCACGATTTGTCAAGTGTGATGGGGATTGAAAAAAATTGTGGTCCTGTACAGATTTATGAGTTTTTCTAACTTAGAATTAAAATCAACCCATTTCATTCATCCTCATCAATCGTCATGATTTGCAGATTCAGCAATAGGATATTGGCGACCACGAGGTTTGCGCCAAAGTATGCCAGGCCGTTCACCAGCGTACCAGCGAGATGGCAGCAACAAAAGGTTGATAATGATCCAGAAAAACCCAAGAAGAGACCGTTGTCCAGAGTAGCCATAGGAGGAGCCCAAGACTCGGGAAAGAAGTACGCCGCGGGTAACACCATCGAGTTTGCCTCGTGGAAGGCGGTGGTGGTGTTGATTGTAGTTGGAGGGGGGTTTACGTGGTGGTTTTCTAGGGAAAAGGAGAAATTACGGATCCAGCGTGAAGTTGAAAGTAAACGAGGCTACGGGAAACCATTGATTGGTGGTCCTTTCGATCTTGTTGACACAGAAAACAACAGATTTACCCACAAGAATTTGATAAACGACGACAAACGGTTTTCCATCATCTATTTTGGGTTCACTCACTGCCCTGATGTTTGTCCTGATGAGTTAGACAAGTTGGGAGAAGTGTTGACCGAGTTGAAATCCACGGATAACATCGAATTACAACCAATTTTTATCACTTGCGATCCAGCCAGAGACACCCCGGAGATTGTTGCCCAGTATTTGCAGGATTTCCACCCATCGATAATTGGATTAACTGGTACGTATGATAATGTCAAGAAAGCATGCAAGCAGTTCCGGGTGTACTTCTCGACCCCTCCAGACGTCAAACCGGGCCAGGACTACTTGGTAGACCACTCCATTTTTTTCTACTTGATGGACTCCGAGGGTAATTTCGTCGATGTTATTGGTAGAGAATCCACGGTGGAACAGTCGGTGGAAAAGATCAGAAAACACGTGGATGCATTCATTCCCCAAGCCGAAAGAGACGCCAGAAAAGAAGGTCGGTTATCGTTCTTGTATAAATAGGCCAATGGCTACGATTTGGCCCCCCGGTATACTTGACTGGAAATAGATTTCGAGGTTTCATGTAAATAAACTATTTAATTGTTTTACACACTTTAGTTAACTTTCAATCTTCTGTAACCACCACAAGCTCTGCATTCGAGCTGAAGTTTAGCAATGTCCTGTTGAGTTTGCAAAGGATTGAGGTCTTCGTTTGGTTCTCTCCATGACAAGTACTCGTTGGTGTAGTTGGCCTGGTAGTCTGGAGGCAAGATTCCCAATCTCTTACCGTAGGCAGTGACCTTGGCCCAATCACGGTGGACATTATACAACGATTCGGACATGTAGGCGAAACTTCTTTCGAACTGCTTGTGGTTCAAGACATTATCAAGCTGAGGCTTGAAATCACAGTACTCTTTCCAAGCAGTATCTGGGTCGGCCAAAACGTAATCTGTGGCTCTCTTGAGGGCAGCCATGACCTTTCTGATCTTTTGCGGGTTTTCAGCAATGAACTTGTCGTTGGCAATGTACAAGATGGTACAGAAACAACAGCATCCCAATTGGGCCAATTCGTCGATTCTTAACATTTTGGCATCAGTCTTTGGTCTGTTATGACTTTCCAAGTACTCTTCCAATTCGACTTGTTGAATACATTCGATCCCGACTCCGGCATCGATCTTTCCTTCGATGATGTATTTGGCCACGTTCATGCCGCATCTGACAGCAGTGTAGTCGTCTGGGGTCATCCCATAGTGCTTAGTCAACTCGTCGATTTGGATCTTTCCAAATTCCCCAACATAACCAATCCGTTTGCCCTTCAACGACGTGAAGTCGGAAGTGATTCCCGATCCTTCCAAGTATAACACTCCCGTGAATGGTTCGTCCAAGAGAGACCCAATAGAAGTGACGGGGAACCCCCGGGCCTTAGCTGCCAATGTGTGGACCATGGCTTTCAATCCCATATCTATCTTTCCCGAACCAATGAGTTCGGTGACGTCGGATGGGTTGGTTGGTTCCAAAATGGAAACATCCACCCCTTCGTCTTTGAAGAACCCTTTGATCAGGGCAATGAAAACAGGAATGTGGTAAGGTGTTGGTTGCCAGTTAAGACAAAAGGAAATCTTTTCGGTACTCATAGTTACTAGTGAAGAATATGCCGAGGGGAATTTGGTGAGTTATTCATCGGTTTATATACCCCAGTAGTGGTTGCTAGGCACGGTCTTGTTAACGAATCACGGGGGTCACTGCTCCCGGCGCAAAGCAAATATGCATTTATGAACCAGGGTTGCCGCTTCGTTGTGTCAGCGTCGAGCCAGAAGCAACCACCGTACCTCTAATAAAACAATACTGGGATATTCTCTTAAACGGTACATTCGTTTACAATGGCCCCAGAAATGGCTGCAAAAAAATCCAACAATGCGGCCGCAACCTGCGTCTGCGGCTACATGACACATCGGATAAGCGCATATACTGTCGGAACCCCAAACGGATCGCGAGGAAACGGTCGAACTCTGCCCACCCCCGTCTACTCTCTGGTGGTATGGCCGGGGTAGCAATTTAGATTGTTAGCAAACCACGAGCCTAAGAGCGATGCTCTCCAGTAACCAATAGAAGTTGCAGACAAGAAGCTGACAAGAAGGGTGGTCTCGCGTACATAGAAGGGGAGACCAGGGTATGGTTGCCCTGTCAAGGGGAAATTTAGCCATTACGGTTGGTGTTCTGGAACGTGTGGTGGAACCTGTACACTTTTCATGAAATTCTCTTTTGTTTGTTGTATTTCTACGTACGACAATTTAACTTTTGCAACTAGCAAATGGCAACAGGAAACTGGCAATTTGTAATCACCAACTGACAGACGGTTTTTGTCACCTTGTGCATGGGAAATGCATAATTCACCCACAACACTCTGTGGTTTGTTTCTATTTTGCAGTGGCCAAACCAGCAAACCCTCGTGAACTATTCCACGTAGTTGTAGCAGTCAGAAAAGAAGGCGATTTCATGATCCAATGCTCGAACAAAGCAAGCTTCGCAGATCTTCTTCTGGTCCAGTGTCTGAACGCACCGAACAACCTCCAGCTTCAAGAAATTGGTCCATGTGGTAAAATCCTCCCCACTGTGCAAATTAATCCATTCCTGGTATTTGTATGGCAAATTGGCAGCAACAGTATTGTTGTCAATGTGGTGGTTGGCCCAACCAAGATACACTTGCTCCATGACAAACACAAAAGTGATCAACTCGATGTAACTGGTGGACTCGTAGGTCAAGTACCGGAGGAACTGGTTATACTGATTCACCGCGTCCAACGTGATGGATTCATCGGCCACTAGCTTGCCAACGTGAGCTTGGAGCTCGTCACCATGGTTGAGCTTCAACTCCTTCAAACATCGCGCAAAGTACTCGATCTCGTCGTTGCAAAGGAACCCCACTTGTTTCCCCAAGACTATTGCCGAGTCGCTGTTGTCGCAATAAGCGATAGTCTTTCCGAGCACATTGAGCCCAGTCTGGAAAAACTTCAGGTCTTGGACCAAGTAGGTGTACAATTTATAGTTGGGCAAGGTGCCGCGACAGAGCTCATTAGTAAGCGGGTGGGTGATGGACCGAGTGTATTTGTCGTGGTACTTTTCAATCAATTCGTCTACAAAAGTCATTTTGCACCAGAAAGGCAGTGGTAAGTATCCTACAATTTAGTGTCACCTCATATTCTACATAGCCGTCACCACCTTTGTAGTAACGATGTCGCAAGAATAACGGCCGAGTCACAGTCCGGAATGATGTGGAACGGTGCCCTCCATCCGATTATTGGCATAACTTGGTTGACGGTTTTCTTCACTACCACGATATGCGCTTAAATGTCATGTCGCAACGACCCCAACAGGCTGCAAAACTACCAAATTTTCATCACTTCGATGAGTTCTTCTTCATGGATTGCACAAGCTATAAGAGCGGCGAAAAGGAATTCGCCAACTCGGTCGAGTCTCCGGATTCGATAACGGCAGTATCAGTGCCAAATGAAGCCCCAAAGTTCTTGTCCTGGGCATACAAATTGGACTCATTCGGAATCGAAACTAGAGGTATTGAAAGAGTCAGTCCACAAGAAAGGTCCCAGCTTGCGTCGAAACAGTCCAATTCCAAACTTTGGCAGTTCACCCATGTGTTGGGGCTTTGGATTGCTGCTTGTGGTGGGGTGACGTCAATGTCGTCTTTCTTCCTTCCCACACTTGTGTTTGGCTTAAATGTGAAGGACTCGTTAGTTAGCGGTCTTGTGGCGATGTTGATCGGGTGCTTGGTTCCAGCGTACTGTTCCACCATGGGACCCAAATCGGGATGTAGACAGATGGTGGGAGCAAGGTTTTTGTTTGGCCAGTGGGGGGTGAAGTTTGTGTCGTTGATCTGTATTGTCGGTGGAATTGGGTGGTCGGTGGTGAATTGTGTGGTGGGGGGCCAGGTCTTGGCCGCCGTGGCCGACGGAAAGGTTCCGTTGGCAGCAGGAATCATTGTAGTTAGTGGTGTGAGTTTGATTGTCGCCGTATTTGGAATTAAGGTATTGTTGAGGTTCCAAACTGCTACAGCCGTGCCTGTCACCATTGCTGCCCTCTTATTTTATATTGTTGTTTGCAAAAAGATTTCGTTTCTTCATGAAACCAACACGTTGATATCGCAAGTTGGAAATTCGTCGTTGACGACACGAGGAAACTGGTTATCGTTTTTTACAGTTGCATATTCAGTCACAGCAACATGGGGATCGTGTGCTTCTGACTACTACATTCTCTTTCCCGAAGATACCAGTTCGTACCAGGTATTCTTGATCACATTCTTGGGTATCGCTTTGCCTACAACCTTCGTTGCAGTATCGGGAACTTTGTGTGGAGCGATTGCCTATGCTCACGAGCCTTGGTCCATCGCATACAACCAGTACGGAATCGGGGGATTGATCAACATTGCTTTTGCCCCTTGGGGAAACTTTGGGAAGTTCGTTGTTGTTGTGTTGTACATCTCCCTTATTTGTAACAACATCATGAACACATACTCCTGTGCGTTTGAATTCCAACTCATCGATACCAAATTGGCAATTTTCCCAAGATGGTGTTGGGCAGTTTGTGTCACAGCTATTTACTTTGTGCTATCAATCGTCGGAAGAAATCATGCGTCGGACATTATCAGTAACTTCTTACCAATGTTGGGGTACTGGATTTCGATTTATGTTGTGATCTTACTCGAAGAAAATGTCTTGTTTAGGTCAACACCAAAGTTGCGAAAATTGCACTACAAAGAGTTTGCAAAGAAAGCTGGTTGTTCATCTCCCAAATGGTTGTACAACTGGGACGGGTGGGACAAGCCAAGCAACATTACTTTTGGAATCGCCGCAGCTGTCGCGTTTGCATGTGGTGTTGCTGGAGCAGTGGTTGGAATGAACCAAATTTACTGGCAGGGTCCCATTGCTCGGAAATTGGGTGATTCCGGTGGCGACATTGGAATGTGGCTAAGCGGAGCATTTTCTGGTATCGTCTACCCTATACTCAGATACTACGAGTTGAAATATATTGGTAAATAGAAGCAGCTTCAATAGCCCCTAATTTATTAAAATTACCCCTTAAGAAGATGAAGTTAACGAATGCTTAGAATACAAAGCAACTATGTAGCTATAGAAACGGCCGATTGTGATTGGTCTCTTGAATAACTATTAGTATCAATGAACACTGTATACGTGGTGTAACTTAGGGGGGTGTGCCTATATGTATGTAAGCAATTGCGTGGTCTGAACTGAGAATATAGCAAAGTCGTCGCCACCCTTAACTTTTATGCGGATCAATACTCGGAAAAGATCTAGAGGTCAACTTCTTGGATGTTGCGATGCTGATGAGAGGCTGTGACTTCGAGGCTGACTCTTGCGTGTGATACAATTTCGACACAACAAGTTCTGGGCCAGTTTCTCATTTTCCGTTCAACTCCTCATTTTCAACAGGTGAGACGGAAATTGTCTGTTTGTATCGCTGGATTGGCTTACTGTTGACTCGGCTACCCACTACAACGCAATCGCATGGCTCATCAACTTACATACATAAAAATATCAGCGCTACCATCCATTTCTCTTATCTTGGTTACATCACCAAAAGATCGAGAAACTAATCATTTGGAACCAATGACTATGGAGGGATTGACGACGGAACAACTACATGAGTTTGACTCAAATGGAATGATTTGCATTCCTGACTTCTTGAACCCCAGCGAGGTGTCGCTGTTATTAACGGAAGCGCATGACTTACTCGATACGTTTGATATAAATAGCCACCCCAAAACCAAGTTTACTACCGACGCAGATAATCACATTGGCGACGAATATTTCTTGAACTCCAGTGACAATATTAGCTACTTTTTTGATACCGATGTGTTTGACAGCAAAGGAAACTTGAAATTCCCCAAGAGTCAAGCCATCAACAAGATTGGCCATGGACTCCATAGGGAGAATGCCTTGTTTCACAAAATCGCGTTTGACCCCAAGGTAAAAGCATTGATGAGATCTTTAGGCTATCAAGATCCGAGAGTGTTGCAATCAATGCTTATTTTTAAGCAGGCTACTCGCACCTCGGATCTGAGTCGGGATAACGAAGTGCCTAGTCACCAGGATGGGACGTTTTTGTATACCGATCCACAATCGGCAATTGGATTTTGGTATGCCTTGGAAGATTGTACTCTCGAAAACGGCTGTCTATGGTATAGTCCCGGGTCGCACAAAAAGTACCCTATAACTCACAGATTTGTGAAGGTTGATAAAGGCAAATCCGGTTGTGGCATGATAACAATTGCTGAAGGGGAGATTCCAAAAGACCTTTCGTTTGTGCCTGTCGAATGTAAAGCCGGATCACTCATTTTGATTCACAACTCGGTGGTGCACAAGTCTGAAAAAAATAGGTCGGCAAAATCAAGATTTGCGTTTGCGTTCCACGTCATAGATGGAGTGGCGAAATATGACGAATTGAATTGGCTTCAAGTCCCTCCAGGGGAGAAAGGTGGCACTGAATTCAGCAAACTTTACTCTGAGTAGATCTCAAGGCTTTCATCCATGCAATGTAAATATATATTAGCCATATAACTATATAGATGTGAAGAACCATTACCAAGAACTAAACTGTCGTGACTGTCAATTAGAAGTCAGCACCGCCGACTGACCAGTGAACCAACAAAAACCCAAGAATCCACAGCTGTAAGCTGTTCAGAGAAAATTACCAGAATCCAATCAACAATTCGATGCTCCACTTTGAGTGACAATATCCCCTTGCCACGAATAGTACTTGGACATGTCGACATGGAACTTGTGTCCCTGATCGTCATAGCGATTACAACCAAAATTAGCAGCGTATGGTGGGGTGTAAAGATGCAATGATACTGCCAATTCGTCAGTAGGATTCGAGATCTTGTGCAAACCAATGTCATCGGAAATGTAGCCTACAACATCGCGTTCTAGCAACGTAGTCTTCTTTTCCACCATCTTGGTTTCGCCATGAGGGATGTCATACAAATGTTCTTTCAAACTTCCTTTCAAGATCTTCATGACACAATGGGCATTGGCATGGTCATGGATAGCAGACGATTTGCCTGGGGCCCATACAAGTATCAAAAGATTGGCGTTTCCGTTGATATTGACTATCCCGTTGCGGGAGTATGGTAATGTTGTGTCATGCAAAGCAAAGTGGCTCCAGTCAGCCTCGTTGGATGTGTACTTGTTCATTAATTCCATCACATGATCGACATCAATATCCTTTGCAGATAAGCCTTTACCATTAAGCAAAGCTTTTAATGCACTAATCAAACCACCCAACGGGTTCAGAGGGGACAAGTTGATTTCAGTAGAGTTGACAGCAGTTGGAGCCGAATGGATTATAGGGGACTTACATCCGATGTAGTCTGGTTGAACGGAGCTTAAGGTATTAGATAACGATAACATAGCAAATAGCACGGTACTTTTGTTTTACACAAGACAGCAGAGATGTTTGTGATAACGGATTAATTTTTTTTGAGGCGGGGCCGGTCTTCTTTATAGTCTATTTTGCGGCGCCGCCGAAAGAGATGAAAAATCCCGCAGCCGCGGAGGCGGTCACTCATTTTTAGGTACCGCTTGTGAAATTGTTAGTCGCGACCGATTCTTATGCCAAATTCGGAAAAACAAATCAGGGCTCATAATCAATTTTTGAGTTTAATTTAGTTATGGCCACTAACACTGCGAGATCGAGTCGAGCACCATGTAAGACCTCTGGCAACAATGTGGCGCGGATCAATTACGACGAGTCTGGATGAGGTATATGAAATCAATGAATAGTTTACGATAGTATTTAAAGGACTAGTTGTCTACAGGATGTTCACTTAATGTTAGCTTTGTTTCCTAACCCGTGGCTTTCAATTCTGTGCTAAGCAACAGTCGTGTCGTACGGCACCTTCCTGTTTCGGCGCCGACGTATTTTGAGTTATGGCGGCGGTCTTGCAAACTGTGGCGGGGATTGGGGCCGCCCAACAAATACCTACAAACACCTACAAACACCAACAAACCCCATCAAACCCCGAAACTATATACCTAACCCCGTAAGAATTTTGCACCAATTCGGTAATTTTTGATGGAGGGCCGTGAATATTGGCGGCGGTCCCATGGCCAAACGGCGGTTGATATCTGGGACCACCCAAAACGGTCGGTTGTGCAGCGCATCTAGAATTTAAGGTATTTTGTTAGTCTGACACCCTCATCGTATTACTATATAATGAAATTAACTTCCAGTAAATACGTTGCATATTTGATCACCTTCTTTCGTGTAATCACCTTCAAGTCCTGCAAATACTATTTGGGGCTGCTACTTTCGCTTCTGTGCAAAGTACTCACTTTCTAATTTCCGTTGTGGAAACGACCTACTAGTGTCCTGTCGGATTGCAATCTTTTTGTGTGGCATCTATTGTGCTTTGTATTGCTCACTGTGGTTAACTATACACCAAGCCATCACCGTGAAAATAGCGCCTTCCCTCAACCAGACGACATTTTCCTTAACGACATTTTTTCCTGTCAGCCGTTCAGTGTATCGCGACATTTTACATCACTAAGTACCACTTTGGTTACTGGGAAAAGTAAAGTCACTACATCACTATTACGGAGCACAAATCCTGCGCAATCTGCTATCGACATAGTGAGCCAGGGTGTTGTTTCTCTGCAGAAGTGTTTGGAACGTTTTTCGTGTTTCTTCCCTACTTTAGCTCATGTCATCTAATATCTCATCAACCTCATCATCTACAATGGTGGGCCCTACTTCACGGCTCCACCGACTTTGGACAATTGTGGACAAGTGGTTGATACTGGGATCAACTCCAGGGTACTACGTCAGCATTATGGGGACTGGAATTACTTCCAATATCCTCTATCTGTTCCCATATCAAGGACAATGGATGCGAGATATCAGTTACATTTACTTTGGAATTGCTTGTGTGTGGTTCCTCATCCTCACCGGCTCGATGATCTGGTCCCTCATTCGCATTCCCGAGAAACTCAAGACATTTCACGTCAATCCTAATATTGCTCCGTTCATGGGATGCTTTGCCATGGGGTATATGACACTTATAAATTTCCTTTGGGATATCACCGAACCAATTGACAAACCATCAACTGTGCTTATAATCTGGGCATTCTGGTGGGTGTCAGTCATTTTCTCAATTTACACCTCCGGTGTTGTGTTTGCTTTCGCTTTTCTCATCAAGCTGGAAAGTACCGATTGTAAACTTCACAATAACAAAATCGAACAGCACGAGTTGAACTTGCCGATCTTGTTGCCCATAGTAGCATTGACAGTCGCGGCCTCTCAAGGTAACATTCTTGTCACCCATCTTCCCAACTTGCGGTTACAACTTATCACCATCATCACTGCTTTTATTCTTTGGTCAATTGCCGTAGTGGTCGCCTTTATGATTATCACTATCAACCTCTGGAAATTGCTCATCCACAAATTGCCTTCAACGGGCATGATTTTCACGTCCTTTTTACCCATCGGGTTCCTTGGCCAGGGTGCATTCGGAATTTGCTTGATGGGAAACAACTTGTCCAAGATAATCATGGGCTCCAACAACACAGTAGAAAACTACTTGCTATACTCGGTGAACGACAACATCGATATTGTTCTTTTAAAGCAAATTCTTTCCAATATCTTCGTCATTCTTTGTTCCATAGCGTGCACGTTCATGATTGCCATGGGATACTTCATGACTTTCATCGCTGTGATGTCAATCTTTTCCAAAATCAAGCCGTTTGTCAAAAACCCTAATCCCCAATATACCCACCATAAATACGGATTTATCACGTTTAATCGAGGGTTTTGGGCAATGACTTTCCCATTGGGAACAATGAGTCTTGCTCAAAATGAGCTTTCAAAAACTTTCGGTGCCGGGATTGTATTCTTCAAGATCATGAGTTGTATCTACGCCGTTTGTCTATTCATCATCACCACTGGGTGTATCCTTGGTGTTATCCACACCACGTGCAAAGAGATTAAGAACGCTTGGCACTGTAAAAAACAAAATTGCATTGTATGATTAATGTCAGCATCAACCTAGTTCACCCCTACAAAAGGTGAACTTCATTCTGATTTTATATCCTTAGCTTTAATAATTCATAGAATTACATCTCAAATTTTGTACTGTGAACCCTGTCGCCTGCCACAGTTTTGAATCACGTCATCGGAATAACTAAGCCAACATGGAGATATCCCAGATGAATAGCGTGAACTAGCAACTTCGAACCCCGTAAATTCGGCTATGAAACCAGTCTACATGTACGTTCGACCCGAGCTTGCATCAACGGTGTAGATATCGTTGATTCACAAAATTTCTATAACTAAGGCATTGACGATAGCTGTTCCATACATCTGTCAAATACCCAGTCAAGCAGTTCCCAAATACTTGCGCCATGGATTTGAAGTCTGATCTTCCGTCTAGTTCGACGACCACCGCGGACAAGTTCGGTTCATTTTCCTCCAAGTTTAAGACACAAGTTCACTGTTGGCTCGTCGATGAGTTCACCCCCGCACTTTTTCTACCAGTGATGGGTATGGGCATCTCGTCAGACTTGTTATACGAGTTTCCGTACCCTCACAAATGGCTCCGGGTGCTAGGATACGTGTTTTTTTCCCTAGCATGCATTGTATTTTTCGTTGACATTGCCAGTCTAACAACCGTGGTTTTTACGCAACCATATAGGTTCATTGATTTGAACTCAAATCCTAAAATTGCACCGTTCATGGGATGTTTCCCCATGGGTTACATGACGCTTGTCAACTTTGTGTGGTATATTTCCAAACCAACAACTAGCGTATTGATTTTTGTGTTGTGGTGGATTTCCGTGGTACTATCACTTTACACTTCATGCATCGTTTTCTACTTCACTTTCATAGTAAAACTACCCCATAATCGGATAGACCACCATGATCTTCACCTCACAATTCTCTTCCCCATCGTGGCAATCACCGTGGCCGCGTCACAAGGAAATATATTTCTTCAAAGTTTACCAAACAAACACTTGAAGTTGGTGACGTTAGTCACTTGTTTTTGCTTATGGTCAATCGCCGTGTGCATGGCATTCATCATTATCACCATAAATTTCTGGAAACTATTTGTCCACAAGTTACCACCCATGGACTTGATCTTCACGTCGTTCTTGCCCACGGGATTCTTGGGACAGGCGGGATACTCCATAATGCTAATTGGCCAGAACATCAACCATTTAATCCGGGAATACGCCACAAGCGAACAGGAAGCATCGATCATCGGCCACATCGGCATATGCGTCTGTGGGCTTGTTTGCTTGATGTTTATTGCTATGGGATACTTCATGACATTTCTAGCAATCGCCAGTGTTAGCTCCAAACTCTCACCTTTCAACCCTCATCTGAACCCACAGCTTTCCAAACATGGACTCATAAGATTCAATCGGGGGTTCTGGGCCACAACTTTTCCTCTCGGCACCATGAGTCTTTCCCAGGTCGAGCTTGCTAGAACGTTTGACCTGGAGCTCATGTTCTTCAAAGTAATGGGGACCATCTACGCCGTCGCATGCATTCTCTGTACGGTTGTTTGTATAGCTGGGGTCGTTCACCGTATTTTCACACAGCTCCACCACCACAAAATATAACCATCAATGTATATACCAAATCAGCAGCAGGCATGCATCTATTGTCTCGAAAAGGCAGAAACGCAGTACTTGTAGCAGATCTCATACAATCAACTTTTGAAAGCATAACAACTAGAACAAGCGTAATGATCTCGTAAGATCGTGTCAGCATTTGCTTTGAAGTGACAATTTGCACCCAAACTAAAGCAAGATAGACAACACCCTGAAACACTAAGCAGTTCCCATAATAAATGAATCCATCAGAGCCCATCCACACTCGTACACTTGCTTGCAATACGCTTTCGATGAATCAACCTCAACTTCGAACAAAACTTTTATGCTACTTCCAAGTACCAATTCATGACTTGAGTGTAAATGATGCCACCAACAATCTTTTCTCAATTGAACACTAGGGTTCCAAAATTTACACTTGCGTTATTTGTGAGCCTAATCGCGTTGGTGACGTGAACGGAAATAGGTCATTTTGCCTACCTTTGACTTGAGCTGCGTGGAAAAGACTTTTGAACACAAATTTTGGTGAGAAATTTGGCAGCAAATTTGATTTATTCAATGCTGCGGATTTGACACTACACTATTTTCAAGCAGCATCAAATTTACAGTTACCAATTCTTCCATGGACCCAATGGAAAAAGAACCCAAGTTGCCTCCAGGCTACAAGCACGGCAAGAACAGGGTGTTTGCCACCACAAGCTTGGTGGTGGCCCGGGTCCAGCTGACGGTTTTGTCCACCATTGATTACTACTGCCTACTGTTGTTAGCGGTTATGGGAGCAATTGTACGGTTCTACAACATAAAAAATCCCAATAAAACCGTGTTCGACGAGATTCATTTTGGCGGCTATGCCAGAGAATACTTCCACGGTGACTTTTTCCTCGACGTTCATCCTCCATTGGTGAAGTTGATCTACTATTGGTTGGCGTGTTTGGGGAACTACAACGGGGAGTTTCAATTCAAGGAGATAGGCGACCAGTACGACGAAAATGTGCCATATGTGTTGATGAGGTCGTTTCCCGCGCTCTGTGGGGTTTTCACCGTGTTGTTGACGTACTTGACTTTGAGAAAGTCTTCTTGTCGTCCCATGGTGGCCCTATTTGGATCGGGGTTGATTTTGTTTGAAAACTCCATGATAACTCAGTCGAGATTAATTTTGCTTGACTCTCCACTCATTTTGGGGGTGGCAATTTGTGTCTACGGGGTGAAAAGAAACCAAGTCGAGACCCCGTTCACGAGACAATGGTACAAATCGCTTGTGATTATTGGCTGGGGACTTGGATTGAGCATGTCTACTAAATTCACGGGACTCTTTACCGTGGCGTGGGTGGGAAGTCTAACTATTCTTCAGTTATGGAAATACTTGGGCGACATGGAAGTGTCTGACTGGCAATGGTGCAACCATGTCTTTGCACGAGTGATCACATTAATTATTCTTCCTACAACCATTTATTTGGGAATATTTGTGGTTCATTTTGCCTGTTTACCGTACAGTGGCAGTGCCAGTGGGGCATTTTCTCCCGATTTCCAGGCTACTCTCGTTGGTAACGAAAAACTCGCCCACCAGCCAGTGGACGTATCATTTGGCAGTACCATCAGAATTAGACATTTCCAATTGGAGTCATACCTTCATTCTCATAAGTTCCCTTATAAAACAGGATCAAAAGAACAACAGGTAACATTGTATGGATTCAATAACGATTTCAACAACGACTGGGTCATCGAGACGGTGAATAAAAACTACGACGGTATGGCCCAGAAATCGGTGAAGCAGATCATGAACGGCCAAGCGGTTCGTCTCTTCCACAAAGCCACGGGCAAATATCTTCATGTAAACGATATTCGTCCGCCACAATCAGAGCACGATTATGCCAACGAGGTTTCGTGCAACGGTACTCGAGATTTATTGGCCGATATAAACTACGAATTCAATGTTAAAATCGTCGATCAACGGCCTAATGCAGTAGACAATTTGGCAAAATCCAGGCTTAGATCGACGGAATCCATCTTCCAGTTGGTTCATCGAGGGACAAGATGTACCGTTTTGGCTCATTCGACGAAATTGCCCGATTGGGGATTTGGACAAAACGAAGTAATATGCATTAACGAGCCCACGATCCCTAACACCTTGTGGTACATTGAAAGCAATTCGCATCCGTTGATGGATGACGATGAATCGTATCCTAGAGTGGTGCTCACTGAATACGGATTTTGGAGGAAGTTGTGGGAATACCACAAGGCAATGTTCCGAGTCAACAACGGGCTAACCGAGAATCATTTTTATGCCTCGAGACCAGAATCGTGGCCAATCTTGTCCAAAGGAATCAACTTTTTCTCCAGTTCCGATAGCCACGTCTACTTGCTAGGAAACGTGGCAGTGTACTACGTGGGGTTCTTCTTGGTATCTTTAATTATGGCGAAGCAAGTATTCTACATTTTATACCATTTGAATCCGTTTATTGTCCCTTACGAACCGGTGACTACGTCGTTGTTCTACCAAACAAGTCTTGAGTTCGTTTTGGGATGGTGTGTGCATTATTTCCCCAGTTTCCACATGGACAGACAATTGTTCTTGCACCATTATTTGACGCCATTGTACTTTTCCACGTTGTTGATCCCTATTTATATCGACTACCAAATCACCAAGAGAAAGTACCTTGGGTATGGCTTGATGGTTGTGGTGGGGACATCGACGCTATACTGTTTCTGGCGCTTCAGTCCCATCATATACGGTACCAAATGGACCCAATACGATTGCCAATCGTCAAAATGGTTGCCTGAGTGGGACTTTAACTGTGTAACCTATTCGCAATATTCCAAATAGATGTATATAACTCATGACGACGTTCTTGTGGTGATTTTACGGTGCATTCACCAACTTCAACTTCTTGTTTCTGCAATTCCATCGGCCACCTGCAAAATCAACGATTCACACCACTTCAACAATTTGTCCTTCTCATTAATTTTCGCGATGCGGTCCGTTTCCATTTGTTTCAATTCCTCGATCAAATCTTGGATAATCTGAAGCTGTTCCTGGGGAGGAACCCCTATACCTGGCAAACTGTCTATGAGCATGGAAATCTGTCGAGATTTCAAGATGATATCTGTGGCCAATTCGTTGATGGTATTGTCGAACTTCTGCTCCACGTCGGCTTTCGTCAGGGGATGATTGGAGCCAGTGTTACTGGCATTGGTGGTATTTGCCCCTCCAGTTCCAGAAGTAGCCTGTCCAGGCAATGGTGCTGCCACGGCAAGGTTTATTACGCTGTTGGGGTCATCATCTAGAAGGGCAAGTTCGGAGTTGGTGTTAACGTAATTGATGGTAGCATTGAACTGCTCCACCAATTGGTCCAAGCACACTTGTAGTTGGGTTAGCCGGTCAGCCATGGGGATGTTATGGCAGTGTGGTGTGGAAACAACCAGGAAACAAAGGAAGAGGTAATGTCAAGAAGATTAAACATCAATCAATTTTCTTGCGCGACCTGCGAAATACACGTTTGGGCCAAACGCCACAAGAGTGCTTATTTCTCTCTGTGAGAAACTTTCGCTTTTCTCGACTTGCGACTGACCTGCGACACTCCCAAACAGACCTACGCACACCTCAGTCTACACCCAACTTCTCCTCGCGTGATACCTCTATCGACCTAGAGCTCGACCCAGCTCCCCTGCCGGACTCCCCCCACCCCCAAATTCTCGATCACAAGCGGGTGATTTCTACAGGATCTCGGTTATCTCTATCAGGTAATCACAACAAGGGTCATACGAGTCTACTAATTTCCACAAATTAGACCATTTTCACTCTAGTACCCTCATGAGCGCAGACGGCCCCGTGTGGCAGGACGACGACGACGTGACAAAATGTTTTCTTTGCGACTCTACCTACAACTTGTTCAACCGAAGGCACCACTGTAGAAAGTGTGGCAGGGTTGTTTGTGCTGGATGTTCATCCCAGCTGATTCGATATTTTCCCAGTACGATCATAGTTGATGCATCTGGCACCACCATGAGCAAACCATACACCAATTACCGGACTTGTGACAGTTGTGTTGAAGAGATACGGATGGTGAGAAGAGCCCTTTTTGCTGGGTCAAGAGCCGGCTCCACAATCAGTTCTGGCAGCTCTCGCTCGGGCCAAAGCCGATCCAGTAACGGAGGTGGCCATGCTGGACACAACCATAGTCACCATGGCCACCATGGGCCCCATGGCAATTTGTGTGGCATTCATGAAAATGATAGTACCACCAAAGTGGTAGCAAATACCAGGACAATTCCCATGTCCACTTCGTCCTCCATTAGCGACGGACGTGTTCGTGTGGGCGAGACCGATCTGGATGCCAACTTGTGTCCAGTTTGTGCGACCAACTTGCTTACGGCGTACATATCTTCCCATAAACGTCACATCCAAGAAATATCGTCGGAAAGCTTCGAACAATTCAAGGAACAACACATAGATAGATGCTTGATTGACTTTGACTTCAACGAATCGCACCAGAGATTGTCCAACAACCACAGTCAACCGGCTAACAAAATGTTGGTGTACAACATCCCCCCAATTCCCATGCCAATTTATGAATCAATTCCTGACGAGCATGGTGGGTCTAGTTCTAGAGATTGTGTCGGGTCAATGACGTCGATGTCAACAATTCAACAGGAAGAGAAATACGTCGACCAGTACGACAATGAGTGTTTAATCTGCCTAGAAGACTTGAACCCTGGAGACAAGGTGGGCAGACTAGAGTGTCTATGTGTTTTTCATTATAAATGCATTAAGGACTGGTTTAACAAGAAGGGCTACGGCGAATGTCCGGTGCACTTTCTACACAAGTGAATCACTAGTAATGGGCTACTTGCGATTTAGATGATTTTTACTTTCTCAGGCTTTCACCTTTCTGTGTGTTATTTTTTTGGCTATTTTGAGGTCTATGGTGGAGGTACACGATTATTGCTTGGGTAAGAAGTATGGGCACGGGCCAAAGGGTGTCACTTTTTATGTGTGGTATTTATTGGGTTAGATTTGGTAAGATGGGTTTTTCATTTCTGGTTATTTTGGCTGTATACATTTGATAATATTAAACTTCTGTTTGGTAACTATCCATCATTCTATTCGTGCGAGCTTCTCAAATGGCCATTTGGAAGCTGGATCGCATGTCGTGCGCTAGTTGTCTATTGTATCGTGATGAGTTTGAAGAACTCGTATCAAACATTATCGCTCTTCTCTATCCCTGTCATCACGCTTTCTCTTTTTATCTTTGCCCTTTTCGTGGAATTCCTTGGTTTGTCTGATAGCCTCTGCCGTAGCCTTGTCAACATGTATGTGTAATGCATCCAATTCTTCCTTTGGAGGGGCTGGGTCTTTGGGTAATTTCTTGTCCAACACACTTTCAATACGCAAGTACATTTCCAAATCGTATTGGGTCACCAACGAGATAGACCGACCGGACTTACCAGCACGAGCAGTTCTACCTACTCTGTGAATGTATGCTTTGGAATCCGTGGGAATATCGTAGTTAATCACAAGGTCAACATCAGGTATATCCAACCCTCTGGCAGCAACATCGGTACAAACAAGAATATTAGACTTTCCGGCCTTGAATTTATTCAATGCTCCCAATCGCTGTGCTTGCGATAATTGACCGTGCAAGGGAACGGCAGCAAAACCCAATATTCTGGCCAATAACGCTGTTCTTTGGGCATGGGCACAAGTACGGGTGAATATAATGGTGAGTTTACCCACATGCTCGTTCAACAAATGAATCAAATATGTGTTTTTGTATCCGTCGCTTACAAGCATCATTGATTGCAACAAATTATCGGCAGTCTGGTATTTGGTCGACACTGCCACTCTCACTGGGCTCGATAACGATGCCCGTTGTAGCTTTTCAATCTTGTTTGTCATTGTGGCCGAAAACAAATACGTTGTTCTCTGCTTGGGAATGATCTTCAATATCTTGTCCAACGCAGGACCAAAATCCATATCCAACAATCTATCGGCTTCATCCATGACAAAGTATTTCAAGTTTTTCAACGAAAAGCCTTTAGTGTGTTCCAAATGGTCCATGATTCTACCGGGAGTGGCAACAATAATGTGTGGTTTACGCATCAAATCTCTTGCTTGGTCCATCATGTCCATACCACCGACTACACACACCGACCTCACCCCCATGGCTGAACCTAAGGCGTCGAACGTCTCTTTGATTTGGTAGGCCAATTCTCTTGTAGGGGCCAAAACAAGACCAAAGTATGGAGTCTGAGCATCCCATAATGCTTGCAAAATTGGAATGGCGAATGCTGCCGTTTTACCAGACCCTGTCTGGGCAAGACCAATGATATCTTTTCCTTGTAAAGCGTGGGGAATGGCTTCTGATTGAATTGGAGTTGGTTTTGTGAATTTCATCCCTTCGATTGATTCTAGCAATTCGGGAATCAATTTCAATTCCGAGAACGACTTGAACTTCAACTCACTGGTCTCATCAACCTCAGAAACTACGGGACTTGATTCTTCGGGGGCGGATTTCCTTTGGGTCGAGAGAGCCTTTTGTTTGATTTTTTCAGCCAAACTTTTCACATCAGACTTCTTTGCGCTTGACTTGGTCTTCTTCTTGACAATACCCGCTGCTTTGATCGACATGATGGCGGTTTTCGCGTTTGATGGCATTATGGCGAGTTGTATTTCAATTTTACCGATGAGGGTGCGATGAGGTCCTGTACAGATTTTCCAGAAATTACCAAAAGTTTTCCACGGTTTCGAGTTCTTCTTTAAACCACAGCGTCAACTACCAGAGAAAGTCTGGCGACGATAACTAGGGACACCTCTCTGTAGAAATAACACAATGGCGAAAAGAAGAGTCAAGAAGAGAACCCATAAAAAGGTTAGCGAGGAAGAACTCGCAAAGATTCCTAGATCGATGGTATTGAGACTAGGATCAACATTGAAGAACCATTCGTTAGGTCAGCTTGTTAAGGACTTCAGAAACGTCATGCAGCCACATACAGCCATCAACTTGCGCGAGCGTAAGTCGAATCGGTTGAAAGATTTCATCGTCATGGCTGGACCTTTAGGGGTTTCTGATTTGTTCATTTTCAATCAGTCTGACTCAGGGAACATTTCTTTACGGGTGGGAAAAATGCCTCGTGGTCCAATGTTACAATTTCGGATCAATTCATATTCGCTTGCGAAAGATGTGAGACGGGTGTTGAAGCATCCAAAGAGTGTGGGTAAGGATTCTTCTGAGTTTTTATCTCCTCCATTATTGGTGTTAAATGGGTTTTCTAGCAAGGTGAACCAGTTGGATAATCACGAGAAATTGCTCATCACCGTATTCCAAAACATGTTTCCTCCGATTCAACCGCAATCGACTAAAGTATCGTCCATCAAGAGAGTGTTGATGATCAATAAGAATCCGTCGGGAGAAATCGATTTGAGACATTATGCCATAAACACAAAATTGGTTGAAGAAACCAGAAGTATCAAAAAATTGATCAATAGCCATCACAATTTGAAGAAAAGCTTGCCAAATATGTCCAAGATCAACGATGTTTCTGAAATGGTGTTGGACCCATATTCTGTTGGGGGGATTACATCAGATTCCGAAGTCGAAGACGATGAGATTGTAGAGGTCAAGCAAGACGATGAAAAGGTGGTCAAGAAGAAATCGGACGAACAAGTTGCCCCCACAAAAAAGAGAGCCATCAAGTTGACGGAATTGGGTCCTCGAATCAACATGTCATTAATGAAGATTGAAGAAGGGTTGACGGGATCTTCGAAGACTCTTTACCACAAGGTTATCACCAAGACCGAGCTAGAAGAAAAAGCGTTGGCAAAGAAACACGAAAGAAGAAACCAATTGAAAGCAGAAAGAAGAGCTCAGCAGAAAGCAAATGTTCAAGTGAAACTTGAAAAGAAACAGGCTAAGAAAGAAAGAAGATTGGCGAGAAAGAATGGTGACACGGCAGAAGGAGATCAGGACGATGACCAAGTGTCGCTGGACGAAAGTGATAGCGATGCTCCCGTCATCAATCCTGAAGATTATGAAAATGATAGCGATTTGTATAGCGATGTTGAAGCTTAACTGGTGTATATTTCGCGATGTTCCGACTCTGTATAGCATTTGTACATTAATGAATTTCCTAGGCATTAATCCTTTTCGTAATTCTGGATGCTTGAGTCCTTTGTGTTTAACTCTTGGATCTCCTTGATGAGCTTATCAATCTTAGCCCTAAGATTAACCATATGTATTATGTTTGATAATCCCTTTTCAAAGAATCCTTGTGCTTCGTGCAATTGGTATGGAACGAGGCCCCCAAACTGGTCTAATGGGTCTTTCAATGGCAAGTCGTCGCTCGGGTTTTCCTCCGAATCATCTCTATTTGGCACCTCCAAGCCCTTCTGCTGTTTGTGTCTGTGTCTTTGTTTGATTGCACTGGACTCAGATCCAGTTGCAACCACCGAATTGTCAGTCGCTACATCTCGTCTCGTGATGTGTTTGAGCTTGTTTTCTCCTCTTTGTGTGAGATTACTACTTCCATGCGCAAGCTCGTAAGCATCTTCCTTCTTCAGCTCATCAAGTACATTTTGTGAGCCCGACTCGACGTTGTTGACTAATGCGGTGATCGGTTCGGTATGCTTCGTTTCACAAGTCTTACATTCAGCTTCTTGAGCATTTTTGTGGCTAGACTCGCTTTCTGATATGTTGTCGGAATTGGGTTCTGTATGTGACTCCTTTTCGTTGGCTTTTCGCACATTCTCTTTGGATCCCTCTGCTTGTTTCTTCTTTTTGGACTGTAGCAAGTCGCTCATTGAGAATACCCCAGATTCAATCTTGACTTGTTTGCAAGACTTGTACGGTCTCAAATCAAATGAGTCTTTTCCAAACCGCCGCGATCCAGAATTGAAGTTGCACCGACTCAAATACATGTGGCCCGAGATGAAACTCGATCTATAGGTCCCATTGGCCAAGTTTTCATACTCATCAAATAAAGTTAACAATTCACTCAATTTCCCGTCCTGGGCGGCTAATAACTCATCAGGATTTGGGGTTTTTGTGTCGCCCTTTTCGCTAGCGAGGGAAACACTCGCTACGCCCCGCACTATGTCGTTCAATTGTTCTTTCGCCGACATGTTACAGTTCTTGCGGTGAAAGAAGTGAATAAAATGGCGTACATCGCTGTGCCTGTATGCGACCTTACACTGAAATCGTTGACATACTACAAAAGTGAACTAACGATAGAAGTCGAGAATGTACTGTATAACTAGCTAATGTATATCAAGGTCTTCATGATCGAAGTGATTCTGTTGATAGAAGCTTTTCAGAGTTCTTTCAATTTTACGAAGAGAGAGCTTTTCACAATTCAGTCAATTGTACAAAAAGATTGTGTCAAATCTCGATCAATCGCACTTTGGCTCAATTCTACCTCGTCGACGTGTCAACTATCTAAGAGCAGTTTGTGCTCTAATAACCCCAGTGCTGTCTATGCTCATCATAACTTGTATATGTGTTTCAATTTGAGGAATTCGGTACGGGGCATAATATCATTGAACCCAAACTCATTGGGGATACCTCTCGAGTTAATCAACTTTACTTCTTCCGGCGACCGCTCCTTCTTCTTCATTTGGTCGCCATACTTCCAGATGGAGTATATCAACTCCTCTTCCCCCATTTCACCATTACACTTGTTAGTATACACTAACTCGGCCAAGTCATGGAGAATATTTGCAGTCAACCCCCACACATCATAGATCTTCTCGTTTGTCTCTTCATCGCGCCTTGAGCCTAATCTGCCCCACAGTTCTAAATTGCTACGTTTCTTTGTCGATTCCTCGAGATCGTCTTCCACGGCCTCTTCAATCTCGTCATCAGTGAATTCCGACTCCGATTCTGACAAGTCGTCTATATCCTTCAACCAATTAGGCTCATTAGGGTTATTCTGTTTAAACACAAAGCTTCGCAACTTCCATGGAATCCCTCCCCATTTCACTCTGTGGAAAGTGGAATCAACAGATTCCATGCTTTTTTCGCTAACGGGATAGAGAAAGTCTTGCAATGGGCACGAAAATACATTCGAAGATTCTCCCGGATTCAACGTAAGTTTCAACTTTGAGTGTAGTCCCTCTTGGTCACGAAAGTTCATGAACCCAATACACGGCCTGACAGCAGAAAACGTTCTCGAAAGGTAACTGGGCAAAATGCTCAAATGATCGATGGTGAAACCGTAGTTGCGCAATAGCACGTCGTTATTTGCGCTCAACCCAATCTCTTCCTCCATTTCTCTCCGAGCCACCATCCATTCTGTTTCCTCTGCACTATCAGCTTTGCCTCCAGGTAACGAGATGTGGCCCGGGAAGTTGCGCAACTTGGACGACCGTTTGGTTAAAATTACTCGCAATTCTCCCAACTGTCCGAGAAACAACAACACAAACACCGACGACCTTCTACTGATGGGAACCTTGTGCCATATCGATTGGGATTGCAATTGGTAAAACTTCGGGGTGTACTTTTTGAGGTTGTCCAATGCTGGTAATTCTGATTTCATTTTCTGGTTTGATTCCAGAAATAGCCCTTATCAAGTTGCTGTGAGAATTGACCCCGACAATGAACTATTGGGATTGATATCTCGTTTGATTAGATATAACTTCTATGGAATTGGGTTGATACTTGTCACGTGGAAATCGCCGGTATTCGATTATCTCAATTGATCAGCCGAGGTGGTGCTCGATTAGTGGCACAACGAGGGTGGTAGTTTTTATTACTGGAGCGACGACGTAGTGTTTGCCATCGTGATTGCCATTATGATGGGGAAATTTGTGTGATAATTGTTGGTGAATCATGGTAGGAGCGGGGAAGCAAAATTCGCAGCCATTATTGGACACGGCCACCCGGATGTGAGCACGGTGTCGTGGTAAATTTGCCAAATTGGCACGGGAATGGTCGTGGTGTAGTCACATCAAAGTGAGAGTGATGACACTACCCGTGCTACCTCGCCCCGTTACCCATGACTCGTTCGCTATCATGCGAACATATACGCCACCTTTAAGCCGTTGATGTATGGAAGGCTCAGGTGTGGTTTGGGTTCTTCAGCAACTGTGTTGCGAATTGTATGATTTTGGATGCATACTCGTTCAAGCAATGTGATGCTTCATAATGTAGGCTTTCAAGATACAAGAAGCAAGATACCAGCTATGTGGGTATCTTTGCAGCACACGTGAGCGATACGGGGGTATGTGTGTGTTTGTGTGTATGTGTTTGTTGCATTTCGTTTCTCGATGTCCTGCTGTCATGCTGTCATGCTGTCATGCTGTCATGCTGCAGTGCCCCCTAAATACGACCCCAGCGAATACGACCCCTCTACTATTTCAGAAATGTGCAAGTTTCTTAAGGGGAGAACAACAAGAAGCTGCAAAATGGACATGCTGCTCAAGAACATAGATAAAGCGGTATGGGTCCACTCAAAGTTGTCGTCCCACAGGCAATTAGGTCCCCGTTTTCCGTCCTTCCAGTGTATGTCAGCCGTACGCACTATCTCTTTTAATCAAAACAACTTTCCGATATAGTGTAACGGCTAGCACGGTTCGCTTTCACCGAGCAAACCCGGGTTCGACTCCCGGTATCGGAATTCATATTTTTTTCTATTTTTATCTATGCCGCGCGCACATCATGCAATCTGGCCCCTAAAATTTCAAACAAAACACATCATTACAAGTCCGCACGCAATTTACCAAAACCCTTACGCAACACCGCGTAATTGTACGTGGATTTTTTACCGGCGATTTCGTTACTCTACCACGCAATCGTAACTATAAGCAGAATTTGCCGTTACTTCCGTGATGACAATTTCATGTTTGCGTGTATTTGTATATATTTATTTATGTTTGCCATAGGAATTTTCCCATTGATTCATTAAGAGCACTCACCGTAGATAACTGAAATCCAGCCCTAATAGAATCCTGGTTGAAACTACGAAATTATGGTATCGCACCACTTGATATTGCTATCGCTTGCGTCGTTGTCGTGGGCATGGTCTCCGACTGATTCCTACGCCCCTGGTCCCATCGAATGTCCCGCCAATCTCACTCTCGTAAGACCAGCTACTGATATTTCAAAGGACGAAGCCGATTACATCGCGCAACGGAACAAGATCACTGACGACGAGTTGAAGACATTTTTGCAAAATGCAAACATGTCAGATTTCGATGCCGACCAGTTCTTGTCTTCTCTTAATAGTTCTGTCAAAATCGGGCTTGCTTTCAGTGGTGGTGGGTACCGTGCAATGCTTAACGGAGCAGGACAATTGGCTGCTTTGGATTCTCGTACCCCAAATTCCACCGTGTCAGGGTTGGGTGGGCTTTTACAAGCGTCATCTTACCTTGTAGGTTTATCCGGTGGTAATTGGTTGGTGGGGACTTTGGTGATGAATAACTGGACTTCGGTGCAAGAAATCCTTGATGAGGGCAAAATTTGGGACTTGAAACATTCTTTAGCAAACTATGGAGGAGCCAATGTGATCAAGACTTATGATTTCTACTCTGACATCAATGATGATTTGGACGATAAAAGAGACGCCGGTTTCGACGTTAGTTTTACCGATACTTGGGGTAGAGCTTTGTCTCATCAATTCTTCCCTAGCTTGAATGACACTGGAGCATCAATGACGTGGTCCACCACACCTGAATCTGCTCCTTTCCAAAATTACAGTATGCCCTTCCCAATTGTGGTCACCGATGGTAGAACGCCAGGAACGTCGATCATTTCGGGAAACTCCACGGTTTTCGAGGTCAATCCGTTTGAGTTGGGCTCGTGGGATCCTTCAGTTTACCAATTCGCCCAAGTCAAATACTTGGGTACCGAACTCCAAGATGGTACAGCAAAGAACAACACCTGTATTGGTGGTTTTGATAATGCTGGGTTCATTATGGGGACGTCCTCGTCTCTTTTCAATCAGTTTATCTTACAAATCAACACCACATCATTGGCAAAAACCATTCAAACAATCATCACTTCGATCTTGAGTAAAGTGTCCCACGAGGAAAACGATGTTGCGGTGTACAAGCCAAATCCTTTTGCCAACACTTCTTACGCTGCTTCGGAAAAGATTGTTTCAAACGACACATTATTTTTGGTCGATGGTGGTGAAGATTTGCAAAATGTACCTTTCTACCCATTAATCCAACGTCAAAGAAAACTTGACGTCATCTTTGCATATGACAATTCCGCCGACACCGACGAAAACTGGCCAAATGGTGCCTCGGCAGTAGCAACTTATGAACGTCAATTCTTGGGTGAAGACAACCATACTATCTTCCCCTATGTTCCTGATGTTCAAACATTCAGAAATTTGAACTTGACGGCAAAGCCAACATTCTTTGGTTGTGATGCTAACAACTTGACAACCTTGATGAGGAAAAACTCCTCTGATTATACTGTCTACGATTCACCATTGATTGTTTACACTGCCAACAGACCTTTCACCTACTGGTCAAATACATCTACTTTCAAGATGAGCTATGACGAGAATGAAAAAAGATCTGTGATTGAAAATGGGTACGCCGTGGCTTCAAGATTGAACAACACCTTGGATCCAGAATGGAAGGCCTGTGTTGGCTGTGCCATCATTCGTCGTCAACAAGAGAGAGCAGGAATCGAACAATCTGATCAATGTAAGCAATGTTTCGAAAGATACTGCTGGAATGGTGACTTGGATACATCGGCAAGCGTAAATATCAACTTCACCACTACGGGTACCACTAATGATACTGAATCATATCCAAAGCCTAACTCGGCTAGTACCCGTTCCATGTATGGTATCATGAAGATGTTGGGATACTCATTGTTGAGTGTTGCAGTATTCACATTAGTATAAATTTGGAAGTGTTACAAAGTTAATGTACAAAAAGAGGTATTTATAACAACTTGTAGTTTAACGGGACGATCGGGTCAAAGAATCGATCTTTAACTCAAAAGAGTACCAATACAAACTTTTTCTCAACCTGGCTTTGAACTAGCACAGCCCAGAACAAATCAATCATGCAATTCGCGAAGTCACACGGTAATCGCCGCTCCACAAGATAGAAGCTAACAATGCGCAAAGTAGAAAACTGAAGGTAGCCCAGTTGGTGTGGAAAAAAATGGACTCTTATATATGGCATCAGTTTAGGGTGTCAGATTGTAGCTTACGTGCAACCAAACATCGATGTGCCAAAACGAAACAAGATTATTTTTTCTGCTTCGCTCAATTGGGTGTTTGGCTGCAAAATCCACAGCTGTGGCATCATGGTACAAAGTATATATTGGAAAACGCTGGCCACTCATGTAAAAAGCTCAACATCCTATCGTTATGTCAGCAAAAACTGCACGGATTAGTAACGATCGAGATCTCTTGATTCCAGTGGTGGCAGTTGATTCTGCGGTAGATGTTACCACAGTCACAAGAATCAGATCATCTCCATACCACGAACAGAGTCATTGGTTAGATTTAACGAAAGAGACGTTAAACTATCAAATTATCGCGTTGGCATTGCAATCATTCCATCCTGTCACGGAAAAGTATGCCTTTAATGAGTATCATGAATCTTTTAACATTGGTGAAGTAGTTCAGTTAATCAAGCGTTATAGCGAGCAGATTCACCACAAGTTCGCCAAAACGTTTGTCCATATCATAGCATTCCGATCGATATTGCACGACGAAGTTAAGCAATCTACAGAAAGCCGACAATATTTGTCAGATGTGGACAAAGCGTCGCACATAGAAGCAAATCAGTCCGGAGGCTTGTTAAAATATTGGTTTGGTGTGCCTGATGATGAAATCGGTCAAAATCTCGCCACTTGTTGGTGGGTATCTAAGGACCATGCAATCAGAGGTGGTGGTGGACAAGCGCATAGAAGTGGTATGAAAATCGTGAAGTCGTGGTTCAAGCATTGGAAAGTTGAGGAATATCAACTCGTGGTCAACGACGGCGTCAGCTCGTACACTTTTCAAAGAACTACTTGAGTAAATACTTGTGTTAGTTGTGAAATAACCATAGTACCCATCAATAAGATCTCAAATCGGTCATCAACCGTGAAACAAGACATGCATCTTGAAATTGTAGTTGTCATTATCAGTACAGTTCTGGATGCCACTATACTCTTCTGCCCCTTGACAATCTCACTTAGTTAAGTGTTTGAACGTAGACTGTAACCAGAGATCAATTCATATACTTGAACTTACCATGATCTGCATCCGCTATTGTCGCTATAACTGTACTGTGTGCTTTTATCTGGCCAGTATTAGCCTCTGCAATCATGGAGATTGTGGCTGCAAAATTGCTGCACAGCCGAAGCATGTACCTTGCAGGGTTAACCACTCTGCAGAAACTGCGCTGATCAGCGCAAGCCAACCTACAATTAACACGCCCGCAGAATGGACCATCATTAAAACCATTACAAGGTACCATGCTTCTTTTTGATCTTCTTGGTTGCGTCTTAGGCATGATAAAAATGCTGTCACATTCTTATGCCACACTTGATAGCCACAATGCAAGTAGACGCAAGCGAAAAAAAAATTTGACAGTCCCTACTTTGCCGTACGGTCCTTCTGCTATTAATTCACATTCTCCATATCTTGACAATTGTTTTGGTGTATGCTTCATAAATGTACTTCCATGTCACAAATCTTGTACGCCATGTCAGTATCGATGTTGAGTTTTCTTGCATGACATGTTTTCACCTTTGACAACCTTGTTGCCAATAAGCTGAATTTTTGCCTTACACCCTTAGTTGACTCACACATACCCAACACACTTTTCCTAGAATGGCTGTTTCGTTACTTTTATTTCCCCACCCAAAATTGCAAAATCGTGAGCCAATAATACCCAATCTTAAACCATTATGCGCAATTATGCATGATCATTTACCACAATTGACAGTTAAATTCCACTCATATCTCGTATCAAATTGATGCTTCGTAATTAGACTGAATTTTCTGCATGCTTCCTTTTCAAAAGCACATGTTGGTTGTCGTGGTTTATGGCATATATATTGGAGATCCCAATTTATTTTTTTATTAATTTTCTTTCGCTTCTGTCCCTTATCACAGATATTACGCTGTCAACATAATTGCTTCAATAGAGTAATATTTCTTGCGTTTGGTGGTTACGACACACTGATACACTACAAATAGAAATCTAGTGAATATATCCTCATAGCACCATTCTCTTACAATGTCTTCAAGTCCCGAAGATAAAAACGTTGAAGTATCAATTCATTCTGTTCCTGTGGATTCTGATGAATTATACGACGTTTCTGACGCTGATCCAGCGTACCTCGCAAAATCCAAGTTGATATCACAGGCAATCGACGAGATCGGGTTTGGTCGGTATCAGTATGGCCTATTCTTTGTTGCAGGCTTTGGATGGTTTGCCGATAACGCCTGGCCCGTGGCCACGTCGTTGATTCTTTCGAGATTGAATGAAGTCGATGGCGTTCATCATCCACCAAATCGTGCCCCATTGCTCACTTTGGCACAAAACTTGGGGTTATTGGCGGGGGCTTTGGTGTGGTCGCTTTCGTCAGATATCATTGGAAGACGCTGGGCGTTTTCGTTGACGTTTTTGATCACCGGAATATTTGCAACCGTTTCTGGGGCGTCACCGAACTTTGCTGCCATTGGAGTGTTTTGCTCCTTTTGGAGTTTTGGAGTTGGAGGGAACTTGCCGGTGGACTCGGCGTTGTTCTTGGAGGTCTTGCCCTCGAGTAAGAAATGGCTCTTGACGGTGATGTCTGCGTGGTGGGCCATTGGCCAAGTAGTGGTATCCCTCATTTCTTGGGGGTTAATAGCCAACTACTCTTGTAATAACGAAGCTCCAGTTTGTTACAAAAAGGACAACCAGGGATGGAGGTACTTTTTGTATACAATGGGAGGATTGACATTGTTGATGTTCCTTTCTCGGTTTTTGTTTAGAGTTTCGGAATCTCCTCGGTTTTTCATAGGCAAAGGTGACGATGAAAAGGCAATAGCCACATTGCACAAAATAGCTCAATACAATCGAGCAGAAACTACAATTACAATCGAAGATCTTCAAAAAATAGATGAGCTCTACGGCGACGGCACCGACAACGGGAAGCAAAAACGCAAAGAAAACCACCTATTGAAGGAAAAATTGAAAAAGTTTGATTTAACTCACATTCGAGCTTGTTTCGGGTCACGAAAATTGATTATTTCGTCATCCTTAGTAATCTGGACATGGGGAATCATCGGGTTAGCATTCCCATTGTACAATGCTTTCTTGCCTTACTATATTGAATCCAGAAGCTCCCCCAAGGAAAATGAACCACTTTCAGTTCATACCACCTACCGAAACACGTTGATTGTCGCAGTGTTGGGAGTTCCAGGGGCAATAATTGCTGGGTTCTTGGTAGAGTTGAGAATCGGAAGAAAGGGGACCCTTATTGGATCGCTTCTTTTAACGGGAATTGTGCTATTTTGCTCTACAACGTCTCGAACAGCAAACGCCAATCTTGCTTGGAACTGCTTGTTTTCATTCTTTTCCAACATCATGTACGGAGTGTTGTACGCATACACACCAGAGGTGTTCTATTCGAAAATCAGAGGCACGGGGGTGGGGTTGGCATCATCGTTCAATCGAGTCTTGGGGGTTTTTGCACCCATTATTGCGATGTACGCCGACTTGACCACCTCGGCACCGATCTTTGTTAGTGGGGCATTGTTCCTACTTTCTGGTGTGCTAGTGATCTTCTTCCCCTATGAACCAAGAGGAAAAGCGTCGTATTGATACTCTGGGGTTTACTTTGTTGGAAAAGTACAGTATTCTATGATTTCATACAATTGGGCAGAAATATACAAAAGACCCACTAACCAAAGAAAAACAGTCTTTTGTGTCAATACAAGGAAACCGATTGTAGGTCCAGAGTCCACTTTATGTGGTAGTCTAGTCATTTCGCCCGAACTATTCCACTCATTATCGCTGTAGTGTTTCTTGCGATCGTGCAATCTTCATCTTATCGTAGTGGCGCATTATTTGGCTAGTATAACGGAGTCGTGGTGCTAAGCCGGTACGATTCATGCGAGTCCTGGAAGTGCTTCTACCACGGCGGAGAAAATCGTCTGCAAGCCGATAAAACTATTTAAATTCTTCACTTGCCTACTTACTTCAATTCATTCATCTGCCAATTATCACCATGTCTTTCACCACAAACTCTGAACTTCATCAATTCGGCGGGATTTTGCACAAGTTGTCTCATGAGTCAGCCACTACAAAAACCACCATGGACGTGAACGTGTTTGTACCACCCACATCGTCCAAGTCTATTCCAGTGGTATTATACTTATCTGGTCTTACTTGCACCCCTAACAATGCCTCGGAAAAGTCTTTTTTCCAATACTTTGCTTCCAAATACGGGTTTGCCATTGTTTTCCCCGACACCTCGCCCCGTGGGGCCAATATCGAAGGAGAAGACGAATCTTGGGATTTCGGTACGGGAGCGGGATTCTACGTTGATTCCACCCAAGCACCATGGAACAACAATTACAACATGTATTCTTACGTGCATAAAGAATTGCAATCGGAGTTGGCAAAACAGTTTCCTCATTTAGATTTCGCCAATATCGCCATCTCGGGCCATTCCATGGGTGGTCTTGGTGCAATTGGCGGATTCTTGAAAAATCCTGGAAAATATAAATCAGTTTCTGCGTTCGCACCAATTTCTAACCCTACCAAGTGCCCTTGGGGAGAAAAATGTTTCTCCAATTACTTGGGCCCAGATGTTTCGCAATGGCAGGAATACGACCCCGTACACCTCATTCAAAAGTACACCAGCGACAACCAACCTCCTATTTTGATCCACCAGGGTGCAAACGACACATTCTACCACCAGAAGCAGTTGCTTCCAGAAAATTTGGTCGACACTGCTAAACAGGCAGGATACAAGGGAGGTGTAGACTTACATGTTGTCGAAGGATACGACCATTCCTATTACTTTGTCAGTTCATTCGTGGAAGATCACGCTAGACATCACGCAAAGTATTTGGGATTGTCCTGAAGACGGAATGCGGTTTTCTATAATTATGCGTTGAATTTCATCTATACCAAATGTAAACTTTTTCGTGTTCAAATCAGTGACATCATGGTCGTTTCTATGCATTCATGCCATCGTTGTACTTCTTTTCCCACACCACGTACCACTTGGCTTTTTTATCGTTAGATTTGTGACAATTTCTCGCGATTTTCGACAACTTCATTCCCTCGGTTGTCATTGCCTTGGTGTACAGTTTGATTTCGTCGTCAATGACTTGGTCCATCATCAAGTCGGCAATGAACTTATCGATCAACCCCACAAGGGTACGTTGCACCATGTAGATCTCGTCGATGCTGACACTGGTAGTTGTTTTGGGTAATGACTTCTTGAACGATGCTATAAGCAACTTTATCAACTCTATCTGTTTGACCCATTTCTTGGAAAATTTGATTAATTCTTCCCTCTTGATCGCACTTGTGTCTTCTTTATCAGATTCTGTTGGAGGGTTTACGGTTTTCGCTATCTCTTCTTCTTCTGTTTCTTCGTCTTCACTGTCTGACATCTTCAATCCAAAGGGATCGTCCTCGTCAAATTCTTCGGGGTTTTCTGCCCATGCGACGAAATCTTCAAATCCGTCCTCGATCAATGTCGTACTTTCTTCAATTTTCGTCGTTAAAATCCCAAGTTCACCAAGATGCATCAACTTGATCAAATCATCACAATTTGACCACACAATCCCCACTGATATCAATCTCCCATCTGACTCTTTGTTACTCGAATCTGTCTCCTCAACGTACTCCACGCTCAATTCGTCTATTAAGCCAATAATGGACGAACACAACTGAGTCAACGCATACCCTAGTTCGTTGTAGAATAACCTAGCAATTGTCGTTTGTTGTAACTGGCGATACACCGTCATAAGTAACGAACTTGAATGCACCAATTTCTCCAACGTAGTAAATGCCGCAGACACATCGTCGTTTTTCATGTTTTCTGGCTTGAAGATGATTCCCACCTTTGTTGTGTGCGCTTTGATTAATTTCACTAGCTTTTCAAACTCGGCTTTGGGGTTTTCAACCTGGGCAGCTGCAATTTGTGCCAACTCATTCTTGTCATGTGCACTTAAATTCTTGACCCAAAATTCTACCGTGCTCCTGAAAGACTGTTTCAACGTCTCGAGCTCTTGTCTCGACTTTTCCTTTGCCATGCTGTACAAGATTCACTACAATTGGGTGGTATGCGATAGTGTCATATTTCAATTTTGAACCTCATCTAGAGAAAATACAGGTCACATGATTGAGCACGTGAGTTTGGGGTGTTGGCTGCAAAAACCTTTGGATCCAAGCATTAATGAAACAGCCCAATTTCACCCGTAGCACTGGTTAACATTGCAAGATGGCCGGTGCACCATGAGGCTGCTCACCAATCTTCGTCGTCTTCGTCATCACTTTGTGCAACTTTTCCTTTCCGTTGGCTCAATGCAGCCGACAATGCATCTGCCAATGTTGCTGGTTGTCCCGCTGGGGCTGCCGTGGCTGACTGCGATGCTGGAGGAGCTTGTCCTCTTGCTTCTTGAAGAAGAACGCTAGGTCTTTCTAGTTGTGATTTGTCTGTTTTTCTAAGAGAGCTTACCCCTCCTGCTCCTCTAATCGATGCTAGAAGAGCATCACGAGAACTGTCCACAACGGGTAATGGAGCCGTAGCGTCCATCGGTGGAGGCGGTGGGATACTATTTCCCATTGGAGGTGCTGGAGGTGGTGGGATACCACTTCCCATTGGTGGTGCTGGAGGTGGTGCTGGAATATTGCTTGCAGCAGGTGGCGCTGGAACTGTGCGTTGTGGTGGTGGGGGGATGCCGTTTCCAGCTTGTGGGAATGGTGGTGGAGGTGGTGGAATGCTAGCTCCAGGTTGGGGCTGTGGTGGGGGAGGTATGTGGTTCATTTGTGATGGGGGATACGATGGCTGCAGTGATGATGGTGGTGGTGGTGGTACAAAGTTTGCACCACTAGACACTCTTGGTGCTCTAGGTGGTGGTTGTGGAATAGAGTTTGCACCACTAGGTACTCTTGATGCTCTGGGTGGAGGAGGTGGTGGTGGTGCACCTGCTCGTCTTGCTGGAGGTGGAGGCGGGGGTGCCATACCATTGGTGGCAGTATAACTAGGTTGATTAGCTCTAGGTGGAGGTGGTGGTACTTGACCTCTTGTTGGTGGTAGTGGTGGAACCGGACCTCTTCCCGGTGGTGGAGGTGGAACACCACGTCCTGGAAGAGATGGCGCTCCTGCTTGACCTACAAAAGGTGGGGGCACCTGGTGGGCGTGATTTGAATACGCTGCTGCTGCTGCTGATGTCGCTGCTGATGGTGGTGTATATGTTTGTGGAGCTGATGGTGGTGTTGCCGGAGTTTGATAGTGGCCATGTTCCACATGTGGTACACTCAGAGGCGGTGGCAAGTGAGAATTCACTACTGGAGGAACCATCGCGTTTGCTGGAGGTAATCTGAATTGTCTAGTTGGCTCGGAAGGATGAGAAGACAAGTTTTCTTGTGACGAAAAACTTGAATCACTGAAGGTGGCTGACGGGGTATCGTCTTTTTCAGGAACTGGAGGTGGTGGTGTTGGTGTTGGCGTAGGTGATTGAGATGGTTCCAGAGATGGTGGCACTGCAGCTGGAGGGGGTGGAGGGGGAGCTTTCTTTGATACCTTGGAAGTAGAATTTGACAGCGTCAATGTTGATGATCTTTCCAATTTGGTCTGGAGCTTCCTAGGAATTGGTGGTTCAAGTCCTACCAAAGGCCCCCCCTGTTGAGCAATATAATCCTTGATAAATTGTCTATTGTCCGCTATCATATCCTCAGAGATCCCAGCTGCCTCAAGCTCAGCATAAAGCGATCTCCACTCTGGAGGGGGCAAGTCATCGTAGTACAACACCCCTTTTGACCGCCGCTCTCTCTGACCGGTATTCACGTTGATAAATTCTCCTCTGGGGCCGATTTTCACGTCGGTATCAGGAATTGACTTCTTCAACGCTATGGCATTTTTGTTGTTGACAGTATTCTTGGAGGCATGTTTCTGTCTTGACGTCACTCTTTTGTAAAAATGGGTAGCATCGTTGGTGTCTTCGAACAATAACCCTACAAGACAATCGTCTATTTCAAATGTGTGGAAATATTTCCGATCTTGGTTGTACTCAAAACCTACCCAGAGTTCCTGGTCCCACAACACACCGTTGTTTCCAATTATATCCACCAACTTCAAGAAAAACGTATTTCCTACAATATCGTCAACGAGAGTAATGGCGCCAGCCAACTCGGTGTAGGTCCATTTCGTTGGGTCGGGATACGCAATGTACAACCGAGCAACCGTGGTGTCAATGATCTTGTTGGACGCTTTCGGGACAACCCGCTTAATTCGTTCTTTGTCCTGGGTCGTCAATATCCCCATGGTGAGTGGTGGTCAATTAAAGAGTAGAGAATTCACTAGTTCACCATATAAATTGTAGTTGGCAGTACTGCCAAAGTATAGTGTCCCGCTCAGACATTACCATTCCCACCACGACATCGCACCACGACATCGCACCACGCACCACGTAAAACATTTGACTGCGGCACCAGCGCGGAAACAAAACCGGATCAATCCTGAACTACACAAGTCGATGCAGTGCTACTTCTCTCGTCGCAAGAAGCTTAGATTCGGGAGGTCTACGGTCCCTCTACGACTGCATTTCTCCTTACACATTGTAAATATTGACTAACGTAGTGACTTGTCGAATGTTACCTCTTTAATACTATGGTGATTACAAATGTACCAATCACATTTTGGGCGCTTTTGGTGGAAATTAATCGGGTCTGTTTTTTTCAGTTTCTTGCTCTCTGCTATCACCAGAGTATTTCTCTTACATACACTAACGAGAAAAATTTCGTTTTCTCTTTATCTATAACTAAAAATGTCAAATCGTCAAGGTGGTAAGCTCAAACCTTTAAAGCAAGCGAAGAAGAAGGCTGCTGACTTGGATGACGAAGACTTGGCCTTCAAAGCTAAGCAAAAGGCCGATGCTCAAGCCAGAAAAGAAATGGCTTCCAAGGCTTCTGGTAAAGGTCCATTAATCGGTGGAGGAATTAAGAAGAGTTCCAAGAAATAGATGTAGTGTACCTTTGTTGTGCTATTATAGCTAGCTTTTGCTTCGTCCTAGTATATTGCTGTATAGAATTGAATAATACATTACACTTATACATGCATTATGGTCGAGAAAGTCAACAAATCAATGTGTCTCAGCTTGATGCCACTAACTACAAAGTTTTGAATGGTGTTTTGATTTGTATGCGTTGAAGTTTGTCTTGATGAGCTATGTTCTGCTGGCAATCTCATTAGCTTGGTTTGGATTTTTTTTTTATTTTAATTCCTTAAGTTGATGGTGGTGCCTGCAAAAAAACACTACACTCATCCAGAGCGATGGGTTCTTCAATCACTGTGACCACACTGTTTGTCTCAGTGTTGATTCATCTCTTGAACTTGAGAAAAAGAAACGACCTCGGTGAGGGTCGAACTCACGATCTTGAGATTAACAGTCTCACGCCTTAACCAACTTGGCCACGAAGTCATTTTCTATAATTTCCAAAAAGAAGAAGTAGCCCATAAGTGGTGTAGCAAATTTATCTAAAACATCTAAACTGCCTCCAGAAGCCTTTACGCAAGCGTTTATGTCGCTTTCGACTTTGCAGAAAAATCTAAGTTGTTTTCTTGAAACTGTACAAGTTCACAAAAGATTTTAAATTTTGCATGAAAGTCATTGGGTATTTCATAGTTATAGACCACAAACAAAACAATAAAGAAGGATCTCAAGCAACAAAGTAGCTAAAATGAAAAAAGTGGTATGTTGAGTATAAGCAAGACTAATCTATGCACAAAAAAAAAATTTGTTCCTGTCAGCCTAAAATTGTATGAACAATGTAGCACACGTGAATCTTTAAGCACACCAAGCAGTAAAAGTATCTGAGATATAAATTAAGGGAAACAACCGAACTGGGTTAAAATAATACAACTTCAGGTACATGACATTTTGCAGCTAGGGAAACTGGTGGCTAGGCATTGTCCAAACTATTGAATACACCATCGACTATTGAATACATCATTGGATCTGAGCTGAATCCAAGCAGAACATTCGACAAGAAGTAGATGTCATGCCTCACGATAAATAGAATGCCTTGTGTTTATTGATTTAGTACTAGGTTACATCGCACACTACATCTACGAAAAATTTCGAAAGATTACCCTTATCTTAGCTCAAATAGGGAATAGTTCCAGTAGTAGTGCTCTAAGGGTGGAAACCTTGCTGTGTATGGTGTTGCAAAACTACTTTTTGAATAGTCAAAATACTGAAGCTTCAAGCAGGCAACTTCAAAAAAACAATTTCCATTACATTCGCTACTTAGGTGTCACTCCATGTAGCAGAACTATACGTCAGCCTATATAAATAACAAACTACTTACTGGTACTTGTTTATGATATCCATAATGTTGTTACCAATCTCCTCAAAGTTATATCCTGACGATTCCAAGTGTTCTATACCCTCATTAACTAGATGCTGGATATGATCGTAGGTCGTCTCACTACCATCTGCACTTTCCGAGTTAAAGTTGATCTCAAAATAATCGAAATAGCTATTTACATCTTGATTAGCAAAGTAACCAAAAGTAGACTTGATGTTTTTTTGGTTGAATATCTGTGGGTTATTCGACAAGAGCGAGAACCATCTGCCACCATTGGAGGAATTTTTTACCGATTTATAATACTCAAAAATAAGTTTCAAATATGGCAAGTCATTGTAAACCAACCTGTTCCATCCACGCCAATACAACAAAAATAAGATCGCTATCGCGCCTATTATAATGCATGTCTTCACGATTGCCAAGATCAACCCTAGCCAGATCTTAACGATCCTGACAGCAAATTTGTAAACTACATATCCGAATGCAAGCAAAATAGCAAGCTGGGTGAGTTGAGGATAATTGGCATAGGAAAAAGTTAGAAGAGTAAGGAATTTTGATAATATAAACGATATCACCGTAAACGTCCATGTGAGCGCGCTTGTCACAACGTATTGTGCGTTAATTTCAACCATCCTCCTTTCTATAAAGAAACATAGTATGTGTTCTTTCTAGTTTGAAGAATAGCACGTAGAAAAGTGGTACCCGTGCGCGTGATTTCGTACATAGCCTGGCAAGCAATAGAGGTGCAAAACCTTACATTTAATTGTGGAGTGGGTGCTCAGATATGCAACAAGTGCTCTGGTTGATACAAAGTGTAGAGTTCTTTGTCCTGGTATGCATTTGGATTCAATTTGAACTAGAAGGAGTTTTTTAGTTTGCTACATTTGGTTCTTGGCTCTTTACCAGTATGTTGAATTTTAAAGGTATAGCCTCCACCCCATATTTACCCCTCTAACCCAAAATTGTGTGTACCGCTTATGATCCGAAAGAGGTTTACATTCAGTCTGAAAGAGGCACAAATATACAACGGTTAAGCTTTCTTCGGCATAAGACACATTGGACACATTTTGTGGGGCAATGGTGATTTAGACCCAAGAAACAGACTAAGTTTAGTAAATGACATTGTCTCGTGAAGGCTACACCACCCTTGTCTTTTTGGTTGACAACAACAATCATGTCGTGGGCAGACCCCAACCATACTACTCCTAGTCTAGGGCAGTTGCGGCAACACACACAAAACTGCTTTCGGATTTGGTTACCCGGCTCTCATTCGTAGTATAAAAGGGGCGAGATGCGACAAGTTTTGTTTCGTTCGTTTTAATTATCGAAAGTTACCTCCGAGTTAGAAATTTGCCAGTTTATCGTTGATGTTGATGAGGAGACGATTCACAAAGGACTTGGGGACTTTTGCCTATTAATTTAGGAAAATAGCTTTGTTCTTAGTTTTGTTGAGTTTTCAATTATTGTGGTAAATTGATGAAAACCATTCGGACAGATGAACGTGGCTACAAAGAATATGCGAGAGGTTTCAACTCTAGTGTGTCCCGTTATGTCACAACAGCTGTTTTGTAATTCTGTAGTTTTGATTTCAATATTTCCCGATCATCAGAGGGTTGTTGATCCAATCACAGGGGCGTTGTTTGCACTGGTCGACAAAGCTAGTGTCCAGTGTACTTTCCAGTGCACTTTTCAATGTGCTTTCCACTCTAGTTGCTCTTATTGTAGATCTGTGTAATTATGAACTTTTGTTCCCTAATCGCGTAGTTAGATAAAGGAAGCAAGGATTTGAGTTATCGACATCTGCTTTTTTATTTAACACCGGTTGCTCTCAGAAATTAGCCGTGTGGTTATGTAAAGCATTCCCTGTCATGTGGATAGTTAATGGTGGATTAAGCATATCATTTTTTTTTCTGTGGAAATTTATCGTTACGTTACACGGAGCTGGAAATTTCATGAAATTCTCACTGTACGATTCCTTCTAGAAACACTCACGATATAATTTCGTTTTCTTTTCACCACATTTTTTGAGGTGTAACCAATTTTGTACCAGCAAACTCGACAGTCTTGTCGTGTCCTAATTGAATACAACTCTCTATTTGTGCAACAGTTGTATTTTTCAATCACCCACACTCCCACTTACCTTGAAATTGCTGGCAATCAACCCTATAAAATAGTTCCAAACTATCACCTTTCCTTTGTTTTCATTGCATCCTGTTTTCAAGTATCCCTAGCATTATCAGTCTCTTTCTGCATTCCTGGTGATGTTCCGTAAAAAACCTCCAAAGTTGACAGTGTTGGACGAGTTGAACAATGCCTACCAAGATGTGTGCAATTATTCGATAAAGAACCTCACCTTAGAGGAGCAAGACCAGCTTGATCTGGCTTTGAAGGGTTGGAAATCGCTTCACACCAGTTTACTTTACAAAATTGATTATTTTGATAAAGCTAACCACAAGTATACCCCTGAAGAAACAGACATTTTAAATCAACTAAAGTTGATCCGAGACCAAAATGTTAAGCATTTGATTAGAGTCCAACTAAGAATGGATGAAGAAACTAGGAAGACTGTCAATTTGGCTCCACCAATCCCCCCAAAAAGAAAGTCGCCTTCTACGTCTCCTTCCAATACATTGAATCAATCGTATCAAATGAGATCCACAGTTAGAAATCATTCAGGAAACCATTCATCTTACAACTCCTCGAACGGTACTTCATCTTCTGGTCCAAGACCAATGCTTAAATCCTTGCGAGCAAACGGCTCGTCGTCGTCGACAACAAAAGTCATCCCTATCAGCAAGTCTGCCTCACAAGCTGCTACATTCAGTTGGTCAAAACCAAAGCCAACACAGCCTAAGCCTGTTCTGTACCAAGAAGAAACTTTTGCTGATTTTGACCAGGAAACATACGAATTTAATAACTGGGAAAAGATTGATAACTCAAGATCATCGTCAAACGGTTTGGATTCCGACTCTGCCCCATTGATAAACTTGAATGAAGATATTGATTTTGATTTCATTTCAAGTGAGTATTATCAAAATAATCAGTTCCGAAATGATGCCCCAAGTACCTCTGACGCATTAGCCAAGTCTTTTGATGATTTGACAATTAAACCGGTAGCGGATTACGAAACTAGACCCCAGAAAGCCGATTCTCTCCAGAAACCAAAACCAGAGACGAAGAAAAAGCCATATGTGTATAACAAACCACAGCCATTGAATATCCAACAAATGATGCAAAGACAACGACAAATGAAATCACAGCCAAGTTTATTGAATAGTAACCCTGGTGCCAAGAGAACCAGTTCACCAGTTAAGGAAGATAGAAAGCAAACCGCAACGAAGCCAGCTCAAGCAAAGCAACCTACTTCCAAGGCCATGCCAACACAGAAATCGAGATCGGCTCCACCAAGAACTGTGAAGTCGTCAAATATCCAGTACAATTACGTTAAATCCACCACCTCTGTCAAACAGAACACTGCACCAAAGCAAAAAGCTGCAGCCAAGCCTACCCAAGCTCAACAAGAAGTACACAGTCCGACTATGGACGATTTGTTAGGAGGTTACGAAGATGTAGTGGATGCTGAGGATGAAACATCAATCCCAAATGATGTTCATGCGTATCTCACGAAGGAAGATGAGCAAATAAAGCTTATTGACAGTATTAGAGGTATAGACCCCGTCTCTGCCAGTCAAATTTTGAATGATATTGTTGTTCATGGTGACGAGGTGTATTGGGATGACATTGTTGGATTGGAATCAGCTAAGAATTCCTTGAAGGAAGCGGTTGTTTACCCATTTTTACGTCCGGATTTATTCAAAGGGTTGAGAGAACCTACTCGAGGTATGCTTTTGTTTGGTCCACCAGGTACGGGTAAAACCATGTTGGCAAGGGCGGTTGCAACCGAGTCAAAATCTACGTTCTTTTCAATAAATCCATCATCATTGACATCGAAGTACTTGGGTGAATCGGAAAAGTTGGTTAAGGCATTATTTTTGCTAGCCAAAAAACTTTCTCCATCCATTGTTTTTATCGATGAAATAGACTCGTTATTGAGTGCCCGTGCAGAGGGTGAAAATGATTCTACTAGACGGATCAAAAACGAATTTTTGGTTCAATGGTCTGAACTTTCAAGTGCAGCTGCTGGGCGGGAAGCCTCCAACGGAGAGGTAGAGGATGTATCAAGAGTCTTGATTTTGGGAGCAACCAATTTACCTTGGAGTATTGATGAGGCGGCAAGAAGAAGATTTGTCCGTCGACAGTATATTCCCTTACCGGAAGATGAAACTCGGAAGCTGCAAATCCAAAAGTTGTTAAAGTACCAAAATAATACATTGAGTGAAAAAGACTATGATAACTTGATCAAGTTAACAGATGGATTTTCTGGCTCCGATATTACTGCTCTAGCTAAGGATAGTGCAATGGGGCCATTGCGATCATTAGGGGACAAACTCTTGCTGACACCAACTGAACAAATCCGGCCAATTAATATAGAAGATTTCGAAATGTCATTGAAATATATTAGACCTAGTGTTTCAAAGGAAGGATTGAAGCAGTACGAAGATTGGGCAGTTCAATTTGGGTCGTCGGGAGCATAACCAGAAACCTCGTCGAACCTCTCACACAGAAGTTAACCCCTGCATTGATGAGGAATCACGTCAAACGCATCCAAGCATGCCATGAGAAGAACAAGAAAAATGCATTTGGGGCTCAGGTGGTAACAATAATGATGTTGCAGAACATGGATGGCGAATCAACCGTAAGTTGGATTTGCGTGTATGTAAGATGGGGTATATTAATAAATTTTGCCATGATAGCGAGCTTCATTGTGGAATAGCTTGAGGTAAAAATCAATTGGCCATATTGAAAGCGGTACTTTTGTGTGAAGCAGCACAATTGCGGATACAAGTGAACTACGAGGATGCTTGTGTTAACATGCGGCAAGGATGTACGTTGCGATTCTAGAAATATACTTAATGTGTCTATTTCCGAACAATCGTGGAGAACGGCGATGTCACATTTAGAAAATCTGAAAATTGAGAAGCCATTTGATGTATGGTTGTTTTAGTAATAATAAGAGAATCCAAATATATCATAACCATTGATCAATGGCCAAAGAAACAATTGATTTTTGAAGCTAAGAATTACTGTGCCTGAAGTTTACGAACTCCGCCCACATTGTTTTCTTGACGATTACACCATTTTCTATATTGGCCGTTTTCGATAAATATACGAAACAGGTTAAAATATTCTATTGTTTTGACTCGAAGAATTGTGTCGTCGGAATATCTTATCTTGTGTTTCATTGTTGATGCTGATTTCCATCAGGAATTTTCCCATTCGTATTCTTGGTGGCTTGTGACAGCTTTGAGGTCATACTGACAAGAGCAGATTCTACGCATGATCTAAGCCAATAGGCAATGAGCTCCCGCTTCCGATGATTGTTCTTTTGCATCTTTAAACCCCGCCCATTGCTCTAACGACATATTACCACACTATACAGTGAATGTTACAGTGCAGATTAAGTAGTTGTTTTTCAATTGCTACTGAATATTGCTTTGACTCAATGGTGGGGCTTCCATTCCGCGGGTAGGTTCGCTTCAGGACGTGGCTATGGGTAAACAATAAGATACATTCAAGAGTGATATGCCTATTTTAGACCAACTGAAAAAATAATCTTTAAAAATTCACTGAACTCTTTTAACTACAACTAAAGGATGTGGAGTTCAGTACTCCAGGTCTTGTAAAGACGATTGACCTGTTGTAAAGATAATTGACCGTAAGTTGAAGCGGAACGAATGAATACATCACTTCGAGTAAATCCGTATTATGAAGGGAAAACAGGAGATTTCTTAGCTACAGCGATCCGTCGCGCCAAACGAATGCCATTTGTGGTAATTACTGCAGTGATTTTGTGACGATCTTACTTTATTAGTCTAGCCACAGGGCGGAGTGTTGGTAGGAGTGTACATTTAGTGAGGGATTAAAAACCCAGGCACAAATTTGTCGAATTAAAAATTTTCCTTGAGGGATTTATGCAATTAATATATTGATTAGATACAGTTGTAGGATGGTCCAACGTCAATGCAATTATATTGCATTATATTCTGATCCAAATTTGGTGCCAACTCGCAACGTACTTTGTTATAATTCGCTGGCAGCAAAGTTTTATGCATCAAATGTAAGCGAACACATAAAAACACGGTGAATATCTTGGCATCACAGCCGTTAGGCTAAATATAGCACGTGACCACTAAAAATTTTTCTATAGGTCATCATCGATAACCATATTCGTTCCCCCATGTCATCTTCTGAGGGCACGAAAACAAATAAATGTTGTGAAAACTTCAATGCAACATCTTAGTAGAATCATGCCTACGGTGTAAAGATTACATAGACAAGGCTCCAATGACTTGATGTGCTACCACCGTGTTCGAATTACGGGATATCTGCAATTATATGTGCATATGCAAAGGTTAGGTGTCAACATCGGTTGTATGCAGTAAAAGGTCGATGCAATTCGGACGCAAGGTTATTTCCCAAATAGTTGCAAGTCCTTTGCCAAAGTACAATGACTATGAGGGATTTATGAAAATGCATCCTAGCACCGTATATGAAATTCCACCACGACAATCTAATTGGAGCGGATGACACGCGCAATAAATTCTTTCATTATTCTTCGAATCGTTGGAGCTATATAAGGTCAATAGTCACATTGTTTTTTTAATCTATTACTCTTATTGTTTTTGGTTGTTGCTGCAGGTTGGTTGTTGCAAGCTTATGGCTACCGCTAACAGTGTTAAAGACCGTGATTTCGTGGCTATTGATGATGCTAATAGTAGCGATGACCATGAAACAAGTATGGCCGATTTAGAATCCAAGCCAGTAGATCATTCAACAATCCCCCCTGTCAAAAAACAATCATGGAAGGAAGTAGCGTTGTTGTCATTCTCGTCATTAGGGGCAATTTATGGTGATTTAGGTACATCACCATTATATGTGCTTAATTCCATCAAATATTCATCGGAGCCACCAGATAAAGGTGACATTTATGGAGCAATATCCGTGATTTTCTATTTGTTCACAATCATTGTCATCTTCAAGTACATTTTTATAGTGTTATATCTTGGACCCAATAATGGTGAAGGAGGTCAGGTTGCTATTTATGCTAAAATTGCGAGGTATTTACACTTGGGTCCTAGAGGTGTCCACATTCCTGGATCACCAGAAATTTCCGATTTGGATTTATTGTCAAGACAAGATACAACTTCGAGTTTTAGATCTTCAAATTCAAGAAGCTCGAAAATTGCCGATTCAATTAGAAATAACAAGACCGTGATGAAGATAGTGTCCAAATTCATCTTGTGCTGCTGCTTTTTAGGTTGTTCATTAGTCATTTCGGATGGTCTTTTGACACCAACTACTTCGGTCCTTTCAGCAATCGGTGGTATACAAATTGCAAAACCAGATTTTAACGATGTTTTGCCAGTATCTGAGGTAATTTTGATCTTTTTGTTTGTGATTCAGAAGTTTGGTTCAAATAGAATCTCTTTCTTATTCGCCCCAATCATCTTTCTTTGGATGATTGGTTTGATTGGCTGTGGATTATATAACATTATTGTTTTCCATCCTGGGATCTTCAAGGCCCTTTCACCTTACTACGCTATTCAGTTATTAAAATCTGGAGGTATTGATGTGTTTTCAGGGGCCATGTTGGCAGTTACTGGAACTGAAGCTATGTTTGCTGATATTGGTCATTTCGGACGTTTACCAATTCAATTGACTTTGACAACATTTGTTTATCCAAGTTTAATGATCTGTTACTTGGGTCAAGCCGCATACCTTGTCAACTACCCTGAAGCTTATGTTAATCCATTTTTCTTATCATTACCTGGGGGTACTAACAAGCCCGTTTTTTGGGTCATGTTTGTCTTGGCTACTTTAGCCACAATTATAGCAAGTCAGGCATTGATCCTTTCGGTGTTTTCAATCATTTCTCAATTGATCAATTTGGATTGCTTTCCTTGTTTCAAAATTATTCACACTTCAAAATCTTATGTTGGAAAAGTGTACATTCCAATGGTAAATTGGATTTTGATGGTTGGAGTATGTGCAACAACTGCTGGATTTCAAAATTCAAATGCCGTTACAGCTGCTTATGGTTTGGGTATTTCCATCGACTTTTTGGTAACCAGTACATTGATTATTCTTTGTATGTTCTACGTCTACAACTTTAATTTAATTTTTGCAATAATTTTTGGCTTGATATTCATTCCATTGGAAGTCTGCTTGGTGGTTGCAAATTTAAAGAAAGTTGTCCATGGTGCTTGGTTCACCCTCATGGTCACTGCTTCGTTCTTTCTGTTTCTTTCCCTATGGAGATGGGGAAGATCGAGAATGATCAATCAAGAACTCAAAACCAGAATAGCGATTGGTGAGGTATATCCTTCGTTTGCTAAATCTAGGCCTGTTATTGTTGAGCTTAATTTGAATAGAAACGAAGCTCAAGCTGAAAATGACATTGATGATGGTGCGTCATTAGACAGTGAAAATGATGACGATGATATTGAAGTCATTGATACTCGATATGAGACAGATGCGGTAAAGGAAAGATTATTGGTCAAATCAAAATTCGGTAACGTCAATTTAACTAGACACGAAGGTATTGCTATGATGTTTAATGATACCGCCCAATTTAATTTGAATTCACCAAATACTTTGCCACATATATACAGTCAATTGGTTAAACAATTTGCTTCTATACCATCAGTATTTGTCTTTGTGTCCATGAGAGTCTTATCTATCCCAATTATTCCTGATGATGATCGAGTTTTAGTTGGACCAACGAAGATTCCAGGTCATTATAAATGCATTTTGCGGTTTGGTTTTACGGAGAATATCGTCATCGATAAAGAGTTGAGCAATCACATCTTATCATCTATTCCAGAAATTGACGATCTTTCCAGAAAATATAATGGAGGAGATTTTGTAGATAATACTGCATATGATAAGATCCCCATGCTTCATATTTTCGAGAGCAATTTGATTAGATGCCATGATTATTCGACCGATGAATATTACACGAAAAATCCGTTCAAAGCAGTCTTGAGATTTATTAGGAAGCATTTGATCAACGAGGTTTTCAGCCCGCTTCACGCCGTGACGCAAGAGAATGGTAGCTTTGTGAAGTTGGAATACGAAGATGAAGAATCGGAGAAGAAATTGTTCATTGGTGGGATTGTCAGAATATAAACTTGTATACTAGCTAAGTCAATAAATGCGGGATAAAAACGTGAATGGGAACTACTTTATTTGCATCCAACGATACTGATTCGTTTCCATCGATTCGAGATATGGCAATATCCTGTAGAGAAGCTAATTCGAATGAGTAGGTTCGTTTTGGCTTGTATTGCCAATAGGAAAATGGGGATGATTAAGAGAAATAGCAACCTTAAGTCGCCCTCGATGTTTTAATTTTGATTGATCTCGGTTTGTCATGTGTTTGAGCCGATTTACCCTGCTGCAACTTCTCAGAAGTGATTTCCAATTTATTTGTTATGACGTGTGTACTCGTCAATATGCAGACTTCAATTGTGACGGTAATCCGACTCTAAGCTAAAGGTGGGGCAATTAGACAGGTCGCAACGGCGAAAAGTCAAAACCATTCATTGCCCTTCGTCGTAATCAAGACTCTTCTCAATTTAGGAGTGCTCGCGCATGAAATAGCAAAGCATGTTCTATTCGGGAAAACCGGAACTATAACCCAAACCGGTATAGTATGACGAAAGGGTCTACGGGAGAACAAAAATTACTAATGGAAATGGGGATGTTCAAAAATGCAATATAGGAACTAAAAATAAATTGAGGAAATTGATCTTTCAATTGTGTTCTGAGACCCGCACGAAACACGCAAAATCAGGGAGGTGATCAGTTGTCAAAATATTTGCAGCTGCCTCCACTTGGGTCTAAATTTTTTGACCAGCCCCTAATTTTGGCTGGACATCAACGACATATCTACAATAGGCAGGTGCGCATTATTTTGCCGCTGAGAATAATTTTGAGATTTGCGCCGGAGTAGTACGTGATATTCCACTAATAGTATTCGTCTTGTCAAAAAGGTGTCTGGTCTGCGTGATTTGATGCTGTATAACTCAGCACCAATACATCTAGAAGCATAAATTACTTTTCGAAGGCTATGGGGATCAAACTCTATGATACACAGTTAAAAAAAATTAGTCGCGACATTTACGTACAAATTGAGCCCCCCAGGGGTGTCCATCGAGGTAATATCCTAGTAATTGAGATAGCAACGCAGAAAAATAGTAGTAGCACCATTTTTTTTTTTTGTGAGAAATAAATAAAAAGCATCTCACGGATTGGTGAAAGATCTACGCTGTAAAAATACTGATGACCCCATCAAGCATGCGGAAATATTTGCCGGAGTTGTTTTTATTTTCCTCGCCGTAAACATCCTGTTGTCCTTGAAATAAGTATGCACAATGATACAAAAAATGATCCTTTAAAAAGGCTTGAGTGTAGTTATAAAAATGCACACGGGTAAACGACCCAGCTCTGATGTGTAAGTGTTATTGATTTCAGAAAATACCACAACCTACTTACGTCTCAACAGCCGGGTTAACTGGAATTAGCTGTTGTGATTTTGTTAGTAGAAGATATGAAGACATTCATAAATATGTGAGTCGTGTTCCTGGATGATGCACCTATGTTGTAATCGCTAATTTTAATTGAGTTATTTTCACTCACACAATATTATTTTTGTCTGGTTTCCTCCTCTAATCGTCTCATTTCTGAAAATCGGTTTGGGTGTACTTTCGAAAATAATAAATGAACATCTGATTTGAGGAGAGTCATTGTAATGCTTGACGCAATAAATGTAATTGGAAATGCACTTGCGTTAAACTTTGTTCTTACTAATATTGGTTACGAGAATTGTCTGGGAAATGCCCATCGAACATTGTTGACATGAGCAACCCATGAACAGAGTCTCCACGCCACCGCAGTGCTTTTCCCTATTGTTTACAAGCATCCTTGCATTACCTTCATAGGCATGCTGATTGTCCACAAAGAGGAACCGTGGCAATAGTGTCTTCACCTCGTCGATCATGTTGATTGTCTAACGTGGTGTTTTCTATTCAATTGCAGCGGTATTTGGCTAATCAACGGAGAAATTTTTGACTCCGACCAATTCATCAGTAGATACCAGCTAGAGTATACGTGAAGGTGCTGCGTCATGTGCTACTTAGAGTGACGTTTTCACTTATCCTCCAACATCATTATAGCAACGGATATATTGTTTGCCAAACAAGAAGTTTAACTCGTCATCGAATTTCGTGTCACTACATTTTTCAATAGCATGGTAAAGCAACTTTTCCCCGGCAATGCAATACTTGCATTTGAGTACATTTATCCTTGTATCTGTATGCATATATCCTTGCATTCAAATGCATATATCCTTGCGTTCCCTGGAATAAATAAAACATATTTTTTGGAAGAAAAGGACTTGAAGTCCAAAATCTTATACCCATATATCCTCCTAGCGACCCTACGTGTCAACGAAGATTAACACACCACGTAATCCAAAGGCTTTAAATAGCTCTTCTTCTTCTCATGGTTGCAGCACCGCATGATGGGAGCATATCGCCACACCGTTTTTTTATGTCCCGCATGTTTTCAACAGTTTATTTTTTAATGACTTTCTTATTCAGATTTATTATTTAGCCCTACATGGCTTTTGCTATCACTTAAACGGTTTGTAATTTAGGATATTCACCATCTTTTATATATATGCAAGCTATGTCTATGTGATCATACTTTAATTCAAGGATTATCACCAACCCACTTGTATTTTTACCTTTCCAGAACTTTGCTTCTTGAGGTCTAATACGGTTTACATTTATAGCACTTCATTGAAAAATTGAGCCAATTGTTTTAATATCTTTTATCCCCCAGTGATATACGATTGTGTCGCGTACTTGTCAAGTGTATTCATGCTGTCGATAGTCAGTCTACCTCGACTCATGTCCAATCCTGTCGTCAACAACTGTCCAACATCTTCCACGCTAAGGTCTACTGCTCCATTGTCCCCTATGTCATGCGATATCCCCCACTACTATAGTCATTCCACCAACTCTGCCAACATGCAACAAATGCTAACAACCCATCCACTTCGAAAGCCAAGCATGGATGAACTCGATTCATTGTGGCCACGCCCTGGCCGTTCGCCTTCCCAGCTCCTGCTTTCTCCTATCCTAACCTCTCAGTCACTGCATTTACAACAATATCTTCCGTCTAGTCAGCTTATATTGCTTCCCCAACATTATACTCCAATCGAACCCCGGGCTCCAGCATTTCCTCCACCTCTCCACAGCAATACTTATTTTCCAACCCCACACATGTATTCACTTCATTACGACTATCCTCAACAGTATCCTTTGATTCATAATCATAATTCGACAGTAGTACCTTCCCGAAGAAAATCGAAACAATCAATCACCTGGTCTCCCAAAGAGGATAAGCTACTACGCCGCTTAAAGGATGTGGAAAAATTAGGCTGGAGAGAGATATCAACATTTTTTCATGGTAGAACCCCCAATGCTTGCCAGTTCAGATGGAGAAGACTTGTCAATTTTGAAAATTCAATTTGGAACAAGTCCAAAACTTCTCTTTCAATTGATTTCCTCTTGAATAAATAGCACATACATTATATAATCGCCCATGCATTTCTGGTAAATACCCCAGATTGAAATCTCACGAACATTTGGTTGGCATTATCTCCTCTATCACCGTAGCAGGTTTGTCCCTGATTATTTCCATTTGGTAAACTTTTGAGTTACTTTCAAGGGCATACAATAAATGGGGTCAACTTCAACAAAGTCGTACTTTTTGTGATCAATTAAACTCAAGCCAGCGGTGCCAAAACACGTATGATATATATCTGTTTGATTGTCCGGGCGGTCACTAATTCCTCCATTCTCCATATCTTGGCAAGTCAAAATAAAATGCTCTAATTTTTCCAAATCAATCCAATGCTTTTTTCCTAAAATTGCCAACGACGAGAGCACCCACCAACTGTAGCATACATCTGGCAACTTCTCTGGTCTACCATTAAGTCCCCCACTAGGTAAAACTTGACGTTCGCTTAACCAACTTGTTAACCTGGTATCATTCTCAATTAAATGCAACCGATCAGCAATAGCTAGAGCACCAACACACGTGAAAACCTGGGCTGCATGACTCTCACTTCCCGGAACCATGCCAAATGATCCATCAAAATTTTGGCAACTCATGATGTATTTCACAGCAGGCTCCACGATGTCATTTGTTAGCTCATCTAAGACAGACAACGACGATAAACCAGTATAAACAAATCTAGTATCTATCTCCCCAAACTTATCTCCTTGAAAACTTCCATCGGGTAATTGTAGAGACTTGATGAATTGAACTAGTTGTGGACGTTTGTCACGAATCACTTCCAAATCGTTATCATATATTCTTAACACTTGTAGAGCAGACAACGTAGACAAAATATGTGCATCATGACGAGGAAATGATCCAAATCCACCATTTCCTTCGTCCCAACAACTCAATATAAACCTTGTTACGTCATCCTTATCTAGTTTGTTAATTTGGTTCACAATGCAAAGCGTGGTTATCCCCCAGTAAAGGCCATTCATTCGTAAGTGTTCACTTAACCAGTACTCGTATGTACGATGCGATTCCTGCTCCAATATATACTCAACATGCTTTTCCTTGTAGAAAGGTATCACCTCGCTATTGTCATCGCTCATCCTAGGTTCAGTACTCCTTCAAACTCTGCTCTCAGTGTCAGTTTGTTAAGTATCTGTTGTCAATGTGGTAGCACCGGGTAATCAAATTGGTAGCGCGGTCCAAAGGGTTTTACGATGTACACATTTATCTCGTAGTGCGTTTATGAATTTGATGACGTAATATAATACTAATAGAACAACTCTTTGAATTCCAATCGTTTGAGGGCAGGGAAATATTCCACGTAGTTCAACTTTCGCGAGCCCTTGCTTGACAATTTCGTGATATTGACGACTTTACAGTTGTTGTATGCCACTTCGAAGTTCTCGAATCCAGAATCATGCAATATGATGACGTTTGGCATCGGTTCGACTCGCAAAACGTGATCGTAATGTGCATCTATTAACTTGGAACTGGGTAGGAATGGCTGCAAATTTCCCTGATCAAGAATAGTTTTGACCATTTTTCTTGCCTGCTTAACTTTTGGAGGAACGTGTCCTGCGGTCGTGGTCTTATTTATTAGATTGTTTATTCTCTCATCTTCGGTTTGTCGCAGTTCCTTTTCAATAGCTTGTTGTTCTATCTCAATGTCGTTTGCAAATATTATATCATTTCGCTTGAATTTGGTAGTGTAAGCATCCTTGAATACGACAATTTCTTGTGACAAGTAGCTGACTCTGGTGGGATTCCATCCTAATACCAAATGCCCTTTCGGCAAAAGTCTCTCCAACCGGGAAATAAACAATTGAGGTATTGGCCGACCTGGAACTAGGTTTTGATGCGATCCACCGAGAGAATAAGTAGATTGCCATGGATCGTTTGCCCCGGGAATTAATATGAACTTGCATGACTTGATGATTAAAGGAAACTTGCTTAATAAGGTGGCCAAGTTGTCAAAATTGCTCTTATACTCTTCTGAATGAGAAACGGCTGATGTTGATGTCGATGTTGAAATTAACGGTTTAGACGAAAACGACCCAGTCATGATAATCGCCAATGGTGGACCAATTGGAACAATCGATTCGCTCTCTTCTTGTAGTTGAGCTTCTATGGTTTTGAAGAGCTTCTTAAGACCAGTAACGGTTCGATGATCGTCCAAGAAGCAGTCAGATCCCAACATTATTATCTTGTGGTCTACTAGTGTCTTCTCAAGAGAAAGCAACTTCTTCTTGAGTTGCTTGGGCATCCGTAAAGTTTTCTCATTACCGGACATGTTGTCCAATTCTTTGTTTATTCCTAAGAAATCAACATTTCCGTAATTTTCGACACTGATATCACGCTTCTCGGCAGGGGGGTGACCAATGTTACTAACATGGAAACAGCCTCCCATGTATTGACTGGATTTATTATTCGAACCCCCTGATGCTGAATAAATACCTTCAACAATGACAAACATTCCAAGACAGTAATAAGATCCTTCAGTCTTAAATGTTTGCGAAATATTCAATTCTACGTAATCTGTGCAATCCTCTAGAATATAGTCACCATTGGAGTTCTTCGACAAAAGTCCAAACAATATGAATTTTTGCCCATCTCGACCCAACAAGTTTTTGACAAAAGTGATTTCGTTTGAAAGAGACCTATTCTTCAATGAGTTCGTGATTGACGTGATGGAAGAAAATGATGCTTTCTGGAAATTTTCATTTCTTGATAATCTGTCCAATAGCAAGTAATACCTCTCATTATACAACAGGATTGATGCATTCAAGTTATTTCCCAATTTTTCCAATAACCCACTCTTAAGTTGACGAATGGTAAATTGTTTGGTGTGTCGGTCAAATTGATAATGAGGTTGATCTGGTGGACAAATAACGCGGAAATAGTCTTTCCAATCAATCGTGGATTCGTCTTGAATATTGATTTCATCAACAATGGTGTCTGATCGTTGCGCAAGAGTTCTATCTGATTTGGCAGTGTCATTCGAGTTTTCAATGACTTTCAAAACTTGTTTTAAACCGTCACCATCAATAAAAAGTCCTCTATCTTCGCTTTTCCATATACGGGCGATTTCCTCAAGAAATTGTTGTGATCTTACACTTTTCCAATCAGATCCAAATTTAAAGCTGACAACCTCTGTTAGTAACCCTAGCGCATCAGTTTTTATATTTAAACTATGCTTTTTTGATAGAATTCGGTACGCCAAAGGTCGTAGATTCGACTGCAGTAGCCTAATAGGCAATGAGCTTCCATTGTCCATGGTTCGTCGCGCAATTAACAGTATCAGGTTTGTGATGAAAATGTTTAACGAAACGCGCGCCGTGAAAAATCTCAAGACTGTATCAAACTTTTTGACGGATTCAATTTTTCGAAAATCATATCAAAATCGCGACTGATGATTGCCAACTCTTCCTTAGATCTTCCACTTTGGTTCCAAATGATGCTCATGTCCAATATACGAAAGAGTTTGTGAAAATCTGTAAAAATTTTGTGCACCTGCTGGAGATCGTTAAGATGCCGATGTTTTTGCTTGCAGAGTTGTCTCGAGTTATCTTCATTACTAGACGCTGCAAGAATATTGTCAATCTCTTCTATTTTCTTCATCTTTGTGATTTTTTTCTCCTCCATACTTCGGTAGAGATCTTTATAGAATGCCAATTGTTTTTCGAGATGTTCCACAGTTGTATCTTCGGACAATAACAGGCGTAATTCCGTATTAAGCATAGCTTTGAGTTTTTGAAAAACACTCTTCTCCACTTCCAAGATGGTCAACTCGTAGAGATGTCCATCGAATTTCGTATACTTTTCTCTATTCTTGACGATGTCGATTTCAATGGTGGTTAATTCGACCTGCAATTCACACAACTTCTTGATGTAATTTTCATTTATGCTGTAGATCTGATACTTCAAGTCAATCTCATTCTCTCTCAAACGAACCTCTTGCTTTTGTTCGTGCAAATTGTGGAATTCTCCCTCCACCTGTCGTTCTTGCTCAATGAGAATGGCATGTTTTGCATCTAGTCTCCTTTCTCGATCATGCAATTCGCCAGATAATTTGTCTAGTTCTCTTTGTTTCATGTCTATCAGCTTTTCTAGACTTTCAATATGGGTCCTGTGAACTTGGAGCAGTTTTTCTTTAAGCTCAATTTCTCGTAGCAAGCCTTCCTTCTCGGCTAACACTTGTAGATGTTCTCGTGATGATACCTCGTTCAATCGCTGCTGCTGTCTTAGCTGTTCTCTGTGAGTTTCATTCCGCATGTCGTCCAAGGCTTGATTGAGGTTTTTCACTTGTCTGTGATGATCATCCTCTATCTCTTTCAATTCCAACGCATAAGAATTTGACAACTTTTGTTTATCTAGTCGCGCTTGTTCTAGTTCTTTTCGTAATGTGGAGATGATTTCCTCATTTCTCAACATCTTTTGTTGCTCTAACTCTTCCAGTAAACTTCGATTTCTCTCAATAGTTTGGTCGACGATGTCGTCCTGCAAAAGCAGGGTATCAGTCAATCGATTGAGTGTACTGTATTTCAAACTGTCATTGAACGTAACAGACTTTTTTGCATTATGGTTTGACCCCAAAAGGAATTGTCGGAGTGCTGAAAAGTATCCAGACTTTTCCGTGGGCCGCTTTTTGATCTTGCTTAGTTGCAGGGAACGAAAGCTACTACCATTGGATTTGAATAGTTTCTTAGGATCACTCAATGCGGCAGGTTTTAGTATCTTTATTGGCGATTCGCCATACCGATTACGATACGAAGTGGAATAGTCCGATTTATATCTGTTTTCCAGCAATCCAACCCCCGTGCTAAACGTTGTCGTTCCGATTCGATTTATATCATTGTTGTTGGTGGGTTTTATGCCAAAACTGGACACTTTTGGTCTATCGAATACTGGTTCACCCGATGATAGACCATTCGCAACCGTGAAATTAGTTGACTTTTCACTATTTAAGTAGCTTTTCTGTCGAACTCCTTCCCCGAGCCCAATTCCGTGCTCATTCTCTCGCCGATATTTTTCATATCGTTCTCTCAAACTCGCCATCTAATGGATCTATTTGTGTGATGTGTTTTGGCAGTGTTTGTTTACTAAATCATAGAATCGCGCTTTCTAAATAATCTACATTGAAAAATTCTAGGCCACCTTAGTGTGAAAATAGACATCAATTCACGAACCAAACAGTTACTGCTGTGACCCTTAACAAACCTTTCACATATCCTTGCTTACTTTTCTGTTTACCTTTCTGCTTACATTTGATAGTAGGCTCATCTCTCCCTTCTGTCAATTTATCGCTGCTCGTTCAGTGAACAACCTATTCTCTTGTTAGCATCCAGTGCAGATTTCTTTTGACGCTTCTACCTCTCTCGTTGAACCTGAAAAGATCTGGTACATTCCAATTTGAACATTCCGTTGCTGTGTCACTAGTCCCCCGATTTCCAAAAATAAAAGTACTCTCTTGTTTAGGCTTACTTAGAATCTTGGTCAAAATGCACTCTGGAGATTGGATTAACATATGTATTCAAGAATTAGCAAATAATTGTGAAACCTATCCCTGTTATTGTGACCTCTGTTTCAAATCTGAGTAATAGCCTGAGAGACAACATTTCAAAGGGACTGAATGGTTAACTCATTTCTACCAATTCCGCTGAAAGGTAATGACGGGCAACTTGATTGAACAAGATTGTTTCCATTAAGATAATTGAATCTCTTTGTTTTTTCCACACAAATGCTTCAACATGGAACAAATAGTCGGATCCAGTATAAGGGATGAATAGTTCACCGCGTAAAGCAATCTGGTGTTTGCCCGCCAAAATATAAACCAAACGTTTACAAATTCAAACAAACTATTACATTGTAGTCATCGTTAGAGTTGTACACAATTCGTCGTAAAGGTCGTCGATACCATGTCCGCAATTGTTGATGACTCGTTCTAGGGTACGCTCTTGGCGTGCATTAATGGAGTCGACAAGTAACGAATCTTTGACATAGTGTATAACTTTTCGAAACAGCACTGTCTCAAGAATAAGGGCCAGTTCTATCAAGCATATACGCAAGGTCAAAATTACCACTTTTTTCCTCATTTGCCTAACAGCTGAAGGAGACAATTTTGCAGCCATTTTTCTTTTTGACTACTTGGCTGCGAAAATTAAGTTGTTAATTTCAAAATTGAACTTCTATATAGTTTGTCAGTCTATGTATAAAAATTACCAACAACTTGTGTAAGTTCGATGACTTTGTTTGATGGTCTAATCAATAGAATGTCGATTATTACTACTGAGGCGTGTCCGAGTATAGATTTGTTTGCTGGTAGGTTCATTTGTTGACGTGGTAATTATCTGGTTTCATGCTACGTGCTCATCCTTGCTGTTACCAGAACTTGGGTGACTATATTTGGGGCGGTATGCGTGTCCAAAGTGGCAGTGAATGCGGTGCTATTCCTCAATGATGATGCATTGGCTGTGGGAGTAATGACTAAACTTTTGGATCTTGATGCACACTCCGGTGACTCTAATTTGTTAGCTGCGTTTTGGTTGTTGGATAGTGGACTCGCAGCAGATTTCTGTACATCCTTTTTCAACCTTTGATTGGTGTGAACAACTTCAACCTTCGCAGGAGACAGGCCGGGTTTTACCTCTTCTTGAAGGGTAAGGTTTTCTAGCAGCTCATCAACAGTGGTTCCAGTTTTCTCTATAGTCAACGTGGAAAGACGCTTGGACAGATGAAGGAAAAACTTCTCCAAGTTCTTGAATGCCGAATCTGAATCAAGTAGAGACGACAGTTCAAAATAGCCTGGGCGACTATCATCAATCCTGACTGTGTTGTTGTATTTCACTCCATTGAATAGATTAAACAAGTCCGTTCTGTATGACTTGGGTAATTTGTTACTTGCGATGTACACATTGTTAAACATTTCGCATTTGACGAAGAGTAAAACTATTGGTTTCAAGTCATTAATTTCTGAGAGTTGATTTCTTCTCAAGTCAATCTTTTCTAGGGTGATCAAGTTCTGAAGCCCATTTAAAGAAGTTAATTTATTATTGTTCAAGTTCAACGTTGTTAAATGATGCAAGTTCTTGGGTAAGTTTGATAAATCTTTGACGTAATTGTCAGCAAAATTTAGGTATTTGACATTGTACAATTTATCTATCCCTGATGGAATCTCTTCTAGTAAATTTGCTGACAAGTTCAACTTAACCAAGTTACCTAATGGTGCAAAAATGTAGTTAGAAATTGACGAGATCGAGGTTTCTGTCACTGTCAATTGTTTCAAAACTGACCACTTTGAATCCGGTAAATGCTTATAATCTTTCACTTCATACAATGTGTCAGAGCCAGCTCCTACAGTGTTAGACCTTGATCTTTTTTGATTCGCATCGATGGGTCTTGGTGTATCATTATCGTCTTTGGAATGTTTTGACTCTTCAAAGGCATCACGCCTGAACACGTCATCAATATCTTTGTGTCTTGGTTTCCTCCAATTATCCTCGAAATCACGTCTTTGAAATACATGCTCATGCTCCAAGGGATCGTAGGAAAACGAGTTCTCAAGAAGGTCGTGTTTTCGTCTGTGGATGTTGAAAGACGACCTTCCGGATTCGTCGTCGATGACCAAATTAAACAAAACTTCACCTAAGTCATTTATTCTTGTGTTCCGGATGATTAGGATACGTAATTGGTCGGCTAAATGATGCCATCCAACAATTTCATTGGGTTCATAAGAAATCAACTCCAAAACTTGCAAATTTTTAAACATTTTGAGAGGAACAGCGGTATCGCAAGGGTATTCTTCATACGACATAATTGATGCTGTTTTTGTTTTTGGTGTCAACACAAGACAGGGGATTTTGGTGAAGGATGAATAGATGTATTTGAGGTCCTTTTGAAAGGTATTGGGGTCTTTGGAGGAATTAAATGATCGAATGTAAACAGATGCCGAGGATACAATTGATTTCATCGAGTTAATCGAGCTGATACTTCTAGTTTCACTATCGAAATGCTTGGATCTAGCATTGTTAGCAAGAAAACTTATGAATGTGGGTTCATGGTTGGGGGTATCCAATTTGACATTTAAAGGGCCGATATCAACCCCCAAGCTTGACGAGTCCAATCGATCGATTACGAAATATAAATGATGGATGGTAAAATTGATTCTAAGTGACTTAATATTAGACCTGCTCTTGCTGAAACTGAGCAACCCATTGGCCAAGGCTTCCTCATTGCGCCTTATGTAAGTGGCCAACTGATGGATATAAACATTGCCCTCTATAGAGCTTTCAGAAAACGTGCCCATGACCGCGGTGGTACCAGAGCCCGGAGTGGCAGTTTTGGTTCGTTGCTTTAACAAAGAAGAGTTATAATAATAGTTTAATTTGTTTCTGTTTACGTTTTGTTTGTATGGCGGATCATAAAAATCATAGCACACTTATTTGGCAATATGCATCTTTCTCGATTACATCATTTAACTTCGCAAATACATGCGGAGAAGGCTGCCTGGCCCTGGTTGTCGTACTGCCAGTATTTTCTTTTTTTCACTAAGTGAAACTCCCTGTTTTGTATTAAATTTCTTAGCTTCTTTGATTGATTTTCAGAAGAGCCACAACAGCTACAATTATTATTACGCCCATATTCTCAAATACCCAAATACCTATATTATGCCCTGTGGTTGTCGCTGAATGTTCATTCTTTATGTATATACTAAGTCGCAAACGTAATAATGTATTTAATGCTTATCTTAATGGCCTACCTTTAATAAAAACCTGATGGTAGGCGGTGTTGCCCAACATCAAACTCTTTATCTATTCACCAGTCGAAATTATCGTGGGATAGATAAGTGGTCCTGTCCTCTTACTCGATCTACTCTTCGAATCCGGAATTCACCTTTCGTCATGGTACGTGGTTTCTGAGTTATATCTTTACATTTGAACCTACGCTGACAGGGGATCTTCTTTCGACTCAAAATCGGTCCGGCCGAGACTCTTCTGGTCCACACTCTTGGCAGAACTTTGTAAGTCGGTTGTATCGTATAAGCTGGAGTCAACGTGCGATGCTCTCTCTGTTGTTCTGATGCTAACAGCATAAGATGATCCATTGGCTGCTGTTGGATGAACTGTAAGCCTTTCCATGATTGATGCAGGTGGGATCCCATTTGTCGAGCAATTGGTGTCGATACTTCTTCGCCTGATTCGTCTTGAAGACGACGCCAACGTTACCACACTATCATCATCGCCATCTTGTGGCAATACAAGTAATGCTGAATGCGTAGTTGAAGCAACTGCGCTTGGGGAAATCGAGGTTTCTGCTGTTGAGGTATTCAAACTTGACTGCTCGTGCGATTCACTTAAAAGCGAAGGGGACTTGGTTGATTGGAAAGAAACAATCGACTTCAACGGAGTTGTGGAAACATTGTCAGCAGTAATATCCGATAATAGTGACCCTACATCGTTTTCAGGAGAATTTGACTCAAGCTTTGTGGCCATGAATTCGTCATTAGAAAAAGAAACTGCTGGACGGGCAACTTGAGATCTGTGGTCACTGCTCTTTTGTTGAGTATTGTGAATTCCATTCTGTCTATTTTGCATCAATCGTCTCACCCAACCAAATCTGCCTTTGATCTGTCTTCTATCATTGGGGTTCGAGGGCGGGTTGGAAGGGGAATTGTACTTGGAGTTTGGGGTCCGGTTCAAAGTGTTGCCACCACGTACTGGTTGGGAATTTGCCCGTGAGCTAATTGGTGTATTCAATTGGTACCTGATGTGCTGATCGTGATTATTGTTAATTTCATGACTAAAATTGTTGGAGCTTTCTTCGTGATCAGAAATTGGGTTTATATTGCTAGTATTGATATTCTCGTTTCGTAATCTACCTTCTAATGTTAGCAATGTTTCAAACAATAATGGTCGCTGAATACATACCTGTCATGACAAGATAAACTTAATGTTTGATAAATACCAAATTTTCAATATTCTTGTGGAAGCAAAATAATCTGTCAAAAGTATTAGGAATCAGAAAACAAAAAAATGCGCAAACCCGGAATCGAACCGGGGGCCCAACGATGGCAACGTTGGATTTTACCACTAAACCATTTGCGCAGAGTAAATGCTCCGCGACGGGGAATTGAACCCCGGTCTACCACGCGACAAGCGGTAATTCTAGCCACTAAACTATCACGGACTTTTCATGTAAAAAAACTTCTTTTATTATCCTGTGTCTACCCAACAGGCATCCAATTAGTGTCAAATTCTCATCAAATTAATAAATGCATTTCAGTTAAAAAAAAAAAAAAATTATGGTGCTTCGTTAAAAAAAAAAAATCCATTCAACTAGCCTTTCCTACTGAATCAAATAAGTATACAAAACTGATATACCTAAGGATTGTAATTAATGCATGCATCTTAGTTAAGGGAGAATGTATCTACTTTGTATTTAGTGTCTCCTTCGTTAGGTCCAAAGTGCCTCAACATTCTGGAAAGACATTCACGAAGTGTCAAGAGAATTACAACGTCCCATATGCCGTAGACATCTCTGTTTTGTCTACTAAACATAAAAGGTCAAGAACATAGCAAGAATAGCAGAAGTCAGCCAATATTTGCATTAATAGAAGGTAGAAGAAAAAATTTAAACCGTAGTGGCCATTGTTCATATTTTCTTCCTCCAAACAAAATTAAGGTATAGTTCGGTTACACATTCAAGCAATCAACTCACTTTCGTTAAAAGAAATAAGTAGATGAGAACAAGAGTATGGGGGTATGTTTGATTAGTGAATCATTACCTTACCTAATAAACTGAAAGGAATGTTGTTCGTTTGGAAAGCCATTTGCGACAATTAATACAAAAGAAATGAAAGTGTAGCATATTTGGTACTACTTGTGTTGCTGTGATATGACCGAAGTTTGGTTTGTATGAGTGCTCTCTATATTACATTGCAGTCGGGCAGATTTTCAATTTTTTTTAACAATTGGTGAATATTTGAAAAATGTTATAAATTTCGAATTTTTGTATGCGGCTTGGGTAACTTCCAACTGTTCTACATTCGGTAGATTGATAATGGTATCGTCAAATAGATCCGAAATTTCTTACTTAATGAAACATATTTAAAATTTCTAATACAATCGTAAACAAGCCTGTCTATGTAACCACTGTGCCCAAACGTTTCTTCATTTTTTTTACAGTTTTCTATTTTTTTTTACCAGAACGAACGCTGAATGTCATCATGCAAATAAATAGTGAAATGAATACCAGGTATTCGTAATTATGTCCATATTGATATCATAATTTTGAGAATTGAAATGAAAGTGAAATAACAAATGATACTAGAGGTATCATTGTGAAGATGAGTAGAAATAAACGAACAACTGTCGCTCCGAAATTCTCGCAAACACTCACAAGATGACAACAGGCACGATACCACCAAAAACAAACAGCATAATGATAGGAGCAGAAACACCTTAACATCGAACTGTAGATTTTCAAATGGTATAATGTAATACCTCGCTCTTGTCATCTCAGTTTGCGGGCGAGGACCTCAACTTTGGATTGACAATTTCCAAAGGCTTCTTGATTCTTGGCGTATGAACTCTAGGGGAAACAGCCTCCTGTGATGGGGAAAATGTAGTCGCAGTATATGGATTGAATTTTTTAGTCTGGTTCAACAGATTCGAGTCTGGAATATCCGGACAAAACTGCAAGTCATCTTCCAAGTCAAAGGATTTGGATAAGTAGTACCTGACCCTTGGATTTTGATGCGAATAGTTCGACGACGCAGATGATGTTGATGTGGACGAAGCAGACGTCGACGGAGGTGTGAACGTGGGTGAGTTGTTCAAGTTTGCATTGGAAATGATTGGACTATATTGTTGATAATAGTACTGGGACATGGTAAATTCATTAGTATTAGAAAAACTCTAGTGTAAGGGTGCAGACTTTCGTATAGTGATCCTTCTCGACTATTATTGTGATAACTCAACGTAAAATCTGTAGTATAATCACTAGTGTCGTTGCACTAATAGAGCGATAATATTGCAATATTGTGGTAGTACAGTAGTGTGCCAAAAGATTATTTAGCCAGGTCAAATACTATGCCTTTTCGTTGTTTGTGATCCCTATAACGTTATCGTGAATCTGATGATTCCGCCTGGTTATCTCATTATTATTATTCCGAAACTTATGAGCGATACACGACTCGTCATGTAAATCTAGGCGTAGAAAAATAATTACAACTTTTAAACAGGACACCCTCGTATATCATTTCTTTTTATAAGAAACTCCCAGTCGTTCGGTTAAAGTATAATAATTCGTCAGGAGATATTGTACTTTGCGGACTGCAAATACATTGTTGCTTTGTCCGCCTCAGTACATCGCGAAATATGCTAACGAAGTTCAATGTTTATGGCAACTTCCAAGAAGATGACATCATAGTTTCCTTGTTTGTACTTAGAAGTTATTTGAATGCTACGAAATGAGCGACATACATCGATTTGTAGCTTATACCACTAGCTTTCGCGATCATACAAGAGTCTACTGCAGTGTTCTTCAATTCTTTAGAATGAGCTTGTCTTTCCTGCAAATTGAGACAGGTATTGTCCTCGCCCGATAAGGAAATTTGGGTGCAAAAAATCACCACACAAAGTCTTATAAGATGAAGTTCAAAGTACCAGATATTGCTTAACAAAGAAATACGTCAAGAGATGAGCAAGTTCCAGTCCGCACAGACTATTCCAGTGGATTTCAAATGCTCGCTCTCCGACACCAGACAATCTTTTCGGCTCATAAAGTTGAGAAATGGCATTATTTCGTTATTGGTATCAGACCCTCGAATTGACAAATCAGCAGTAGCAGCTTGTTTCAAAACTGGCGCATTCAAGGATCCAGACAACTTGCCAGGTCTTGCTCATTTATGCGAACACTCGATATTCCTAGGTAACAAGTATGATCCCATCCCGTACCATTTTTTTCAACTCACAAATCAATATAATGGTCAAGCAAACGCTTACACCACAGGAGAGCACACATGTTTTCATTATGAAATTCCTAACTGCGAGTCCATAATAAACGAAGAATCTCTTTTGTCTTTCACACTTCGAAATTTCTCGCACTTGTTTCTTAATCCCAATTTCAAAGAACTTGAGATTCGAAAAGAAATTAATGCCATCAATGACGAACATCTTGCAAATATATCCAAAGTTGACAAAATAATGTACCATGGTTTAAGAATTTTGGCCAATGAAAAACATGAATTTAGTCGTTTTTGTACGGGTAGCTTAGCAACCTTAAATACTCCAGACTTGTCAAAAAGAGTAAGTACATACTTTACTGACAACTTCACAGCTGATAAAATGTCTCTAGTGTTGATTTCACCACAATCTTTGAATCAACTACAAAAGCTAGCAGTACAACATTTTGACAAACTTCAACCTTCCCTCGCAAAGTTAGCAAAACCTAGCAATAAACAAAGAGTTTCGTGGGCAAAGAAATTTGATACAAGGGCAGGACAATCTTCGGGCGCAACCATTCATTTGGAAGAAAGAACTGAAGAATTTAACAAAAAGCTCCTATTTGTTCAATTTAACCGCATATTACACATAAAAAGCACTAAGAACAAGCTTTACAGATTTTTGTTCCCTTACTCAAAAAATTATCCCAATATTGATTTTTTTGAAAGGGTTTGGTGCAATGTCTTGGGAGATGAATCAAAGGAGTCGTTAACCGATTATTTGGTTAACCAGGTACATCTAGCAGACTCATTATTGGCGCATACATCTGACGTCTGTTGTGATACTAAGGTTTTAATGGTTGATGTAATTCCTACATTCCAGGGAGATGCTGACGGAAGCGCAATACTCAACATCCTCATGAATTACATTTTAAGTGAGCTATGCAAGGGGAGTGATGAGTTAGGAAGATTTATCCGTGAAAATCAAATGATAATAGAGCAAAATTGTTACTATGAGAATTCGCCTGTTCATATTCTCGAAAAGTCAGCGATTTTGTCAGAAACCTTACAATCCAATCTAAACGACTTGAAACACGAAAATATCCTTCGCGGCTTTCGAAGCTTCGAAGGTGATGTTACAAGCTTGACAGTTTCTCGCTTCGTTGAGGTTTCGAACCAGGTTTTCCGTGATTTCAACTTGATTTACCTAGGAGATAACCAACGGAATCTCGAGCGGATGACAACTTGCGAGGTAAACGAGTATAAGTATGACAAAAACTACAAGTTTGAATACTCAATAAACCCTTTAAAAACTATAGATCATATTAGTGATGTCCCTCAAATTCCTAAGACTAATGTGTTTATATCTCACACAAGAAAAGTGAAACCACAGTTTAGTTCGTCGTATGACACAACATACCAAACAAAGAACATTTCCGAAAGAAATATACCAGCTTTGATTGGGCATTCGGATTACCACGAGTTTTGGTTCAAAAAGGAATTAGACATAGAGTTTCCAAATAGAATTATTACTTCGTTCTCATTCCAATCCTTAGTTATGAGTTCTACCCCACGGAATGATTTGGCCATACTTGTGATTTGTCATTTATTAGGAAACGACTTGAAGACTCATCTTTATCCAGCAGAATTACTTGGCTACCAATGGGGAATCTTTGCCAACTTGGATGGTGTCCCAAGTCTTTGCTTGACTTTGAATGGCTTGAGAAATAATTATGAGACTGTGTTGAAGTTTATACTAGGACAAATGATTGAATTTTTGACGTCGCATTCATTTTCATATAGAAAATTCATGAATGCAAGGATTTACATCCGACGCGAGTTGGAGCAATTGGAACTGACAAATGGACTTTCACAGTCTTTCAAGGGTTCCCTCGTTTTCTTGGAGGAGTCATTCTGGAGCTTGGATGAAAGAGTAGCGGCTTTGGAATCGCTTAGTTTACAAGAGGTGCAGGAGGTTGCAAAAGAATTTGCAACCGACTTGAGATATACCAATATTCTTGTAACCGGTGATTGCGAGATAGATCAGTGCATGAACATCTTTCATATAGTTGACGAGAAGCATATTTATCGACACCCAAATCATGGTTTGACAAAACATCGACATCCATCTAGCCATATCATACCGCCAGGAAAGAATTTCATATACGAAGCGACGAGTTTGAGTAACACTGATCCGATGAATACGATATTCTATTATATACAGATTCAAGAGAGAAACAGTTTTGCTTCAAGGTTTATGGCTCCAATATTGGTCATTATGCTTACCAGAAAGGTTGCTCCAGAATTAAGGGGTAAGAAAATGTTAGGATATGCCGTGTCTAGTGGAATGAGGGTTTCTAGATCAATGATTGGGGTATATATCTCGTTGATGAGTGGAACGTACAGCAACTTTGAAATCTTACAACAATTCAATACTTTTCTTTCGGACTTAGAGCGGGATCTTGTCAATCTTTCTGAAGAAGAATTCCAGTCCAGTGTGATTGACCCATACTTCAAATCAAAAGCTGGATTGCAGTCGACAAATTATTTTTTTAGCATGCCTCCTTGTGCAAGTAGTACAAATTTTGACAACAGCTTTGGCCCACACAAGAGTCACAACTCGAATTGGGAAAAGATCTTCAACCGAAATTACCAATTTCAGGGTATGGACGATGGAAACCCAGAGAGTATCTCCAAGCAAAATTTTATGGAATTTTTCCGGAAATACGTATCTGTTGAGTCACAAGAACGATCATCGCTTTCAATTTTCGTTAATAGTGGAATGCCGAAGCGTGAAAGAGACGAATTTCTCGTAATTAAAATCAAACAGGAATTAGAGAAATTGCGTTTGGACATTCCTCAGAACGTGCTAGAAGACATTTTGCGGTCCAGTGGTAACGAGTACGGTGCTATTATTGAAAAAGTAAAAAAGTATTACGTGAATAATTCAAAACTCAGATTCGTGCACAATACTCTCGGTGCGTTAAGGACATTAAGAACCAGCATTTTTTTGGGAGATGTCAATTCATCGAAAAATGAACAGAAGTTGACCGGAAAATCTCCGTCACTGTCACTCGATCATAAGCTGAAAGCAGTCCTTTTGCAATCGGTGAATCAAATGAGAAAAGAATGTGCTGGAAGTATAGAGCAATTTCCATCTGAAACAAAAGAGTACACTTGCCTACAATCAAACACGGTGAAGTATTACAATACATCTGATTAATACAGTAGAAAACATCAATATTATTAAATAAATTTGTAAGATAAAAATTGGCCACGATGCTATTTATTTTAAGGAGATATTGCACCCATCTTGCAAGCACATGGTCAAATGAGCTGACTTTTTCGGTGGATAAACCTCGTTAAATCCTTCGAGTGTGTCGAAAATCTGCAACAATCTAGTAACAACATAAGATGCTTCAGTCAATGCAAATTGTTGTCCTAAGCAAACCCGTGGTCCACCATTAAATGGGACAAAAGACCATCCTAATTTCCTAGTTTCCGACTCAAACCATCTTTCCGGCCTAAAAGTATTTGCGTCTTCTCCATATACTCTTGGGTCACGATGAGTTGAAAATACTACGTAACTAACAATTTGACCTTTTCTCACCAAAATGGGATCATCACCGTTAATACCACCACCTCTAGGTAATGTAGTGTTTTTGGTTGCAACTCTAAAATTTTGGGGTACAGTTGGATACATTCTCAAAGATTCATTGAGAACAGCTTTCAAATACTCACATTTTTTCAAAGACTCAAACGTAATTTCGTCAATTCTAGCCTCATCACCTTTTCCAAAAGCCCCGTAGATTTCCTGTTTCAACTTTTCAAACATGGCAGGGTTTTTACTCAATTCAAAAAAGACAAAAGATAACAATTCGGCAGTAGTATCTCTACCAGCTAACAAGATATTCAATGCTTGATCACGCAAGACTCTTGGATCTTTAGTTTGCTGAACTAATTCGTAAAGAAAGGTATAACCTTTGGCGGAATGCTTCTTCAACTCTTCGGTTGACATACCCAATGCCTTCTTAACGTAGTAATCCGTAAGCTTATGAACGTTAGCGTTGTTTTTTCTAAACTCCCTATCATTGATCAACCAATAAAGATCTTGAAAAACCGTCCGGTCAGCCAATTTCTTTTGTGATGCATCAAATGACGCAGCAAACTCTGCTTTTCCTTCAATGTCATTCACAGAAGGAGGGTACCCAATAGATTCATCTTTCAAGGTGTCGACTGATTCCCCAAACAAAAATTCTGTAGCAGCATCAACAGTAAACCTGAAAAATAGCTCTTGAATATTGAACTTCTTCCCTTGTGTGTTTTTGATATGTTTTACCAAATCCTGAACATGGGGTTCCAATGATTGAACATGGGCAATTTGCTCTCTTGCAAATTGAGGTCTCAACATTGCTCTCGACTGCTTCCAGCCCTCACCATCTAATGTGAAAATTCCATCCCCTAATAGTGGAAAAAGTTGGGCATGTCTAACACCAAAAGAAAAATCATTAAATTGAGTAGCCAATAATGCCTTGATATTCTCGGGGTCCTTTGTGAGAAAGTAAACTCTACCAGCTAATCGTGTATGAAAAGTATCATTATCGACCTTTTCTTGAAGAAGGTCGTTTATGTAATCTACCGATTCCCCTAATTTCTTCAACTTGAGAAAAATATATGCCCTTTTGAACCCTAAACAGTAGTCATTGTAAGACAAAGTAATGGGTTTCGCACCTAACTTTTTCTCCAATCTTCTTGAGCTTATCCAATCTCCCACGATATAGATCACCACAAGGAGTACACAAATGCTGAGAATGTTCAACATGTTAAGTTGATGCGGCTACTCTTTTATGCAACTGTATCACTTGATTAAGGTGCAGAAGTGTCTGTATACCGCCAAGTACCGGGTACGTTTGGTAAGTTTGATTTTTGAACCAATTCAAGAGCAATGATGGTGTATGCCCAGGTATATATAGTTAGTAGTATTTGTGGGTATCCACATCAACAATGTTCAGTTACGCAATAGTTACGAGGGGCTGTCGGCAAATATTTTCTATGCACTGTTTTGTTTGGGAACTTTAACATTGGCCCAAAATTTCACGCAGGTGACTCAGTTGCATCTGCAAGATTCCAAGATTACATACAGGGCGACAGTTTGCCGTGCAGCAACAAGTACAAGTTAAGAAGTGGTATACGCTTACAGTTACGCTTTCATAATCCCTTGCATTGACATAAACAAAATATGAGTTTCCACTTCAAGTCAAAGATATGTTGCACCCATTCTGGAGCGACATTGTCAAATGCGCCGATTTGGCTGGTGGATACTCTTGATCGAACGATTGTAAATTATCGTAAATTTGTATTAATCTAGTCACCACGTACGACGCTTCAGTCAAAGCAAATTGTTGACCTAAACAGATACGTGGCCCCCCGTTGAAAGGAAGGTATGCCCATCCTAATTTCCTCATCTCTGGCTCAAACCATCTTTCTGGTTTGAATACCTCACTATCTTCGCCATAATACACCTTGTCCCTATGTGTAGCAAATACGGAATAAAAAACCGACGTGCCCTTGGGTACCAAAACTGGGTCTAGCCCATTTGGTCCACCTCCTCTGGGTAACGTGGTGTTTTTTGTTGCAACTCTAGAGTTCCTTGGTACTAAGGGATATAATCTCAACGTCTCATTTATCACAGCCTTCAAGTATTCACACTTCTTCAATGATTCAAACGAAATTTCATCAATTCGGGAATCTTCACCATGACCAAATTCAGAGTGGATTTCGTTTTTCAATTTTTCAAAAATGGCGGGGTTTCTTGCTAGTTCAAAGAATACAAAGGATAAGAGCCCTGCCGTGGTATCTCTAGCGGCCAACAATATGTTCAACAATTGATCTCTCAAAACTTTCTCGTTTCTAGTATGCTTGACAAGTTCATACAAGAAAATGTAGCCTCCTCGAGAGCCCTTCTCAATTTCGTCTGGCGTCATGTTTAATGCCTTATGAACATAATAATCAGAAAACTTGTGAACTTTAGCACAACATGTTCTGAAAGTGGCATTGTCAATTAGCCAGTATAATTTTTGTGCTAATGATCTGGTTGCAAGGAACTGGTTGGTGCTATTGAACGCATCTGCAAACTCAGCTTTCCCTGTTTCATCATTTGCGTCAGGGCTATACCCAATAGCCTCATCACACAACGACCCCACAGATTCACCAAACAAAAACTCCGTAGCCGAATCAACAGTGAACCGGAAGAACAATTCTTGGATATCAAATCTTCCACCTTTGTGAGTGTTTATGTGCTGTGTCAAAATCTGAATATGAGGCTCCAATGATTGAACATGGGCAATTTGCTCCCTTGCGAATTGAGGTCTCAACATTGATCTCGATTGTTTCCAGCCCTCACCATCTAATGTGAAAATTCCATCCCCTAATAGTGGAAAAAGTTGGGGATGTCTAATACCAAGGGAAAAATCGTTGAATTGAGTAGCTAATATTGCCTTAACATTTTCTGGGTCTTTTGTCATGATCACTTTGTTACCTAAAACCCTCGTCGTAAATGTAGAAGCGTTATTGGAGAGAGAATTCCAAATGTCCTGGTTGAACTCCAACAATTTTCCCTTTCTCTTCTCCGTCAACATGGGGTACCAGACGTAAAATCCTAGTAAATGGTCAGAAATTGTTGTCGTGAAAGGTTTTGCACCCAACTTGAACATCATCCGTCTGTAATGAATCCACGACAAACATCGGTAAACTATAAATAAACTTACTAGGGAAACCACCCAGTGATCATAAAATATTTGTAAAATCATTGTATCTTGATTGATGAAAAACACTACGAGTTGTGTTCGTTTCGTACCTATTTATACTTGGTGCAGCACGCACATCCACACGAAAGGAACGGAGATATTTGACATATCCATAAATCTCCGGAGTTTGTGGGGTGCGTCCGAATACATTGTCATTAAAACGAGGTTTGCTCTTAAAGACTTTAACACACATTACACGACGTGAGGAACCTTTTGAGCTAAGCAAACCCTAACCAAGACATTTTTCTTGGATAACTTGCGAAGTGCGTTCACGAACTCGCCTTCCTCACTACACGAAATATCGACATCAAAGAATTTGTACTGAGGTAGCGTAGTAGATATGTGTCAAAGTACTACCAGGTACTCCGCGTATGCTCGCGGGGCACAGGCTCATGCATGTCTATATGGTAAGGGGAACGTCTTCTCCACAGAAAATGATGCAGTTCACGTACCCGTGCATTACTTGGCATGTTCGGTTCGAAGTAATTTATTCACGAGAAAGCACTTGAGTAGCGAGATGGACGGCATTACCAATCTTGATGCCTTTCGGTATCACTTCATGAAGAATAAGTGCTAACAGACGATGAAATTTGACAGCATAGTCTAATATTTCAAATTTATTATGTATGTGCAGCTGTTGACTATATCCTTGTAAGGCATATGCATGGAACATTTACGAGAGAATCCACCAAAATACCTTATTTGGTTTGGAGACCCCAATTTGCTACTTTTTAAAATCTTGTAAATAAGTGCTGAATCCTTACCTTTTCACTTCAAGATTTATTTGTTTGTCACTGGAAGTAATGTATTAGATTTTTAATCTATAATCTTAAGAATTGAATATACCTATCTAAAATATTTAATATGAAAATTGGATGGAGTAATTAGGAAAGAATGGCATTATGAAGTTTAACGAGTCATGATGTGAAAACTACTCAACATGTCTTTCAAATCTTTTCGATTTGACATGGTTCATAGAAATGAATTTTTTTTTGTTATTAATGAGCTTAGTGACAACAGAATTTACTGAAAAAGCCGTGGCCCTCTTCATCGTCTACCATCTGCTGTTGCTCATATCCTTGTCTTTGGGGTTCATACTTCTTCGACGCATCAATGTTATTTTTCTGTTGGGATTCGGAGATACCGCCATTCATATTTGGTGGATTGGACTCTTGGATAATTGGTGGCAATGGACGGTTCACCAAGTGTTGTAATTTTTGTTGGTGCAATTGGGCTTGTTGTGATTGGGCTTGCGATTGGGATACTGGAACCGAAGAGTTTTGTTGTTGTCTTGATCTTCTTTGTTCACGATGTCTTCTTTCTCTGTCTCCAGGTGGGTTTGGATGGCCATATCCATGCAAATTAGGTTTTTTGTTGATAGCAGAGTCCCATCCTCTTCCACCGTTAAGGTGTAACCAGTCATAATCTCCGTCACATTGTTCACCCAAGTCATCTAATACTGACACTAGTAAGGCACGATATTCTTCGTAAGCTGGTTCTGCGTCGAAAGGTAAAGATCTTACCGAGTCTAAATATTCAGCAAACTGTCTTGGTAATCCATCGCACAATGCAATAGCAGGGGTAGTTCTTTTCTTGTCCCCAATCTTTTCGTATTTTTGTTTGTTTGTTGGTGCTTTCAAACCTTGCCATGGCAATTGACCTCTCAAAAAGTAGAAAAATACATGACCTAAAGCTTCCAAGTCGTCTCTTCTGGATTGTTCTCTACCCAAATGAGTGTTGATGGACATATATCTCGCAGTTCCTGACAATGATTTTTTTTCACGATAAGGAATGTGTTGTTTGGTTCTTGGATCCCTATATTGCTTTGCCATACCAAAATCAATTAAATGAACTTTATTTTCATCTGGCATCCCTTGTCTGCCAATTAAAAAGTTATCAGGCTTGATGTCTCTATAAATCAAATCGTGTCTGTGAACTTCTTCGACAAGATTCAACATTTGAACAGCAATCTGCACTACAGTCTTGACGGTGAAGATTCTGCCACACCAATCAAACAAGTCTTCCAATGAAGGACCTAACAAATCGATGACAAGAATGTTGTGCAACCCTTCTTGACCGAAGTAGTACGCATTTGGTATCCCCTCCGATCCTTGCAAATGTTTATAAGTACGATACTCATCACGTAATTGGGGAGCTTCAGATTTTCTGGGTTCAAACTTGATGGCAACCGCACCTCCGTTTATTATGTTGGTACCCTCGAATATGACTCCAAATGATCCTTCTCCAATTTTTTTCCCAATCTTGTAATGTAACCCTACCACAGACGAGTTCGAAGATGAGGTGGTGGAAGGAGCATGACTCGATGCCTGTGCAGCTGCCAAGGCAGCAGGGTTGTTGGATAACTGGGCTCTACTTGACATTTCTTCCCTGTTGCTTTCGCCTACGAAAGAGTTTGTTTTCCTGTTTTAAATTTCCCATAGAAAAATCTACACAAATGACACTTGGGAATCACCGAAGTATATGCAGTCAAAAAAAAGAAATTGAAATCTTTCGATTCTAGTGCAAGTTGACCTGTTGCTCACGGCGAAAATCATTTGCGTTAGGCGGTGGTAGTACCACAGACGGTAGTAGCATGAGAGGGCGGTGCTACCAGTTCATATTTGCTGTTTTAGATATTTTGTGAACTCAACTGTGATGATGGTTGTCGGCCAAATGTGCGAGATTGTGCTACACTAGCACATCGTCCTCTGCTCGACCAACTGTTGGTCAATTTGATTCCTAAGCGCACTTGGATGCATCATCAATCGTAGTCTAGTTGCCCCGTTTAAGCACAAATAAACTTTAGAGTCGATGCTCGCGCTACCACCAGAGTTATTATCTACTAGTACGTGTACGGCACTATCTGAACCACAAAGTGAATAATCGATTGCTCTGGGAGAGGAGACCAAGCAACAACACGTTGTACACACAGCACGAAGTTCAGCAGGTAATTTCCGAAATTGTCTACATGCCATTTGAATGGATGCGAAGGAGATTGTATGTGCTTGAAAAATAGCACTGGGTACCGAAGCGGGATTGCAGCCGCTAAAAATAGAACCTATTGTGGATGAAGATCTGTCCCAAAAGTTGAAAGTTGACGCAATTCGGTTTTGAGCCGGATAAAATGCGGCATTGACCACAAATGAGAAAGAACACGCGTGCCTACACATACCGCATTATTCCTACGCATACCGCATTATTTGACTAGTTTTAATAAGAGCACTGATACTTTCGATGAAAGACTGTGAGACGGACACAAAAACTTCTAGGGGTACACTACTACAGGAGAAATACTCTAGCTGCAAAAATACCCTTATCTACCAGAGTATTCAATTGAATATAGAATCAAAAAGGGCATAAACAGAGTTGTTGCAGACTCATGTATCTCAAATGTGACCATTAGTGTATGGCAATTAAGATCCGCAAATGATTCATAGTCAATGACTTGGATGATTCATAGTCAATGTAATATTTCAACCTTGCATGAAAACAAGCAACGCAGACTTTTGTATTGCAGTTTGTTTCCGCTTTATAATGGAGCAAATAATGCGTAACGCACCGTATTTGAGTCTTGCGGTAGATATGTAGCCTGTGCTATTCCGAATGATTTTGTGCATCTTGATTCACAATTTGCAACCGTAATCGAATCAAAATGGACAAGAATATTTGCGCAAGCAGCACTTCTTCAAGGGAAGGTTTGTTTTTGAGGAGGGCCGCTCACAGAAGATTTGAGCGAGAAATGTATGATGATTATTTTGTGGCAAAGGAGAATCCATTAGCAATCGGTGTCGTCGTAAATAGGGCATCGTTCAAGTTACATAAGGTGTGCTTTGTTTCAATAAATAATGTATATTAAATTTTGTAACACATTATTATTTATGCGTACTTACGCGATCGACTATTCTCAATCGACGAGACGATACTATCTATAAATTAACAATCACATTAATATAATTAAACTCTGAAACAATCAAGGTTGACCGCATTCGTTACCAGTGCATCATTCGCCATCAGTATGGTGGTAGGTAGAAACCCGCAATATCAAAATCACTTTCTTTGGAGCTTTCACTCGAAAAGTTACTGGAAGGGATCACCTTCTCTTCCTTAATTTCTTTTGTTGTTCCAATTCAAGTTCGTATGCATGAATCATCTCATCCATCATCTTTGATATTTTTTTATAACTGGGGTTATTTCTAACGACCCTGATGCACCAGGCACCCAAATTTGGCCACAATTTGTAGATGTCCCGTTTGTCACCAGTACACTCTTTGACTCCATCCTCATTGTCAAACAAATTCTCGTAAATGGGAAAACTCAAGATAATGTCTGCTGCAGTCAATTTATCCGAGATAAAAAATCCAGTTCCATTCTCTATTAATTGCGCTTCTAAGTAGTCCATGTTCAAACGATACTCGTGAATGTAATAACCTTGATTTAACCCGTTTGCCACCAATTTTGCAATTGACTTCATACCAAATGGAGCAATGGTTTTTGCTGTTGAATTGATCAAGAGCGCCATCAATATGTGCTCCAAACTGCCTTCGGCATAATGCAAGTAGTAGTCAAGCATCAACTTCCCTGCTTCATCATCAGGAGACAAGAGTCCCCTAGGATCATAGTATTTCAAAAGATATTGCATGATGAACCCCGATTCGACCAATTGCAAGGGGTTAGTCCCATCGGCGAAATGGATCTCCAAAATAGGAGCTTTTCCCAAGGGATGAATCTTGAATAATGATTTAGGCCCCCTCCATGTTTCTGGGTGTCTCAAATATACTTTTACTTCATAATCAAGATGTAAAAGATCCAACATCCATAATGTTCTGTGGGACCTGGAATTGTCAAGCCTGCAAAGGTTAGATACCAATCTCAAAACATCTTAGCATTACCACCCATGTACATACCAATGCAAGACAAACTTGTCTTCCATACTGTGACCCATCTTGGCTGCTGTGTTCGAAAAGAAAAATTATTGAACATCGCCTCACGCTGTCATATTGTGTGCTGGTATATATATGATGAGGTGATGGAAAATTATATCCTAAATAGGCAAATTGTTGAAATATGGGGGGCATGAACGTACATCAAATACACTAAAATATGGTTACGAACACTGGTAGGCAAACTACATCAAAGTTATAACAGCTTTGAATCTACTGTTCGGCTACTTTAGCCGTTTGCCTCAACTTAGAAGACACAACTTGTTGTAACATTCATACGTAATACAGACATCACAGAGACCTAGACCTAGAGCGATTGAAAATTAACCGTTTTTTTGACCTGGTTTTTACCCGCCCAACCGTTATTGAGCCAACGCTTGTTTGTCTATCCAAGATCTTTTGGGGGTGAGATCAACAGTTCGTTGAAGTATGGGCTCATTTTGGGCATAAAATAAAATATCGCGGGGTTGCATACCATAACATAAATTGACTGAATAGGAAAAGGATTATAATTTCGCACCCAAATTGGTAATGGTTTCGTCTGCCTTTATCAAATTAGGCCGCTTTTGAATAAACTGGAACCATCTATAGAGATGTGGATATTTTTCACGGGCGTCAAATTTTTTACCAAAAACCCGTTTGGATATCGCTGGCTCAGTATAGAAATTAGCGACAGGAAACGACAAGATGATATCTGCCGCAGTCAATTTGTTTCCTACAAAGAACTCGCTGTTTTTCTCATGTTGCTTTTTGATAATGGAATCAAGATATTCCAAGTTTTTGTACACTTCGGGAATGTAATAGAAGGAATTAATTACCCCAAGAAGTCCATGGAGCAAATAACTAATTCCCCATGGGACAGTCTCCCCGGCAACATCATTGATAAGCAACCCAACGTGTAGCCACTGGAACGTCCCTTCGGAGTAATGGAGGAAATAATCAACGTCTTCGTTGTCTCCACCTAATTTCTTTTCCTTGTCGTAATGTCTCATTAAATAGGAAAAAATGTGCCCCGACTCGGCAATTACATTACGCTCTCCACCACTGGAGATGATTTCTATCACCGGAGACTTACCCAAGGGATGAACCTCGCCCAATTCATCTGGGGCTCTAAAATCACGTCTCCGCTTATATACCTTGACCTCATAAGGGAGGTTCAACTCCTCAAGTAACCACACGACACGATGAGATCTGGATTTATCTAACCTATTTTCTGGTTAGTTACGGTTCGAAACTGACATTCGCATTCACATACCAATGAAGAATAATTTTGTCAGTCATGCTAACTTCACTTAATTATGCAATTAATTTTTATTGAAATTGGGAACACAGGGGATTAAATAGCTTGTCAGCTTCTCGTGTCATATACAAATAGTCTCAAAAGCCTCACAAACTAATCAGGATGCAGCCTACGGAGGTTCAGGTACATAGAATTGTGCCGTGTCTGAACCTCCTGAAAAACACCCTGGGGTTTGATTATTATGGCTGTACCAATTCTTGCTGACAAAAGATGCATTTCATGACCAGAATTGTAGCATTGCCGCATGTTCCTCTCGTTTCCACCTATAATTCTTGGTTCTACAATTACGAGCATAATTCCTTACTATTCTCACATGCTTTCATGGCAATTCTGTGTGTAGAGGATAATTGCTTCTGATTATCACAAGAGTGAGCAAAATAGAGTTCATACACATTGAAAACTATGAACACCTACAATTTACTTGATTGAGAATTGCCGCATTCCATACAATAGATATTCCCCGGCTCCTTCATTAACTTTTCGTACCATTGGAAAACATGTGGGTACTTGGCTTTGTCCACCAATTCATAAGTGAACATTATCTTGAGGTTAGTCGAAAATATAATGTCCGCTGGTGACAAAGTGTTACCCACAAGATATTTGGACGACTTTTCATGTTGCTCTTTCATCAAGCCCTCTATGTAATTCATGTTTAGGTCCAAGTTAGGACGATAGTAGACTTTATCAGCCTTCGAATCTTCTGATTTGGTTAATTTGTTTCCAAACAGATTCATCAAAAATGGTGTAAACGTCCCTTCACAGTAGTGAATATAGTTGAGCATTTGCTCAAAGTCTCTATCTTTTGTAGGAAGTACTGGTTGGTCAATCCCGAAATGCTTGATTAAGAACCATACGATATATCCAGTTTCGCAGATTTGTTGCCTTGAACCATCTGTATAAGAAACATCCACAACTGGAATTTTACCTAATGGTGACGCTGACTTGATCTCGGGAGCAAAGGCAAACTGATAAGCCTTTAGTTCAAAAGGTACTTTCAATTCGTAAAGTAACCATAAGACACGGTCAGCCCTTGAATTTGGTGCCCTAAATGTTAGCAAAAGTATTTGTATGGTCAAACTTGTACATACCAGTGCAAGACAATCTTATCAATTTTTGGCATTTGTAATGCTAAAACTAAGTAATTTGCAATAAAATTGGGGAAATTCCCATTATTTAAAGTCGAAATTTACGAAATCCGGGGTAGAATTATTATATTTCTAACTTTTTCCATGTGTATCAATAAAAGTCAAGCTTTCGCTAGACTCCAATGCAACGCATATACTCAACTAAACTCAATCAATGACATGCTTGCCACATGTGATGGATAACAATGGGGTACAAAAGATCGTCCACCTTCATAAACAACATCGAGTAATCCAAGTAAGTAGTGCATCTCTTATTAACACTACCAAGTTATGGGGCTAGTCTCAAGCTACAGGACAGTCCCCTGGCGTACGCCAACGGTAGAAGCATTGGTCACTAAAGGGTGCTCTCGATTGTTCACTCTGTATGATTGAACCCTCCTTGAACTCCTCACTTCTGCATCCTCGGTTGCAAATCATCTTCGCTAATACTTGACATGCTAAGACGCAGATGCAGAGACGCAGACCCTGAGAGTTGATGTTACAATCGAAATTTTCTGACAAAATCTCGCCCTGAGAATTGCGCTACTTCTAAAACGACTACCCCTTACAATAGCCTCATGGGTTCGGCGAAATTGATTGAGGATACTTTAAGGGGTGCTAACGGGTCGTGACTAAACAAAGTAAATCCATGTTTGGTTGCGAAAAAAAGTTGCAACTCCACCGACGCAAACACTGAAAACCATGGTATTGCAAACATTGTAGTGCCTGTCTGAGATACGAGCTTTTGATTATAAGCTGTACTGGCAATTACATGGGTCGCTGGTATACAACTTATTTTACCAACTACTTGCGTAAAACTAAGTGAGAGGACTGAACTCGCAGGAAAGGCTACTAGACAAGAAATACACCGCCAGTCTCAAAAGAAAGAATATAACTCACTACCAACGAGACGGATGTATCACACTCCTGCTGCAAACTGAATACAAAATTGTTGGAAGGTTAATCACAATTAGGTTCAACCCGGACCACAGGGTACCGAATTCAAGACACAGAGTAGCACCAAAAGCAAAGGTCATGACTTATGTGTCAAGCGACTTTGATCTTGGCCAACTCACCTCGCTTGCTTATAGCATCTTTTTTCTTACATGATTTAGTTCGAGCATTAAGGTCATGCAGCAAACTTTTGTCCACTTGCATGAACAAGCTAAGATGACAAGCAAACCTTAACACACATGGCCGCATGGACAGCCTGAACGTTGAACGTTGATTTACATGTTGGAGCTCAGATACTTACAATCACTTAATATTGTGATAGCAAAGTGATCTATAAGGATAACACGTGATAGATCACATGATACTCATCTCATCAGTAGATACAGTTTTTTTTTGAAATGTGGATCAAGTAGTATACTGCCAACACTAACATGGAGCCATCGAATCCAAAGGTCAAGGCACTCGTGCTTGATGCTGGGCCACTTATTACTCAGTCTGCATCATCACTTTTACAACATGCGCAGTCTTTTTTCACAACTCCGGGGGTTCATGCTGAATTGAAGGATGAACAGTCAAGACAACAATTAATATTGTGGGGAGATAGATTGAAAATAAGGCATCCCAAACAGGAGTTCATCACTAAAGTGACTTCATTTTCAAAGTTGACTGGTGATTATGCAGTTTTATCTGTGAATGATTTACATATTATCGCTCTAGCTTACGAATTAGAAGTAGAACTCAATAATGGTGATTGGAGACTAAGATCATATCCCGGCGAAGCGAAGCAATTTTTGAATGCCAAATCTGAAGAAGTAAAGAACCAATCAAAAACCGAACATAGCAGCGATGAACACGCTAGAGTTGACGAATCTCCATCGAATGAAGCTGTTAGTGAGGCAGAGCAACTAGTGAAACCTAAGAAAACTAGGCGTAGAGGTGGTAAGAAACAAAGAGAAAAAAGAGAAGCAGCTTTACAAAAGCAATTAGAAGAGCAAGAGCAAGAACATGAACAGGTGGATGAGTCTACTGATAAACAAGAAGTAGAACAGCTCGTCAAGGACACAGAAGTTATATCGCCAGTCAAAGATGAAGAAGCTTTTACTGAAATTGTTGAAGAGTTCGATGAAGAAGATGATGACGGAGAATGGATCACTCCGGAAAATTTACAAGAGGAAATGTTAAAGGACGACAACGAACTAATCCAAGAATCAAAAAAACCAGGACCATTCATCAAGGTTGCATTATCAACTGGGGATTTTGCTTGTCAAAACGTGGCCATGCAAATCGGGCTCAATTTGATGAATTCAATGTCGGGTAAGCAAATCAAAAGAGTGAGAAATTACATGTACAGATGCCATGCGTGCTTCAAAATGACCCCTATTCCAAAAGATGGAACGCCTAAACATTTCTGCCCCAAATGTGGGGGTAATACCTTATTGAGATGTGCTGTATCAGTGGATAACAATACCGGAAAAGTAACTCCCCATTTGAAAGCAAATTTCCAATGGATTAAAAGAGGTGAAAGATTCAGTTTGCCATCTCCATTGAGTAAAAACCAAATCAGATTAGCTGGTAAAGCGGGATTCCAACACAACAAACAGAATCGTCATAAATCATTACAAAATCCATTAATTTTACGAGAAGATCAAAAAGAATATACTCAAGCATTAAAGAATGATGAATGGCAAAGAAGACAGAACGATAAAATACTACAAGAATGGATTGGTGGAGGAAGTGCCGATAACTTCATTTCCCCCTTCAACAGTGTTAATACTGTTAGACGATCAGGAGTTGCTGTTGGGAAAGGTAGATACGTAAATTCCTCAAGAGGGAAGAAGAAGTAAATAAACGTAATGAAATCCATTGATTTGAGACCATCTGAGAAATGTAATCAATATTTGAACTCATCACAAGCAACGTTTGAGGCTATGTAGAGTTATTGATCAGAGCCAGAGCTGCAGTAAAGGGGCAACTAAGGTGAGTGAAACACCAACTAGAAGTGCCCGTCAACGGTTCACCTCGAGTCAGAACAAAACCCAAACTCGATGTTGTCAAGAATCAATCATTTGGAAATTAAAGAGAAAAAGGTGGCGACATTGAAATTGTGAGAGATAACGATGAGACTTTGAGTACAGGCGAAGTCAGTAGGAAAGGCACCTCCAGTCTTTTTGTGCCTCCAAGTCACGGGCCATGGGTACTAAGAGTTTTGGGCAGCAGCTCTTGTATAGCCCAACCTCAAAATACTGGGAACTGTGCTACTTAAAAGGAGATACCCTGTTTCTGTTTCTGCAAGGTGGTGCTCAGAGGGGCATGAAGGTAACGTAGTAATGCGGCAGAAAGATTGTTTACAAAAGAATACAAAAGCCGTTCCACAACTACGTAGCACTAATTCACACTAGATAAGCTAGAGTTTTGGTTAAGTAGAATATTTCAATATCGCTGTGGTGTGTATGTACGTCTCGAGCGAACTATTCAGTAGTGAAAAGTCGTTCAGTACTTGTTTCGTGTTTCGCAGGCTCAACTTTGTGTACTACATACACAAGGCAAATTGTACTTTTGTAATATTGTTGTGTTATAAATACTAGACTTTCCACTTTAATAAAATAACGGAACATTTCATAGAGTTGTAAACATTGACAGTAGGCAACGTTGATGGTAACAAAAGTGAAGAAGTTGGTATCCTAATGTCGTCCAATTCGGTGAGTAATGCTGCTGCCATGGCAGCATTCAAAGCACTTGGGCAAAAGAAAGAGAATGATTGTTCAAGGTATAATAGGATCATTCCCAAATCAACCAAACCTTCTAAAAATCCTACTGTTCCTCACATCCAAACGAAAAAAATCCCTAGTACGAGATCCACCACTGGTTTAGCAAAATCTGGCGTATCTAAGCAAAACTTGAAACTGGTTCAGCTGCCGCAACCAGTCTCAAACCCCCGACCAGCACCAACAACACCAACAACCCCAGCAGATGAAGTTTCACAGTTTGTCTACAACCCGAGTACTTCAAACCAAGACCACATGTCCTCCGAATCGACTAAAACTACAAGGTCTCCAATCAATATTTCCACACCTCCCTCAGTTATTGCAAATCATGGAAGCAATTCGAGTTTTTCAGTAAATTCCATACAAAAGCCGATGAAAACTTTAGTATTGTCTCAGCTGAGTAGCCAATCGTCGCCGAGTTTACCCCACGAAATGATAAGAAGTGTGAAACAATCTATTGTGGCCAAACATATTTCAAACGATCAATCATCAAAACGACTTTCAAATCAGTATGAACCACACGAAATGATAAAACAGATTAAACACTCCATCAACTCTAAACGACCCAATCAATCACCTACAGAAGCACCATACAAGAATCATATGTTGGATGAAATTCGAAATAGCATAGATTCGAAGAGAATTTCGACTCCAGTTTCAAGGCAAGACGATGATGACGAAGTACACTCTCTGTTATCATGGGCCCGTGATAGCTCAACAGACCAGCTTTTGAAATCTCCCTTCCCAAAAGATCTAGACTATAGTTCTGAAGATTGCACAAAACCTCTTTCAAATTCCTACGAAAACTTTGAAATTCCAGGTTATAATGCCAGCATCAACAAGTCTTATTCATCTTTCGGATCTAATCCCTCGGATGTGGACCATATGGAATTACATAAACCTACAATTGTGCTAACAGATCCTGATTTACTGACGAAAAATGTATCCCCAATCGCCATTCCACCATCACCAAATGCATTTGCGAGAATGGCAGATATGAATAGTGCCGAGAGTTTGCTGTTTAACTCCAGAAGGGACCAAGGATCAATATCTGAGTATTCTAATTTCCACACTCCAGATGACAGGATAAAGCCTGGTAGAAAACCACCACCAAAAACTGACTATTTCATGTCAGCCTCTGAACTGTCATTTGTTGATAGAAGTCACGATACAGTGTCTTTGAGTTCTCTGCTGGTAGGAAATGACGACTTTGCTACCGATTTTACCGATTTGAAAAGTGCATCATCATCTGTCAGATCGACAAACACAAATCAAGCTGAAGTATTTCCACAGTATCCTGATGTGCAACCTAACTCCTCAAAGGTTCTGCGAAAACTAGGCACCTCAATATTCAAGTTAACAAGCAATGCAAACCAGAAAGGGGTTGATAACCTGGTGAATTTACTTGAGCTGGATGAAGATTCTGGCAGAGAAACAAAGGACGACCAGGCAAGGACCAATGAATATGCTGCGGCTAATGCGATTATCACCCACCAAACTCAACCGGTTAAGTTGAAAACAACGATGAGAAAGACAAATACACGTAAGAAAAAGAAGTTGTTATTCAACGATAATAAGCCATGGAAAAATCATCGAGACTTAAACTTTATCTCGGAACAAGAACGTAAAAGATACGAAGGATTATGGGTAAGTAATAAGGGGACATATATGGACAGCGTTGTGGTCAAATTGGCAGGAGTTAACTATGAGAACATCCTGGCCAGTAAATTGAATGAAGAAGAGGAAACGTCATTACAAGCTGCCCGATTGTCGTCAAAAGTTGCCAGCGGATACGACGACAAAGAAAACTGGCACAACTTAAAAAGCGCTTCAATTGACCAGTTGATACATGGGGTTGTTGTCAAAAGAATTTGGAAACGATCCAGACTACCAAATGAAACATTGAAGCTGATATGGAGCTTAGTGGACTTTCGTAAAGATGGTACCTTAAACAAGGTTGAGTTTTTGGTTGGGATGTGGCTAATTGATCAATGCTTGTATGGAAGAAAACTTCCAAAGAAAGTCGAAGAAAGTGTTTGGGAAAGTATCAGTAGCATTGGTGTCAATGTTATAATCAAGAAGAAGAGGTAAGAGGCAATAGAGATTATATAGAGTCATATATAACATGGGGATATAGTACAACAATGTAGGGTCATTTGAACTAAACAGGCCAAACATGTCAAGCAAGTAGTGAACAGTCCTCAGAAATCAACTAAGTTTAACTACGCTCTGGTCCTCATTTTAAGAGTGTCGTATTTTCTTGCATGAACGCAGTTGGAATGTTGTTGCATTTGCAATTGAACTTCAACGTATATTTTTCGCGATTTCCAAGTATGGAAAACTATTCAATAGTCTCATCCACGGTAGTTTAACAAACACAAGGCAAGATGAACCTCATGGATATGCTTTCGCGGGAGGATGACCCGACTGCTTTGTTTGATGGTGTTGACGAAGAACTCGAGAGTGAAAATTACGTAGCGGCTTCCCCTGATACTGGGGTATACTTGTTTCCCACCCAAATTTGCCATTTACAACGGTACTTGATAAACATAGTGTTGCAGATGTTCAAGATAGATATCATTCATGAGATTAAGTGCAATAACAAGAAACCGAGCATTGCTAGTCTCTTGGACACAAATGACGATTTACAAATGTACGACATGTACGACAAGATCCAATTGTTATTTGATCAATTGTTGATAATAGACAAACATCCGTCGTTGATTGTGGACCATTTTATCCCCAAAAAGTTGATTTTACTGGAAACCAATGCCCGCCTATTAACATTGTCGGGAAAATTTCAATTATTGAATCGGATGGTTGACCAGCTAGTTCAACATGTCAAATCCCCACAAGGTTTCCATGTGTTGATTGTGGCGCAGTCAGTGAGAGAGTTGGAACTAATTGAGGGCTTAAATATTGGAAAACGATTGTACTATGCAAATCTCAGCAATTCAAAGTTATACGATGACCAACATGTACCATCATCTTTTGCAAACTTGGTATGTTTGTATTTGATCACATCGTCCCAATTGTACAATAACTATGTTCCAACCTCCCACAATGGTAACTCTAAGTTTGATTTGATTATTTCGTTTGACATGAACTTGGACGCCACGAACCCTAGCATTCAATTGTTGAGGCTGGATTCGAATATTCCAATTTTGATCCCTCTCCCACTTTATTCCATTGAACATATCATTCTGCAGAATCCACCAACTCAATCAACTGGTTTTGTTTCAAAAGACGAGTGCGATCCCATGCACAAATGGAGGTTGCAAATAATTCAAAAATTGATCATGAATGATAACAATTTAGCAGGTCACGACGACGACTTTTTCATTAAACACTATGGCCCAAACATGAAGAATTTCATAGATTGGATTTTGAACAATGGCAAGTTTCCTCTAAATATAAATAACTTCAACTCTAAACTAGTGCAACATTATTCGGATGACGAACTTCTTTTGAAAATCGAGAAATCATACAACGAAGACTATGCCCAACTACACAAGTTTGACTACGAGTCATACAAATCTACCTTGGCCGAGGTATTGAACTATAAATTGGTTCAATTGCAGAGTTTTATTACGGAGAAGGTTGAAAACGATATTCCCAAGTTTCGAATTGAGGAGTCGGTGCGGCAAGTTGAATTCGACGAAGCTGAAGATCGCGTTGCGGCGAGGTTTACGCAACTCAAACAATTGAACGAAGAAGCGACAACAATAGAACGTAAGTTGGGTAGAACAGAAAACTATCTCGCCAAATATCAAGCTATAAATCAGGATTTACAAACGAAACATAAATACTTGCAAGACATCGAAATATCACGACAGTTCACCTTTGACGAACACGAGAAGACTTTGAAGACCTTACAAGAAGAACTAGAAATTCTTTCCAAAGAGTACGAGAAGTTGAACAATGAGTATGACGAAATCCGGATTAAATATCAAACTACATCGGGAGAAGCGGTCCAGTTATCCAACAAGCTTCTGACGTTAACAAAGCAAAATGCTCAAATCACTGCCCAGTTATCAGGACCTGGAATACAATCGTTACCTCAACTAATACGAACAGATACAAACGGTACATACACTCAGAGTTTGAAACGGCTAAAACGAGAAAATCAAAACATCGAGACATTTTTCATTGACAAAATCGACAAATTGACATCCGAAAGACAACAGATCATCGAAGTAACCGGATCCGGATCCAGTAGTCGGCCCAGCAACAGAATCAGTCGAGCATCAACACCGTTTTAAATCTATAGACAATAGGCGAATATCTAAAATGCTCTTCGGGGTTTGATAGAAAATAATGTCGTACCACTCCCTCAACATCCACGGCAGTGAAATTCACTACCAATTTGTTGTGTTGTATGCGCGATCCCACACGGGTGTCTCGGTGACTGAAAAGTAACATGGAAATCTATCCGATACACAGCAATTGTATTATATGTAAGTCTGGCACAAACTAAATATATCCGAATTAACTATTCTCTTCTTTTTAAGTATGAACGATTTGACGAAGGAGTTTCTTAGTATCAAGCTGTACGGTCTACCGTATATGCCTCGCGATATTTGGGAAGTTGGGTTTTTGTTCCAGCTTTGGTTGCAATCAGGTTCCATTGCTGTGAAAGCGTTTATTATACACACTTACTTTGTGGGACCATGGTATATAAGTGGACTTAAATTTGTCAGGGATGTGTTATTCTTGTATGTGTTGGTTTCTAAGGTGTTAGAGCTATACATCACTGTCCGTGGGTATGGTTTGTCTCGGTCAATTGCTAAATTGTGTCAGCATATTCAAAAGTCGTTTTTTCAATTTGTCTTGAACTTGCCTCCTATCAAGGCTAAGGTCAACAAGGAAGTTGACGAAACTCTCATCAAGATGGGAGACTCTATCATGAAAAACAGCGACTCGTTGTTACAGTTTTCATCGATTCCGATTTCGGGTTTATCGGCACCTCGGATTGAAGAAGAACTCGATAAGTTGCAAGAGTTAGAGCACAGCGATTGGGGAAGTGGACGAGTTAGTGGTGCTGTGTACCATGGGGGTGATGAATTGTTACGATTGCAATCGGCAGCTTACTTTAAATACAGTGTTGCCAACCAGTTACACCCTGATGTGTTCCCCGGCGTTAGAAAAATGGAATCAGAAGTGGTTTCGATGGTGTTGAAACTCTTCAATGCTCCAGGGTCTGGCTGTGGGTGCTCGACTTCGGGTGGAACTGAATCTCTTTTGTTGACAGGATTGGCAGCAAGAGAGTATGGGAAGCGTTACAAACGAATCCACAATCCTGAGGTGATTGCACCCGTGACCGTCCATGCTGGTATTGAAAAAGCATGTTACTATTTTGGGATGAAATTACACAAGGTCGACTTAGACCCCGTCACTTACAAAGTAGACATTGCCAAAGTCAAGAGGTTGATCAATGGCAATACTGTCTTATTGGTTGGTTCCGCTCCAAACTATCCCCATGGTATCATTGATGATATTGAAAGCTTAAGCAAATTGGCAGTGAAATATGATATTCCACTCCATGTTGACGCTTGTTTGGGGTCCTTCATAGTTTCTTTTTTGGAAAAGTCAAAAGTTCACGGGGATAAGGCATTGCCAAGGTTTGACTTCAGATTACCAGGGGTCACATCGATCTCATGCGATACTCACAAATATGGTTTTGCTCCCAAAGGTTCCTCAATCATCATGTACAGATCACCCAAGTTACGGGAGTGTCAATATTATGTATCCACCGATTGGACTGGAGGACTATACGGGTCGCCAACTTTGGCCGGATCGAGACCAGGGGCACTAATGGTCGGATGCTGGGCAACTTTGGTCAACATTGGAGAAGATGGATACAAAAGGGCCTGTTTTGAAATTGTTTCCAGTGCAATGAAGTTGAAAGGGGCCATCAAGACCAATGAAATATTGAGTCAGTACCTCGAAGTTATCGGAGATCCCATCGGGTCGGTGATATCGTTTAAGGTAAAGGCTGACAAACAATCAAAAATGAGCATATACGAACTCAGTGATGTTCTCAATAAGAAGGGATGGCATTTTTCTACATTGCAAAATCCACCAGCACTCCATTTTGCGTTTACTCGTCTCACTGTCAGTATATGTGATGAATTAATTGACGCATTGGTCTCCTCTGTCAATGATATAATCGAATCTAATGACGATAAAAAGAAGCCAAGCGACATTTCAGCAATCTATGGAGTAGCTGGAAGCGTTAAAACTACGGGAGTCGCCGACAAATTAATTGTTGGATTTTTAGATACTCTTTATAAAATCTAAATTAGCGTGCGAATCCACGTACGATATACGGTTTATGTAGACTCATCTTTAAGATGTAAAAAGCCGTTTCTACTGCGGTGGTGGCTAAATTGCTCGATGATTCATATGACGTAATTGTTATCCCAAAAGGGTAATGACTCACTAAGCGCGGTGATGAGAATCAAAACTTATAGATAAGCGCACAGACCCCCATTTTATATTTATTCTTGCTTTAAACAACACAAGATGATAAGTTGCAATACAGCCGATGCTATATCCAGTTTCTTCAGTGTGATATCGTGTACGAGTTGGATCTTCGCCCAATCGCCTCAAATATACCACAACTATGTTCATAAATCTGCTGATGGTGTGTCACCACATTTTCTAGCCCTCTGGTTCCTTGGGGATTTTTTGAGTTTTACCAGTTGTCTATTGAACGATGTTGTGCTACCTTTTCAGGTATACTTGAGCATATTCTTTTTACTCAATGATTTGACGTTGTGTTCTCAGTATTACTACTATAATTATGTTTCTATCAAGCCGTTCAGCCCGTATGTTCCTGTCATTCAAGAAAGCGAGTTCTTAGGAAGTACAACTAAGGATTTTGAACAGGCCGACACGTCATATGTATCCTCACTCCACATTGTGCCCAAAAATGTAACACAATCAACTGATGGTGCACTTGAACATCAATCACCACACCCTAACCTGTCAGGATACGAATCTTCACCATTAAGATCCCTGCCAATTGGTTCTGTTGGCCTGGGAGCTTCGTACAATTCTGTGAATAATAGCACGTCAACAGTTTCAAAACTTGCATCCATGGCTGCGCTATTGGGTTCTACAAACGCATTACCGATTGCAATAAAGGAAAGCACTACGAATGGTGGCAGCACCAGCTTGCAGCATTTGGGTGTGGTTTTGGCGTGGATGTGCACCGTTGTCTACATGTCTTCGCGATTTCCACAATTATGGAAGAATTACAAACGTAAATCGGTAGATGGTTTGTCACCTTTATTATTCACAGCAGCATTGATGGGAAATCTTTGCTACTCCATATCGATTTTAACAAACTGTGAATTTGTAAATGGTGCAGATAGATGGGATTATTTTATGAAACAACTTCCATACATATTGGGAAGCTCAGGGACGTTAATTTTCGATTGCGGTTACTTTTATCAAAAGGCAATTTACCGTAAGACCTCCCCAGAAGCGTTCACTATGGAAAATTGGAGTGATCTAGAAAGCCACTAAGGCTAACCAACTTGCATATACACCTCGCATTAATACATATTGTAACTTAGAGAAAGCAGCAACGAAAGTATTCCAGAAGTGAACTGGGATTAGGGCAAAGTATAGCAAAAGTGAAGCAGGAAAGAAGTAGAAAAAACGGAGAAAAAAAATCAAGACACAAAATTTTATTTCTAATAATTACAAGAGCTTGCACCAAAACAGAGCTCCCAGTCATAGGTAATTCCATACTTTACACCATACATGAGAATTTAATGGCGTCCTACCGCTACTGCAAGATTCGCAATTACTACCATCATGAACAAAAACCGCACTTAAAAGTATAAATTCTGTCACGTGAGTCGTCTGAAGGTTTTTCAAGCGTTATAGTTGAAGAATACTTGCAGCGACAACAGAGTCTTCAACTTTAGCTCTAGTATGTTAGTATGGGTATAGGACGGCGAATATTTCTATGTATGGGCACAAGCAGTGTTATTCGCCGGAATTACGCCACAACTGCATCATGTTTTACGAGATCCAACCTTTCAGATTCGCATCAATACCAACCCGATACCACATTAAAAGGTCAGGATGATTTGGATTCCACAGTCTCGAGTACTCGTCCTATTCACCTAGACCTACTTGTAAATAGCTCAACTTCCATCGATGATGGTATTTCAAATATCAATGTTGCATTTACCCTGAACCCAGCATCTTCATCCAGCATAGCATGTTACCGAAACGACACACATGATAACATTCTAATACGAGAGCGACCGTTTTCAAAACGATCGACTTCAAACTGGTTAAAATCTCCTCTTGATACATATCCCAATCCATTATTTAGTATGTCCAAAGATCAGATCTCACAGTTGAAACCGCAAGAACTAGCACATCTTGTGAAAATTCCTTACAAGTCCGTTAAAGAACTAGACGAGTTTTGTATTCGCGTCATAGAAATCACTCAGAATGATATACTTCTCAATCCCGGTTCAGTTTCACATCTTTTACACTCCATCAAACAATTGCCTACTTTCGAATCAATAAGTGAATGTTTATTTAAATGCTTTGAGAATGATAAGGTGAAACTTTCAGTCTTAAACTTCATAATTGACCCATCTTCGCCCAAATTTGCTGTATTATTCCATCAAAATTTGAAATGCATTCTTTCAATTACTGATAAAACCGCTCAGGAAAAGTCCCAAATTTTACTACTGTATCTTTACAAGCTTGCATTAACTGGCCAAGTCAATGATAATCCATTGTTACTTACAAAAACAATGTACTTCCGGATCATGAAGTTGGTTGGCCCCAAGAATTTTGCTGAGTGGTATCTGTACTTGGTTTCATTGAACATACAAACGAAAGATTTATCACTTCTTCAAACATTACAGAAAACACTAGCAAACGGATCAGAGATGGATAAATTTATTTTACGAACTGGTTACATTAAACCAGTTTGGCATGATGTTTTGAAATCAAAATTCACATATTCAAGAAGACAACGCATGCTCTTGTTCTTCACTGTTGAAAACTTGAAATTATTCTGCAACGAAGCAATAAAAGCACATTCGATTATCAATGCTAATTTTTACTTGGAGCTATTAGTAGACAAGTTTGATTACAAGTGTTCACGTATGATGCAACAGAATCATCAAACACTGGAAACACATACCATTGAAAATGATATGAACTCCGTTCTTGAATGCTTATTAAACCATGTGATGGAGTTTAAAGGGCCCAAAAATTCTGTCTCGATTCTTAAATATATGGTAAAGAACCAAGTAGATATCTCATTTTCAGCACTATTGGTTATCATGAAACAACTAAGAAAACGAGGAACTTTTGAGGACGTTCTTTTGGTCGTGAATAGTATCAGCTTGGATAAACTTACGCTCTATGAAAGAAAAGCATTGGTGCATGAGGTATTGCTATTAATTAAGGGACGATACCCTACTTCGCCAAAGATTTTCATTGGATATTGCGCTTCTATTTTTAGTGGCACCGATAACAGTGGTGTGAAACTACTTAACGATTTACAGTTATTGGGCATCACTCACGGATCAGGTGAGTTAGGGATGATTTCCAACATAGATTCTATTCAGAAAGCCAACATTGATACATATTTGACTGGATTCGAGTTTACTCACACTGCATTGGCGAATGTATACGAAACAATATTCAATTCAATGCCCAAAACAGAGATTTCAATTGATTTAATTAAATCTATGTACGACTTGTACATTGCCAAGGTAGAAGTGGGGGGCTTTTCTGATTTAAATGATAGAGTCATTAACAAGTTCATTAGTTTTTTGTTGCGGATAAATCCCGGAAAAAAAGAATACAAGTTTTACAAGGATGAAGAAAGATATCAGATGGCGAAGAAGATCTTTTCCAACTTCAATGAAAAAGTATGGCTAAATCGTGTTCAACGGACTGCATCCTTATTTGATTTGTTGATATACGTTGGCTTGAAATATCACCACGATGTAGCTTTTGCATTTGAAGTGGCCAAGCTCTCAAGGAAGTTACACATCCCACCATCGTTCAATCAGATTTTTCCCTTTATCCAGTATCATTACCAAAAGCAAGAGTACAAATATGCTGAGCTTTGGTATAACGAGATGACAAAACTGGCAGTAAAAGCCACATCCAGGTCCTCAAAGGAACTATTCCGTATTGCGAGGGAGCTTAAATGGGACGTAAATGGATTTGTTTATCGTAAACTTCAAATCCACAACAACTACAAGACGAAAGAAGAACTCAGTAAGCTTGATTCAGACCCCATCAGACTCATCCACAACCAAGATACCGAAGACAGAGTCACCGAAGAGCTTATATCCGAACCTTACGATTTAAGCGATATAGAATTTTCTAATGAGTTAGTAGCTGTTTTAAACTCAGCGAAATAAGTCAAATAGTAACGAAATAATGACTCGATAGGGTATTGTAGAGTGACAATATGATATTGTTGTGGCGTTGGATGTTTCCTAAATTTATTTACATTTGATCCCAATTAGGAAAAGTGATGAAAAGAAGATGAAATGTTATTTTGATAACGAAAAAGACTTACATTATAAGTAATTAGACACAAAAAACACAAAGTAGATATACAAAGAACAGTGGTGTTTCTATTGACTTACAAAGAGAAAATTGTTCTTCACCCCAATGTCAGTCAGAACACCGCTGGATAATACATTGCGAGTCGGTAGTGGCCTGTGGCATTCTACAAGAGACAACCATACGGCGGACGGTTCCATATTGCACAAAGATGAATTGGCACACATAGACGTGCTGGATGGCGATACCACGTTGACCAATAATACCCAAAATAATACCCAAAATAAACTATCCAAATTACGTACCAACCACCAATTCGACGCAATTGCTTCGTACGTGAACAGGACGATTCTTGAACTTGGATCAGTTTACAAGACAATCGGGTACAGCCCGCCGGAAATCAAGGCAAAAGAATCGGAAATCTTCACAGCTCTTCACGAAACCATAAGCAATTTTTCATCTAATCTACAGCGACAAAAGAACAACATAGAGAATGAATGTGAGTGGTTACGACAGCAGATCCAAGTCATATTGTCAATAATAAATGATCCCAACGGCGAAAAAAATTTCTCTCTACTAGATCGTGCATATGTTTTCAATGATACCACAATGTATGATCAAGGTTACAAACAACAGCTTCGAGAAAAATTGACCAGGAAACAGAACTTTTATCTCAGTTCGCCATTTAACGTGTCTCAGTTTGACGAGGATGATGAAGATGATAACTTGGAACTTTCTGTGGAACAACAATATGAATATATGGCTAAAGATATTCCCGAAGTTTCGCTTTTAAAATTGAAAACTAAGCTAAATGATTTATTTTTGAAAATCCTTAAGTCATTTGTCAAATTGTTCAGAAAGTTGAATGATATGAACTTGGAATACTGTGAATTTTCTGCTTCCATTGGTACCACGGAAACATCAGATGACATAATAAGTTCATTCCCAAGTTTTGAAGATGCCAAACTTCAGAAAGACTTGATAGTCGAATTCGAAGATATAGTCAATAACGTCAAATTCAGAAGTAACACAACACAGTCGGCTTATCAAGGGTCGATTATTGAGTCTAGTCCTCGTCGGTTTAAGCCAAATAGCGTTGCTGATGATGTTGATAATGAAGATTATGTCTCTCGTTTACGAGATGTAAATTACCAATTGGTTCGAGTCATCAGGAGTTTGAAATTTACCAAGATAACGCCCCAACTATTGACGGAAATTCTGCAAAAGATTCAAACTTGTAAAGTTGAAGTTGAAAGACGAGAGGCAATACTCTCGGCAACCATCGAAAAATGTGTGGAGTTTATTGAGTTGCTACAGCTTAATGATGAACAATTAGTCACGATACAAAAACAACACAATTTAAATCAAGACGACAAAGAAGACGTCTATTTTGAAATAGAGACATTGCATTTTATCAGGGAAAATCCAATTGATTTTGGTTTAGATGACACGCATTTGAACTTCATTGCCAAATTCTCTGCGTTACTTGAAAAAATCAAAGATGGAAAGGAAAAAAAGGTTCAAAACTATTTGAAACGGTGTCACTACTTGTGGGAAAAACTAAATGAGAGTGAGGAATATATTTCCAACTTTGTGAACGCAAATTCTTCGTTGACAGATGTATCTATAATGAACTATAAAATAGAGTTGAACAAGTTGTTACTCAAAAGGTCAGAATTTATTGATAGCTTCATTGTGGATTCTAGACGGGAGATTGAAATGTACTGGAGCAAAATGTACTTTTCTGAGAACCAGAAGAGAGCATTCAAGTATTACGAGTATGATCATCTGACGGACACAGATGAAAAAGAAAAAGTGCTAATGGTTCACGAGCAGGAAGTTGCAATGCTCAAAGAACAATACCAAGCGAAAGAATCGATTTTCAATCTATACAGTGAACTAAATGACTTGATACAAGACCAGGTATTCCTTCAAGAATCGTCAAAAGATTCATCAAGATTATTGAGTAAGAACTCGTGCAAAATTTTGATGAATGAAGAAAGAATACGAAAAAGAATCAACAAGAGTATGCCAAAGTTGTTTGCAAACTTGAAATCACAAATTGCTGCTTATAACTCGTCGGCAGTGATGAGTTCGAAGCAACATATACAAATACACGGTGAAGATTTTTTTGAGAAGATTTTAATTCTTGAAGCAGAACATTTAAAGATCGGAAATAACAGAACTAAAAAGAACAACATGTCACCATCGCGGTCTACTTCCAGCCAGAAAACGTCGCCAATAAAGTCAAGACTTTCATCACAAGCAAGCAACCCGAGAATAAGGGGAAAAAGATCCCCCACCAAACACTCACCCACACAGGAATCTGTGAAGAAACCATTGTTTAGAAGGGAACCCAAATACCCAAATCCAACAAAGATCAGACTAGCCAACGCTTTCAATTCAAGTATGTCGAGCAACCTGTCTGCTTCCATTCTTGAAAGCCCGAAATCTCATTCATCTTTGTCAAGCACCATACTTGTGGGTTCTTCGGCAAACTTGCAACCGCTTAACTCTCCATTAACGTTCATGAGTGCAGATTGTAAATCTCCTTTGCTCAAAAGTTCGCCGTTAAGGGTAAATCGGGAAATTGTGAACACGAGCCGTTCCTATGGAAAGGATTTATTGAGATTCGAACCAAAAACCACCGAAAGATCAAATGTGCTGTCGGGGCATGCTCCGTTGCCTCAACATAGGGACACCGAAAACTCCACACGTATGAGTGTACTAACGTATGATAGTTCGGGTATGTTAGGTGATGATTATCAATCCTGGAGGGACGAAAGGATAAAACAATTTCAATGATTATTCAAATGTTTATTATGTATTATTAGGTTTTATGTAGGGAGGGAATAAATTTTACCGAATTTGTATATTACAATAGACTAGTACGGTGTATGTACTTCAAGATTGCTTTGACGTTGACGACTATTGGACATGTTCTTGCGGAACTTTGACGAAATCTTTTCCCTCGACCAAATTAAGATGAGCGATATCTTCCTTGAGTTCCTTATAGGCTTCATTGATTTCATCTTCAATTTTCTCTTCTTCCTCTTCATCTGCGTCTTCGTCATTATCATCATCCTCCTCCTCATCGTCGTCATCGTCGTCATTGTCATCATTGTCATCTTCATCATCGACAATTGCATCATCATTCTTATCATCGTTATCATCTTCTTCTGGATAACCTCCCAATTTCATAACGATTTTATTCACCACTTCATTCCAGTCCATCATCCCACCCATTCCAATATCACCATAACTACCGAAAACCTTTTCCACTGGCTTCAAAATTTCGATCCAAGGCATCTCTTCAGTGATGGATTTTATTTGTCTTTTGGTAGAAATTGCATTGTATGAATAACTTACCATAGCTGGAGCTAATAAAATGGGATAAGCAGTATTCCAAGCTCGTATTACGTTAGTCAATAAATTATCACACAATCCAAGCGAAATCTTTGATAATGTATTGGCTGTCAATGGGCAAACAATGAGGATATCTGCCCAACGACGAAGTTCAATGTGCAAGACAGGATCCAGCCTAGTCTTCCAAGTTGTCCACTCATCAGAATCCCGCCAAACTTTTATTCCTTTAGTATTTTCCAAGATGTTCAAACTATCTTGACTAATAAAGTTTTCACTAGATTTGGTCAAAATCAATTGAATCTTAACTTTAGCAGGAGTATAAATTTCCAACAATTTACCAATAATTGCTTTTATCTTTACTGTTGATAAGGCACCACATACACCAAATAAAATATGTATTTTTCCATCATCCAACATCAAGCGCGGATCAATATTAGCATTTTGTTCACCCTTAACTACTGTAGCATTCGAACTGACTCCACCGTTAGCTGCGCTATTGTCACCAATACCCCGAGACGGCTTAGGTAAGCTGTTGACAGAACTCGATTTTGATGCAAAGTTGTCGCTTGTGACAGAGCCACTTCTAGAGCGAGCTACCTTATTTGATTTGACTGTTTCATCAACATAGAAATGGGCATGCATTGATGGTTGCTTGTGGTGAGTTGGATTTTCCGGTGGACTCAAAGTGTAATCCAATGATGCCAACGAATCATTGGAAGGGTTTATAAGCTGGTTGCTGCTACCAGGTAAGAAAGTAGGGCTGACATGCTGGGTATGAATGTAAGGACCAAGTTCAATTGGAGTAGAGACTTGACCAACACTTTCGTCGATCAGCTTCTCCTTCCCCTTCTCCTTCTCCTTTTCTCTATCTTTTAAGTAAGCTCCACCAGCCTTAATTGTTTCTCTAACTGGTTGGTCTGACGATGCAGTTGTCTGAATCAGAGGGAAAATGGCAACTTTAGGCATACCTGCTTTATTTAAGATTGGTGGAGGTGAAGGACATTTGGAACTGGATATCACTCTTGCAGACACAGGAAGATCGTCGTTCGACCGGAAATCGACCCCGCTGACCTTATCTTTCTTAAAACTGGTGTCCGACGCCATTACGAAACTTGTGCCACAGCAGAGTTCTTGACGGAAAGAATTCCAAGGAAAAACCTTACAAACTTACTACTTCAAAAAAATCACAACACAAACAACTATCGTCGTCGTGAACAGTCTCGCCACTTTGGAATATACGTTATCAATCTACTGTGGTATATTGGTTGGTAATACAAAATTAATTAGTTGTAAGGAAAATTAGAAAAAATTCTCAGTCACGTGAATCAATTTTGGAGTGAACCCGATGACGTCGAGGAAATAACCTGTTTTGGTTTTAGTTTTCGGTTGCGATGTGATTAATTGATTTGTTTGCACTCTGTGCAAAATATGCTCTCATTTCGTATTGAGTTTTGTAACGGAAAAATGAAACTGAATGATTAGAAATAACTTCCCCTTATTTAGATGATTTACCTTTCTAAGTTCGATGGAATTGGTTACAAAAATTCTAAAAAATTCGCAAATAAAAATAGGAAATACATAAAATCTATGAAAAATTTGTTGCGTAAACAGACTATAGTAAATCAGCTAGGTGGTAATTCTAAATTGCTGAGAGACATGACTAAGCCCTCATCGTCATCTATTTCCGTTTGGGATTTGTTCAGAATAATATCTTGATTCACTAGATGATAAAATTACTGTTTCGGGTCGACACATGATTCTTTGGTTGCATCGTTTTTCTATTCGCGGTTGGGTGCAAAATAATTAGAATCATAAATTTGGAGCCACGTATTTTGAAAGAACAGTTGTAGTTTGTTCTGTAGCTACTTCATCTTTCGTAGTATGGTTGCTGGCGGTTGGTGATGCCGTAATTGGTGTTGTCATAATACATGTAGTTGTAATAAGGATAAGCTATGTTTCCGAAATATAGCTTTTGCTGGAGCTGGTTTCTTTCAAACGCTAAATTGGAAATCATAGTACTATTCACTCCAAAAGCATTGGTTCTATACGTCGAGATTGGAGCATATAACTGTTGAACGGTATTGTTGTTATAATCGGGGAATTTGTCAAACCTGACAGTTAGCGATCGACCTTCAAATTTGGTGTTATCAAACATGTCAATAAGATTCGTCGCGGACTCCCTGTTAGCAGTGGTAACAATAGCAAACCCTCGAGACTTGCTTGCTTTGTTAGGTAATGTTGATCTTGTAGATACCACGCCACCATTACTTGATATCCTGGTTCCATTTCCAAAATTTGTATAAGTACACATGTTGTAGGAATCACTTTTGGATCTACCTGGACCGGCGTGCATTGGAATTTCCACCCTCAATATATCGACCTTTTTGGTTGCATCTATTTCCTTTGATTCAGTAATTAGGAAATGTCTCAAAGATACCCAATTTGACGAATAAGGAACATTACCAATAAACAACCTACAAGGATTTACCTTGATAAATTCATTGTCATTATCGTTCCTGACAAAAATGTAGTCAGTCTCAGAGCGTGGATTCTGGCTGAGGTTTTCATGACTCGAAGTATCAATTTTGTTCTCAATTTTCGAATTGAAGTCGAACTTTTCATTTGTGCTATCAAAGAATCCAATTGTGTTCGAAGATGATGCTCTCGAGGAATATGGCCGGCCCAGTGACACTTTTGAAAATGGATAGATAGAAGATACAAAGGTACTCACTGGCGAACCAGATGATGGTAAAAGTGGAGGTTGGTTGGTATGAATTGAGTTCGCGAAAGGGGTAGTATATTGAGGGGGTAGATAAGGGAACATTCGATAGGATGGATATTGTAATAACGTATACGGCGACTGGCTACCTTGGCTAGACGACATAGGAGCGTTATATTTCTCACTGTCAAGGATTTGTACATTCAATATTTTGCCTAAACATTCGTAACCATTTAGAATGTTGAATAAGCTTAGGCAGTCGTAGTAGTCATATAATCGCACAATGGCCACAGCCGCCTTTAACTCATCATCGGATCTGAAAGAATCAGAATCTTTATCCGCATCGACAACCGAATCAATAAATTCCGTTAAGTTATACCTGATATTAGAGGGTATATTAGTACTTACGATCGAACTTGACAAATCTTTAAAGCTTGATTGATCTGTTGAGCGAGGTAAATTTGTGATACATATAAGAAACGACATTGATAATAGAGACTTTCAGATAAAAGCTGCTATCTTGAATGCAACAATTCGGTTAACGGTTATTCAACTTCTGAAAATTTCCGAACCCTGAATTTAATCTTCTATGAAAATAAATGGTGGAAAGGGTCTAGCGAAAGTCATTAAAAGATAACAATCAGAAGAACACCATTAGCATAGTTAGACGATTGTCTTGATCTCTAGTATCTGTTGACGAGGTCAAAAATACGTCGAATCTTCAAAACCCCCGAAAAAGTATTAGAGCAGCATAATCGTAAAATAGATGCTATGAATTTAGAGAAAAGCGCTAGTTAATCAACAAACCTGAGGTGCCAGTTGAAAACATCATGTCGAGTTTATTGTTCATACACTTGAACGTGGTTCAGACAAAATAGAGAGCACTACTATCTATGAAATGATCTAGTTTATAACCGTAAGGTTGATTACAGGCTAGGCTCAAATGGCACAAAGGCACAACACGTCAAACTGTAGTGCCGCTGATTCCTTGAATATTATTTTGCACACAATAACACGCGGCTCAGACAACACCGACAGCTCCACAGACGTACATTACAACTATTATCCACAATTTATTGCATAGACTATGATGTATTTTTGGTTGCGTACATCGCACATATGCCATCAAAAGCCAACAGATGGAAGTCAAATATTGATACATAAGTTTGTGTTGATGTAGTCTCATCTTCTCAATACTATTAAATTGATTTTCTTCACCCCAGGAAGTAAGGTTTGACTTTTTTGATATCCGCTATATTTATTCGAAGCAGTTGGCTGCTTCTTTAATTCTCGTTTCGGTCTATGATAAGCAAGATGTGGAATGTACGACTTTCCAAGTTGGGAAGCGGAATGAAAAGTTAGTTCGTATTCATATGGAAAGTTCACGTAGTATATGCATGTGTGTTAAGCGAACATAGTATCCACTCTCTGCAGATTAATACTATTTTATAAACTCTGCATGCCGTATAAGAATTGCCATAACCACAAACAATTAGTGTATTATTATTTCTCAAGTGTTAGATTTTGTGCAGTATTTATAGCGTACCCTTGAGCTGCAATGTTTTAGCAACGTTCAGATTTGATGTACTACGGGCTACGAACATAATAGTTTTAACGATAAAACAGCGATGAAGAAAAAGATGACTAGTCGGTGTGAATGGTTTCTACAAGTTACCACTACAGACTGCTATTGATCCTGTTTAGAATAACCGTGACGACAATTGGGGGGTGGTAAAATTTTGGCTTGCGGGTGAATATTTGAGGAAAGGTGCAACAACTCTGGCGGCTATGAAAAATTTCCACCAAACGGAGACCAAGACCAATGCAAACAGTCATATTGATGCCGTTGTACTCCCAACTTCACTGGTACCTACGAAACCTCCATTGCCGCTGCAAGACCTTATTTGTAGCTCTGAGCAACAGCATGAACACAAACAACACATAGATAATGGGGGTCAATCCAGGAGTCAGTATCTATAAGCAAAAAAGGTCTTGCAGGTCAATGAATCTGTTACCAAAAGTGGAGTCAAACCACGAAAGTCAGAAAGTGATCTTGTAACTCATAAATGCCAGGGGTTGCTAGAGAAATCCATTTCTGAAAGTATCTCGGACCTCAAGCGTCTATGAATGAGAAACTTCCAGAATACAATATGAATGAAATAAACAGAAAAAATACACATCGTGATCATGTTGGTATTTTTCAAGCAGTATGGTGAAGTATTGCTTGATTTTAAGTTTATGTGGATTCCCTTTAGGTTGGGAGGTGGGAACTTCGAGTGCTACAGTGTTTAATGAAAATTTTCCATATCAAAACTTATCTAGTTCGAATTCGGTTTGATTGTTTCATGCTTTCATATTGGGTGCTCCATTGAATGCGTTTGCTGGGACAATGACCATTAAGTTTGAGATTGTTCCTTCAAATTACCATTTCAGTGTATGCGTCAGCTGCAGCATTAGAAATTGTATTTTCATATAATACGCGGAGTTATGTTTGGGGATATATCATAGGTTGCTTTTTTGGTGGCATTACTTATGGTGGACTCGGAGTGATTGGACCATTGTACATGAACGGGTTGATAATTGGAGGTTCGAACAAAAGGTCAGACTTGTCCTTTTTCAAAACAATCATAGCGTCAACGATTTTTATAGCTAACTCTCAGGTGGGTATTGCCTGAATCCCCAAATTTGGTTTTCTTATATCATTACTCCAAACCTCTATATTCCACGACTTTGAATTTACTTCTATGCTTTTTGCCAAATTCAATTTTCGACCATTGTGGACATACAACAAGTTGATTTACAATTTGGATGAATCCGTGTTTATCCAAATCATCAGGACCGCCGACACAAATAATTCTTTCGTTCTGGATCTGTGTCACATAAAAAAGCTTTTCATCTGTTGGACAATTATGATTTCCCAACAACTTACTGGAATCAATTACTTCTTCTATTATGGTGCTATTATTTTCGAGTCACAATCTATCATTGTGGGCCGATGTCTTGTTAATCTTGTAGCTTCATTATTGTTTGGATAGGTGATTAACCACTATTCTATCAGGCGTATTTTAATTGCAGCTTCATTGCTTATGTGTTGTGACTTGGTAGCCTGTCTAGCGTTCGCCATTTCACAAGTATCCATTGGTTGCTAATTACTATGACATTTACCTTTATTGCTCTATATGCATCTAGTTGGGGATCTGGGGCAGGTATTCTAGTCAATATTAGCAGCAATGGAAACTCGATAATTATGTCTTGGGCTGCAGCAACTAGTTGGCTAGCAAAATGGATTATTACGGTGATTTCTTCCTAGATGGCCATCGAACTAGGGTTCTTGTACAGTAATGTATTCTCTGGATATTTAATAACCCTGAGCTTATTCATATTTTGGTTTATTGATTAAAATGTCCCATTCAAAACAATATCCATGTACGTATCGTAATTTGAAGGTTGATAAATCACATTTGTTTGTAATTGAACCTATTATGATTCATTTGAAAACGATCGTAAGCAAATCACAAAACGTTTGAGATTTCAATTCTGATTATACTTGATCTTCCTATTCTAGACTGAACAATTTAACACTTTTGACAATATCTCGTTGCTTGAAATCTTAATTTGAATTGTGAATAGATAGTCCAGAACGGAAAATATTAGTAATAAAGTTTCGAACAATGACTTGATGATCCATGTCAGATGTTTGAATACTTTTGAGCACACCAAGGAAATAAGAGTTTACTAATGTCATACAAGACTAATTACGATTTATTTCAGGAAACAAATCAGTAGCTTAGGTGATAACATGTCGAAAAAGTCGTAGATAGCATCATTTATGATTCCGTGAACACTTTCAAATCGAAGTGTTTGATTTCAATTAATACCAAGCATTGGTGATGACTGCACAATACCATGAGTTCTCAAAGTTGAGTCTGTAAAAGAAGTTGATCAAAAATAGGTAAGGATGAGAATTTAGTAGAATATGATGGATGATACTTGGGCAAAAGAGTGGATCGAGAATAATGGGAAAGTTGAAAAAATTGAACACATTTTTTTTTGATTCTCAAAGAGCAAGAATTAACGGGAGGGGCGGGTACTAAGGAGAACCAAAACAAAGTCGAAAGCCAAGATAGTGAGACGGCTCATGGATTTGAGAGAACAATAGAAATATCGGAATTCTTTGGTAAGTGTTCCGAAAACATAGGGAATTGCCTTTTGGAAACACGTTGCAAAACATGGTAATCTGAGAAAAGTACCTTAAACAGCATTCTAAGAGCCACAAGTATTTTTTTGTGACTGAAGTGCACATATTGCTTTGTATGCGTGAAGTATACAACTTCATGTACACTTGTTTAGTTAGGAAGTAAAATAAAATAAAAACCCCTACTGTTTGACACAGTATTTGACTCTTCCTTAATATTCGACTCAATGTCAATGCAAAAGATAGTGAATTCTGTTATTATTTTCCAGTACTTGAGTCTTAGAGTATTATGATTTTGGATGGCACCTCGATTCGCGAAGTTTATTTGACAGAAAAAGAAAATAAATGCGAAATTACTGCGAGCCAAGCATGTCATGGTACATAAATAATAAAGTCTGACTTTTTGCATTTACATAAAACAGGAGGAAATAATCCGCCTCGAGGTGTTCAAACCATGCTGATGTCCAACGTCTACCCACAAAGTGGTGGAACAATACATGCTTGACTGTATTCAAGAAAGCTTGTGTTGAGTATATCAACTATACAGAAAATATGCACAACGCCTAGACATATTATCTCCGCCCATGCAAATCTTGAATAATATTAAGGATTATATGATAATTCGATCCAGCTTCGGAGAGTATCTTGAGATTGAGATGCGTACTAGTCAACGCTGCATCTAGCAGAGGAGGTTTTGAAGAGGAGAATTTTGCCGTGATACGGTTGTAAAGAACTGTCCCAAATGGAGAGTTATATGTCGTCCTTGTCAATAGGTTAATGCCATTCAGGGGAATCTGTCTACCGTAACGGCTTCTGTACACTTTTCGTTGAGGTGCATAATAATATTTGGGTAGTAAAAATAATTCCGCGATAGAGAATGTATTGTCAATTTTGGTAGGACAAAGCGCACATCCACAAGATCGATACAAAATTATCGATACAAAATTTTAGAATTTAAACAAGTCACAAAGAGGAAACCGAATATTACATTATCCCAACGATGTGGTAAAATTTTTGAGTACAATCCTCGGAACATACGGTGTAGAATATCTCAAGGATGTGAGAGAAAATCGTGTAGTGAAGTTGCCGTGGAAAATGAGATGGCGTGTAGAAGTAATGGGGATTAAGGAAAATAAAATCGGCGATTGCGGAGGTGATTCCGGAGATGAATATGGAGAGTGGAGTATCGATATATGATATGGAGCAAGGATGGGGAATACACCACGGAGGCGATGGAGCCTCGGGCAGGCTCCAGAAAATAGCAGATCAGATACGGAGACAACGATACGCTGACTAACAAATATTTTTCAGTTATCCAATGTCGACAAATTCGTTGGAGCAATGTAGTCATTACCATTGGCTTCCATCAATTGTAGATACAATCTCTGAACATGATAAAAGCCTGTATGATACCGTTTAGTGAACACCTACTATTGTTTTGAAAAGGTGGATCTGTATCGCGGTAATCCAATATGTTCGGCAAATTTACATTGAACGTCCGCTGGCATACCGCAGGCAATAAATTTACTGTAGAACAACTTTGGACTACATGACATGAAATATCGCGCTTGCGAAGTCTACAATCACAATTTCGAATGGTCATCAACAACAGTCTTTCGTAATTTGGCCAATTGATCATTCTTAGTAGGTTTGCGCCCAAACCTTCACCATAAATATGGCTTTTATCAAGTCTTACTACATATAACATTAGGTTGATTTTGTGGTGCTGTGTTCCTGGTGGATCGTTTTTTTGGCAAATATTGTATTTATAACTGATATTTTTTTTCCCTCTTTTTTGAAATCCCATCATCCTTCACTTCTCGACGCCATTGTTCATTCATTTGTCGTTCTAATTACAGACATTGATTCTTTGGGGGTACATTTCACGCTTGTACCATATTTGACTTTGTATTATAATCTTCCCCAGAAAATCTCTCAAGGGCCCTTCATAACATTGATTGCGTCAACAGACTAGTGCTTGCTGAGTTGAAACCTTCCAGGTCAAAGTCTTCTGCCATTGTTGGATCTTTGTTTGTCCCCCCTACCGCCCAATTCGTGTACATCCGTTTCTTACGTTGTTTGATTTTTCAAGCGGGGTGTCTTGTCATATTGAATTTGGTTGCGACGACATTTGTTATTGGTTTTCTTTCATTTCTGTATTTGGTTAAGTATTTCCCGAAAGCTTAAACCCATTGGCAGCTTGTTCCCATTTTAATTGAAACTTCATTTACTGCTGTACTTCTAATTTTGCACCGGTATTCTTTATGGCTATAAAACGATTGAACCCTTCCGTGAAACGTAGCAGAACAAGATCAGGATGTCTTACGTGTCGTGATCGTCATATGAAATGTGACGAACAACAACCAGTTTGTCGCAATTGCATTAAATCGAAGAGAAAATGCTACAGAGGCATACGACTCAACTTTACCCAATACACTATTTACAATCCTGAAGTGACATCACAATCAATCCCCACTTCACAGAATCAGTTTAGAATTTTGGACCAATCGATCACTATTGCCTCCTTATACGCGAACGGTAGACAATCGTACGAACCTTACCTCCATCTTCACGACCCCCAAGATTTACAAGAGTCCGATTTTCAGTATCAAGAAGGCAAATATCCTGATTTTGTACCTAGATCCCAAACAGTATCCAATATTCTGTCCATGATGGATATTCCGGCGGCACAAAATGTTCCCCTAAATTCAATGAACCCGTCCAATTCAATGGTTCAAAACAACAATACAGCGATCCCCGACACGGTACCATTTGATAGAAATAATATAATCCTAGAGAACTTCGATATTACCAATCTTTTATTGAACGATTCCTACTTCATTCACCAATACTTTCAAAATAGCCCTAGCGGCACGGAAGCAGCCCCGAATTTTGTTTCCAACAATGAGACAAACGTTATACCGACATCAGCGACATCGCACTCAGAATTTTTATCCTCCAACTACAACGTCCCGTTTGTTTCACCAGCCAGATCAAGGCATTCAGTAGACGAGTCCAAATTCTATGTATGGGAGGATATCAATCTTCCAAGTTCAGTGGATTTTGATCTGTTTAAACTGCTAATAGATAAAGAGAAATATTTCTGGTTTTTGGATCTATTCAATAATTTGGATATTTGGAAATCAACAATTCCATCTTATTGTCTATCGGAACTAAGCACCATTCAAAACTCATTGTTGATTGACTGTTTGATGGCTTGCTCCGAAAAATCACAAATAAACTTGGTTGAGCTTTTTGACAAACAACTATTTTTCTGGATTAATTGCAGGTCTTTTCCCATTAATTCGCAACGACATATAAAGCCATTTGAAGACTTATTGATATCCACAACCTTGATCCTTTTAGGTATTCAGAGGAAACCAAATAAATATAATTCAGTGGACGTCCAATCTATCTTGACTTACCAGACAAGAATTTATAACAAAATTTTATTCAAGCTAAAAGATTACTTGAAGTCGAACAAACCGAAGTCTATCATCTTAATATCAACCATACAATCAATCATTCTTTTGAAGTACTTTCTTCTCAAATTATACAACATTGAAAATGACATTTCTGTACTCGAATCGACAGAAAATGATGTTAATTTCTCGAAAACTGAAACTATTCAAGAGAACGCCCGATCTTTGAACTTGAATATTGAGTATCATTCGCGTGATATAAAACTTAATGCAAATACCGCATATAGTGCCTTTGATTTGGATTCTGAAGATTTGAATGAAGATATTCTGTATTCTAGTCCGGTGAAGATCAACTTATTTAAACTAAACGAATTTGAAATAGATCAATTGAATAATTCGTTCAAGGACTTTGACTTTCAACAATTTAATCGTCACTACAAACCAAAAGACATGGTGCAGTCTGATGCATCGAAAGTTCGAGAACAAGCATGGTATCTCCTTAAAGTGAATTATCGCCAATACAATTCAGAGAATCAATCATCAAACACCACCTCGCAGTGCGCGCTATCAATCCCAGAAAAACCTCCCGGATCCGAGATAGAAATCACGCTATCTGCCCTTGGCGCAAACCAACAAATCAAATCACCATCAGGATCACCGAGAGTGGTGGCTAGTAACGAAACTGAGGAGGGATTGCAGGGAATCCGGAACACAGGTCCGGAAGTAGGCTCAATGTCAAGAACAAGTTCTGGATCGTCGATATCACGATTCAATGGCAGATGCGGATCTGTGGTTGGACCAACGATGTCTGCATTAAAAGTTGTGCTACCTAACCAACGAGGAATTGCATTGAACTTACTACGAGTATACGCCACCAAATTGGACAATATCACCAACAGTGACGTGGCTGATGCATGTACACTAAGAATCGAATCGATATTCAAGTTGATCAGTGAATCAACCATGGACCCCATGATCAAACGACACTGGCGCCGGGACTTTGGGTGGTTACTATCCTGAACGCATATGGATAATACGGAAAAGAAATATAATAATTCCTACGTTCTTATATAGTTGTTTAGATTTTTGTCTAGATATTTGCAGGGCTACGAATGTATTGACGCACTGTTTTCGATTGCGTTACAAGTGACAATAGTTGTGATCTATGCCGATTTGTAATCTAAAATGCGAGGACCTTACATGATCAGTCGCAACTATCGTGATTTTCTACTACAGTGATGTATAAACATTAGCTCGCCTTGCTCCATGAAACGAAATTTCACATAAAATGCAAATGAATAAACGAAGCTTGACAAGCAAGTTCGTCTCAATGACTTCTTTGTATGCTAGATACTAAACAGTTGACTTAAACCGCACATCAAAATCTGCCCTAATGCAATTGTAATAATTGTGGCATTTACCCGGATTGCAACCATGAGGTTCAGTATATAGGGACCAAAACAGAATGAAAAATTGGAAAAATTTGATTTTCATAGTTTCGAAGCAACATGTCATTGGGAACTGTTATTACGGGATCCAGATCCCGTGCCCTTACTGTCAATGCAATAATCAAGCACTATGATTTGGATGTCAAAGTGTTAGATAGCTACGACAACCAACCTGAATTTCAAAAGGCTTTCCCCTTGGGAAAGGTTCCAGTATTCATCGGTCAGAAAGGGTTCAAATTACATGAAGCCTTTGCCATTTGTCTTTATTGTATGTATGATTTTTTGTTGGCATTCTTATTTAATGATGAGAGATTTTTTCATATTAAACAGTTATCCCTGTCTTAATAAATTATGTCGAGAATTTAAATCTGAGAATGATATTGGTTCAATTTAATCATGTTCCAATCTAGAATGTCAACATGTCATTGTTTCACTCATTTATGTGATGTACTAACTTTTTCAGTCATCAATTTAGCCGAACCAAAATCCAAGCTTTTGGGTAAGAATGCACAAGAATATGCTCTAATCTTGAAATGGTTATCATTCGTCAACAGCGAAATATTGCCAACTGCAGCACTCGTTTTTAGACCATTGATTGGTGACGGATTCCCATACAACAAGAAGAGTGTGGATGATAATAACGCCCTTTTGGAAAAACAAGTGTCGTTATTGGAATCTAGATTGTACGATTACACATACTTGGTCGGGGAAAGATTGACCTTTGCTGATATTTACGTTGCCATCTTGATCCATAAACCATTCACATACATTTGGGGTACAGATTGGAGAAAGAAACATCCCAACGTTACAAGATGGTTCAAAACCATCATTGCTACACCAATTGTTGCTGCTGTTTTACCAGACTTCCAGTTTGCTGACAAACCAGTTGAGTATACTCCACCAAAGAAGGCAAAGAAGGAAACAGCCCCCAAAAAGGAACAAGCACCAAAGGCTGCGTCTGCGCCTAAACCAGCCGACGAAGAGCCTCCAGCACAAGCTCCGAAACCAAAGCACCCATTGGAAGCATTAGGCAAGCCTAAAGCTCCTTTGGATGAATGGAAAAGAACCTACTCCAATGAAGAAACCAGAGAAGTTGCTCTTCCATGGTTCTGGAAAAACCAATGGGACCCCGAAGAATGGTCTTTGTGGAAAGTTGATTACAAGTATAATGATGAATTGACCTTGACTTTTATGTCAAATAATTTGGTTGGTGGTTTCTTCAACCGGTTATCAGCCTCTACCAAATACATGTTTGGTTGTTTGGTTGTTTACGGTGAAAACAACAACAATGGTATCACTGGTGCCTTCTTGGTCAGGGGCCAAGACTATGCTCCAGCTTTCGACGTTGCCCCAGATTGGGAGTCGTACTCTTTCTCTAAATTGGACGGGTCTAAGGAAGAAGAACGAGAATTTATCAACAACATGTGGGCTTGGGACAAACCAGTTGTTGTCAATGGGGAAAGCAGAGAAATTGCTGATGGTAAGGTTTTCAAATGATGTTTTTGATTCTTTTTAGTTGAATATTTTTTTTGTAGTACAGCATTGAATGATGTGCATTTTGAAGAAACGAACTTTGTAACCGCAGCCAGAGTCGTAATCAGGCAGACAGTGGATCGATTCATATGACCAAGTAGTACCGCAGCTTGCTTTGACCTCTTAAATGAGGTGGGTTCCCCGAAATTCGATTGGTGGTTGGTAGCGCGCGTGGGACTTGAGATGACGTAAGCAAAAAATTTTCATCCGACACGCTCAAAATAGATTTCAGATTTAGACTGTTTTGGACAAAAATAAGCCAACGAAGAACAACCTTTGAAAAACAAAATAGCCGGGGGATGGTTTATGTTAGCAAATCATTCATTCGCCAGATCCGGAAGAAGCCTTTGTTGGTTTTAGCCCCAGTGACAATATTGTTATTTATTTATTACGTGGTGTTTTCTGGGTCACGGCCAAGTGGTCAATCAAGAAAGACACCTAAGTACGATTATACAAACAAAAACAAAGGATGGTTTAGTAAGGGCAAACAAGTGGTGATAAAGAATTTGCCGAAAAATCACATTACCCACTATGATTTGAACAAGTTAACCACGTCACCAGATGCCTTGGCTAACCTGGAAGAGGTGTTAATTTTGACGCCAATGTCGAAGTTTTCCCCAGATTACTGGAACAATTTGTACCAGTTGACATACGACCATACTTTGGTCAGTCTTGGGTTCATTGTCCCAAGAAACAACGATGGTGACGTTGCATTGAAACAACTAGAGTCGGCTATAAAATCATTGAAATCAAGCAACAAATTGAACTACAAAAAAATCACCATTTTAAGACAAGACACTGATTCATTACATTCTCAAGAGGAGAAGGAAAGACATGCATTAAAAGTTCAAAAGGAAAGACGAGGGATGATGGCATTAGCAAGAAACTCATTGGTGTTTACCTGTTTGTCACCAACCACATCTTGGGTGTTATGGTTGGATGCTGACATAGTTGAGACCCCACCAACCTTAGTACAAGACTTGATTAAACACAACAAGCCAGTAGTTTCGGCGAATGTTTACCAAAGATATGTCGATGACAATCAAGAGTCGCAAATCAGACCATACGACTTCAACAACTGGGTAGAATCGGAAGAGGGATTGGAATTGGCAAAATCGCTTCCTGAGGAGGAAATCATCGTGGAAGGGTATGCTGAGATGGCGACCTACAGACCATTGATGGGCCATTTCTACGATGCCAATGCCGACAAACACACAGAAATGTCGCTTGACGGAGTTGGGGGTGGGGCCGTGATGGTAAAGGCCGATGTTCATCGCGATGGGGCCATGTTCCCATCGTTCCCATTCTACCATTTAATTGAGACCGAAGGGTTTGCTAAAATGGCCAAACGATTGGGTTACGAGGTCATTGGGTTACCAAACTATTTAGTTTATCATCGTAACGAGTAGTTAGCATTGGTGTCGTATATATAAACCAAGTCTATACAAAGTAATCATCCTGCGTGAGTCGTCGTATCATTTGTAGTGGCACAAATACTGCGAGTGGTAGCAAGTAGTAACCTCACCGGCAAACGGCACCCATTACGTGGCACCGTATGGTCCATTTTTATTTGGCATTGATGTCAGTATGTCAATATAGCCCCAAAGCATCCCCACTACATCCCTATTGTACAGCACCATGATCCAGGCGCGCATGGGGCCGAACAACCGTGGTGTGAAACAAGAATCCATCTCAACCAAATCAGGAAAGGATTTTCCGCCGCACAAGTTTTTTTTTTGTGTGCGATGAGATGAGATAAAAACGCTACTTCCTGAAACTCTTTGCAGTATTGTTTTCATACCTACAACCACAACGATGCAACTTTCGTGGAAGGATATTCCTACGGTGCCAACGGCTCCGGACATGTTGGACATTGTGCTCAACAAAACTCAAAGAAAGACTCCAACTGTCATTAGACCAGGGTTCAAAATTACTCGTATTCGGGCTTTCTACATGAGAAAGGTCAAGTTTACCGCTGAAAGTTTCACCGAAAAGTTTACTGATTTGCTTAGTGGATTTCCAAACATCAACGATGTTCACCCTTTCCACAGAGATTTGATGGACACTCTTTATGAAAAGAATCATTACAAGATTTCATTAGCAGCTGTTTCCAGGGCCAAAACATTGATTGAGCAGGTTTCCAGAGATTACAACCGTTTATTGAAGTTTGGCCAATCTCTTTATCAGTGTAAGCAGTTGAAGAGAGCCGCTTTAGGTAGAATGGCAACCATCACCAAAAAGTTGAAGGACCCATTAGTTTATCTTGAACAAGTGAGACAGCATTTAGGAAGATTGCCGTCGATTGATCCAAACACCAGAACTTTGGTGATTTGTGGGTACCCTAACGTTGGTAAATCTTCATTTTTGAGATGTATCACCAAAGCTGACGTTGAAGTCCAACCCTACGCATTTACCACCAAATCGTTGTATGTTGGGCATTTTGATTATAAATACTTGAGATTTCAAGCAATTGATACTCCCGGTATTCTTGATAGACCGACAGAAGAAATGAACAACATTGAAATGCAATCGATCTATGCCATTGCCCACTTAAGATCATGTGTGTTGTATTTCATGGATTTATCGGAACAATGTGGATTTTCAATCGAACAACAAGTTAAGTTATTTCATTCTATCAAGCCTTTATTTGCTAACAAATCTGTCATGGTTGTCATGAATAAATCCGATATCATCAAGATGGAAGATTTGGATGAAGACAAGCAACAATTATTGAAGTCGATTGCCGACACTCCAGGAGTGGAAATCATGAACACGTCTTGTCATGAAGAAGAAGGTGTCATGCAAGTTCGTAACCATGCATGTGAGAAATTGTTGACTGCCAGAATCGAACAAAAATTGAAAGGAACTGCCAGGGTCAATAATGTTCTTAACAAGATTCATGTAGCCAAACCACAAGCAAGAGATGATGTTGATAGAATGCCACACATTCCTGATGCTGTCAAGACCTTGAAGAAATATGACGCCAATGATCCTGAGAGACGGAAATTGGCCAGAGACGTTGAGGCTGAAAATGGTGGTGCTGGTGTCTTCAACATCAACCTCAAAGATAAATACTTGCTTGAAGATGAAGAATGGAAGAATGACATCATGCCAGAAATTCTTGATGGTAAGAACGTTTACGATTTCTTAGACCACGATATTGCTGCCAAATTGCAAGCACTTGAAGAAGAAGAAGAAAGATTGGAAGCCGAGGGGTTCTATGATTCCGATTCTGAAATAGAAGACGATGAAATTCTTGATATTAAAGAGAAGGCAGCATGGATTAGAGACAAACAAAAGAAAATGATTAATGAAGCCAGAGACAGGAAATCTCTCAAGAATAGAGCTATTATGCCAAGAGATCAAATCAAGAAATCATTCTCCGAAATGGAAGAACACATGTACAATATTGGACACGATACATCTAAATTGAAGAAGACAGTCAATAAAGAAAAGGAGTTGTCAGGGGTTGACATATTGAAGAGAAACCAAGGAATCAAATCTGCCAAGATTTCGAAGAAGAAGGCGCCAGTTAATCAATCAGATCGTCTTAATGATGGTTTGACTGACGGAGCATTGAGAAGTCAAGCTGAGAGATTGGCCAAAGTTCAAAGAAGGGAAAGAAATAGAATGGCAAGACAAGGTGAAGGTGATCGTCATTCCACTGCCGCCCTTCCAAAACATTTATTCTCCGGTAAGAGAGGGATTGGGTCGAACGACCGTCGTTAAGGTTGCATCTATAATTCATTCATTATATTTTTGTATTGTACCATATTAGTGGAATTGCATTTTAATAAACAGCCTGTTGTTATGGAAAGCGGGAAAAGTAGAGGTCAGAGTCACATGGTGCGTAACTCATAAGACTAAGGGGAGAGACATGACAACAATAGCTAGGACAGATACAACGTTTATGGTTATGAGTTCTCAACTAGTACGCATGTACTGCTTCATACGGTTAAGGTGTACTAGAAGGGCTGAATCAAAAAAACCCCATAGGTTACACACAGCCAGGGACCACAGGGGCATTTCCCACTTTTCATCAAATATACTATTTTCACACCATGAAAATCCTAGTGACAAGTAACTATAAATGAATGTTTAAAACTCTCCATTGTGGAATAGAGATGTGACTACTATATAGTATATCATTCGGATCTGGTTTGGTCAGTGAAGAAAATCTATCAATATTTTTGAATAATCTGGCGAGTAATTCACGTGGACAATTAAAATTAGCTACACGCAATAAAATAGCACATTTAGACATCATTTTAGCTCAAGGGAGGTCCTGCACCAACCACCAATAACAAGAGTGCCACCACAGTAGTTACTAATAGACACCGCAGTACAGTCTGTAAACATACGTGTGTTCTCCACACCACAACTGACATGATGCAAATTTGCAAATGACTACATCATTGTATTCAGTTGCACCGACTCGGTAACCGGAACCTCGCTTTGACTTGGTATGGATTATCCTAGTGCATGAGAATTGCGCGATAAGAAAACGTAGAAATCGATAACAAGATAAGCGGGAGAAAATCATCCCCAATCCCGGAACAAATCAAGCGATTACTACGTAATTGTATATGCCAATAGATCCTTAACCACAAAATGCCACTAAACTCCCACTTGTGTACAAGAGTTCCCTTTATCCACTTTGAGCCGATTTTGGGGGTACGCACCCAACAACTTACATAAACACCCTAATAATAGAAACCAGTTATGGAGATAGTGACGTATGTAGAGCACGTAGACGAAGTAGATCAACCATCAACAATATGATGGTGTGGGTAGTACCCCCTATGCTATTTGGAAAGCCGCATTGACACGGTTTGCTCGGTGGTGAAACGGAGTACTGTACTGTGGTGAGATAACACAGTTATCTATGCGAGTAACACCCTCCAAAGTAGAAGTATAGAAAATGGACCATGCGTAAACTGTAGCCATGGCAAAGAACACCACTTCTGTCACGATACTATTAGGCGTTTGGCACTAGCTCTCTCCTCACGCCTGTATCTACCGAACAATGGCTGACTCACAGTTGTGGAACTTGCTTATCTGTGGTTCAAATGTGGTCTCGTGCTTTGATAAGACAATGCCCCGATAACGCAGTAGGAGTTTGAAATATTATTAATAGATTAACTGATATATTTTTGTTTCTTATACCTCGATCATTCAACATCAAACCTTAGCTTACTTGATTACTTTGTCTATTTGTCCCTTGCTATATGACTGGGTTGGATTTATCGTTAAGATCGTCGAGATCCTCCCATGCTAATGGAGCCACTGTTGGGAGCAGTGGTTCCACCGGTAACTCCTCCAAGAATCTCTCTCATGTTCCCTGCAAGTTCTTCAGGCAAGGAATTTGTCAAGCCGGCCAATCTTGTCCCTTTTCCCACAATCTACAAGGCTCTCTCGCTGCTGATAAATTGCCATGTAAGTACTTTCAAAAGGGGAACTGTAAGTTTGGCTTAAAATGTGCCTTGGCCCATTTTCTTCCTGATGGTACCAGAATCAATGGAACTGCTATGAGGAAAAGGAAAGACGATCACTCGTATTCCCAAACGGCCCATTCTCGGTCTGTTTCCCAGGGCCCAGTTCCCGATTCTTACTTCCACGTCGAAAACTCTATCAATAATAGCGACATGTTCCGGTCGGGTTCGAATTTATATGCCTCAGCAAACTCATACTTTGACCAACCTTTTCCATACAAAGACGAAATTGTTCCCAACAGTGCCAACAATATGGTAAGCGCTTATATTCCCGATAGAACGTGGAATTTATCGGATGATTTCAAACATAAACAATTTCCTCACGGCTCGGTTATGCTGATGACTCCCGATGATAAAGTCGACTATTTCCTGGAAACTACTGGGGTAAATGGTACGATGGTTTCGTCTTCTAACGGAGTAAAGTATACCAGAAACAGCATGAGTATGAAAGGCTATTCCACTACTACTAACAACTACCAATTTTCACAGACCAATCAGCAGAACAGCTTGATGCTGAATTCAGTTTCGTGGAATGTTTCGCCTACAAACACCATAGCCTCTTCCTCGTGGGCAAATTCTACCCCAACAACCAGTCCAATAGATGTTTCAATGAGGAATCACAGCATAAACTTGCTCGAGACGGAGAACTTTGTTCCAAATAAATATAGACTGAACTCCACTTCAAACCTCCAACCACCAGTGTTCTCAAATACCACAACTTCCACATCCACGCCACATTCGATTTTCACTCGGCTTCCCGAGGAGGTATTCATTGATGATGACGACAGCGAAGAACAGGATTTGTATGATGGTGATATGTTTTTACAGGATTATGTTCCTGGTAGTTTATCTGATATCATTTTGTCCCCGGATGAATTTCAGCGACGCGATTCACGAAGTCAATCGGGGACGTTGCAGGTCAGACCTACCTTTGATCACTTGAATGACAATTTTAAAAAGAGCAAATTTGAAGGGGTTTTTTTAATGGATTAAAATAAGAGATTAGATTAAAATTCTATGTTACAGGTTGTTTTATAAAGATACTAAAATTCAAAAGTTTCAAATTTAGGGTGATGGAAATTTATTTATTGTTGCGACTACGTGAACAGGGTCAAGGTTGATACACTTCTTCAGAAATAATACGTTTTGAATATCGATATGTTCATTTTCTCATAAAAGATGTTTTTTTCTCTACTAAAATATTACTATAGTTGTTTACAAAACGGGGCTTTATAGTTGAATCAATACAATCTATGACAAATTAGGTATTTACAGGGTATGTACATTATTTTGATTCCGACATTTTTGATTCAGTCTTTTTGAATCAGCTTTTTTGGCACAGCTTTTTTGACTCGTCTTTCGAATTAGTCCTTTTTTGACTCATCTTTGTTGGATTCAATTTTTTTGGCCTTGGGGTTTGCTCTGTACAAGTCTCCGCAAACTCTGGTAAAAGCCATCATAACCTTTGGATTGATTAACGATGAATCAGGTTGAACCTTTCTTATGTGGTCCGATTCAAACAAACTACCAACAAGTTTTTGGTCCTCATTGAAAGGGTCCAAGGTGTAGACCAAGTTGTCGGTAACGATACTTTCAGTTTCTTTTGTTGTATCGTTTTGAGCAATTGTGACTTTTTGTTTAGTCGTAACTTTGACAATAAATTGAACATACACAGTCAAGTTGTTAGAATCTGGCAAGGCATTGAACGAAATCACTTTTGGATTAGACTCAATATTGACCAACTCCCACGAAATTTTTGTACCATTAGGAAACGTTTGTGCTCGTTCAACCAAATTTCTAATAACCTCGATCCCGGCAGTGTCTTTCAATTGCTTAGTGATGTAGTCTTTTCTTTCGGTGAATTTCTTGTTACAGGCAGCAGAGAAAACCTTATTGGTACGAACAAATTGTTCCATAGCGAGTTCTTTCCAGTCGTTAAATTTCAATTTCAACTTCGTCTCTCTCTTGTATTTAGCGATGGAATAAGTGTTAACCACAAACAATCCCAATCTTCTCCACAACAACTTTGGCCAAGACGATACGGGACAATTTCTGAAGTGTGGAGGAATGTAGAAATCCGCCATCACCCCGATGTTTTGTACTGGAACTTGAGAAATATCACCACCTTGTTGTTTCTTCTTTGGCTTTTCCTCAGTGGCATACGTTCTTGAAGTACAAGCCAAACCGGTCATGATTTTATAATTGCTAGCTCCATAAGCAGCCCTCCTGGTAACACCACTTCCCAAAGTTCTACCGATTCCTCCCACTATCATTATGCTATATTCGTCGTGACTTGAAGTTCACCCAAAATGAAAATTTTGATAGTACAGTTTGTGTGTCGCAGTTAATGTTGCGACACAAATTGGTCAAATAAAGTGACATTCCCATTTGGGTGGTGTCGAGAAAAGCGACAAAGATTGTCAACGCCGCACCCTTAAGTCCAGTTTGTATCATATTTTTCTACCAACTCTAGGGCAGAGAAGGGCCAACAGTGACGATTCGATGCTCAATTATAGTCAACAATAGACTATAAACAATCAGCAGGTCCAAGAACAGTTTAGTATTCAATAGAAATCTCAAGTTAATGACCCACATTGTTAGAAAGCTAAACAGTTGGTAACGGCTTGTCTTGCTTGCTTACAATGTCGTGAAGATTACTCGCTGCTTTTTAACCTCATCACCAGATTGTACGACATTGCGACATTTATTATTTTTTTTGAATTTTACCGTGATGAAGCTGAGGTAAAATTGAAAAAGCGTGATAACGAACCAGGGGTGTTGGTACGTGCTGGTTCCTTTTATTGTACATAACAGGAGAGAATGTCAAATAAGCCCGGCAAGCAGAAACTTGCTCCAGAAAAGGAGAGATTTCTTCAATGTTGTGGAGACATTTCATTGGAGCTAGTAGCATCTTTGAAGTCATCAAAGGACATTAATTTGAATGGGTTGATCATCCGTTTCGCAAAGAAATACAAATTGAAACAACAACCAAGATTAACCGACATCATTTCTTCCATCCCAGATCAATATAAAAAATACTTGATTCCCAAGTTGAAAGCAAAACCAGTGAGAACAGCTTCGGGTATTGCAGTTGTTGCCGTGATGTGTAAACCACATAGATGCCCACATATTGCTTATACTGGTAACATTTGTGTGTATTGTCCAGGGGGTCCTGACTCCGATTTCGAGTACAGTACTCAGTCATACACTGGATACGAACCAACTTCCATGAGAGCCATCAGAGCACGATATGATCCTTATGAACAGGCCAGAGGTAGAGTTGAACAATTAAGACAGTTGGGTCATTCCATAGATAAAGTCGAGTATATCATCATGGGAGGAACATTTATGTCTTTGCCTGTGGATTATAGAGAAAGCTTTATTACGTCTTTACATAACGCTTTAACTGGTTTTAATGGTAATGATATCGATGAAGCAATTAAGTTTTCTCAACAATCTCAAACTAAATGTGTCGGTATCACCATCGAAACTAGACCCGACTATTGTACTGAAACCCATTTGAATGATATGTTAAAGTACGGTTGTACAAGATTGGAGGTTGGGGTTCAATCGGTCTATGAAGATGTCGCTAGGGACACCAATAGAGGGCATACCGTAAAGGCTGTGTGTGAGACATTTGCAGTAGCAAAAGATGCTGGTTACAAGGTCGTTAGTCATATGATGCCTGATTTACCTAACGTTGGAATGGAAAGAGATTTGGAACAATTCAAAGAATATTTCGAAAATCCAGAATTCAGAACTGACGGATTGAAATTATATCCAACCTTGGTTATCAGAGGTACTGGTTTGTACGAATTATGGAAAAAGGGGTTGTATAAATCATACAATGCCAATGCATTGATTGACTTGGTTGCACGTATATTAGCATTGGTTCCACCTTGGACCCGTATTTACAGAGTTCAGAGAGATATTCCTATGCCGTTGGTCTCATCGGGGGTTGAAAACGGTAATTTGAGAGAATTGGCATTGGCAAGAATGAAAGATTTTGGTACAACATGTAGAGATGTGAGAACCAGAGAGGTTGGTATCCAAGAAGTGCATCATAAGGTTGTACCTGATCAAGTGGAACTTATAAGACGTGATTATTACGCAAATGGTGGATGGGAAACATTTTTATCGTACGAAGATCCTAAACAAGACATTTTGATTGGGTTATTGAGATTACGGAAAGCATCTAAAAAATACACTTACAGAAAAGAATTTACCAGTCAACCAACATCCATTGTCAGAGAACTTCATGTTTATGGCTCAGTTGTTCCATTGCATTCTCGTGATCCAAGAAAGTTTCAACATCAAGGTTTTGGTACTTTGTTGATGGAAGAGGCAGCTAGAATAGCAAAGGAAGAACACGGTTCAAAGAAAATCAGTGTTATTTCCGGAGTTGGAGTAAGAAATTACTATGCGAAATTGGGATACCATTTGGATGGACCATTCATGTCCAAGATATTGGACGATGATGAATAAAGTATTTGTAATCTCGGAATAGAGCCCTTGATGATACCACCCTTCTCTTGTATAATATATAGCATTAAAGGAAACTGCGTCAATAAATCGTACTTTTTACGCTCGTATTACGTATCTATTATATTACTATTTGATGAAGAACTAGTATACACGATTTTTGCAGCGTAAGCATCGACACCAAATTAGTGTCATATGAACATGATTATAAGTTGTTTACCTGTTTGCCAGTCAATAGCTGGCTCTATTTTGATCACCTATTAGCAAATGCATTTCCCGAATTTCGTTGCAATCTTGCTCTATGTAACGCAGGTTGTCTGACCTTATTTTTCAATAAATCAGTGACTTTCTCCGAGTTGGCTGCTGCATTCAGGATCAGATTTGAAGGTTTGACTCTACCACTATTTGTCCTTGAGATTCCGAGTTTTTCATTTTCCAACTCAATTTCTTGTAACCTTTGCTTCACGTATTCAGCTATATGAGGTTTGACACCTCTGTATTTGACTAACCATAGACTTTTCAACAACGAGGCATAGTTTGGTCTAGCCTCGGGGTTCATGTTGACACACGATTCGACAAACATTTGAGCTTCTTTGGAGAATTTCGTTCGGTCAAGTTTTGGGGGCTCTCCATCAACGATAGCACTCAATTGTGAAAATATATTATCGTATGTTTCAGGGGGATATGGGTAATGACCACACGCAACTTCCAAAATAGTTAGCCCAAGAGACCATATATCCGATTGAACAGAATATGACGAATCATTTGGGTTGGTGGTTTTTATTCTTTCTGGCGCCATATACGATTGGCAACCAATATTAGTCTTTGCTAAAGATGCTACCAAATTTCCTGACACTCCGAAATCACACAATTTGACCTTTCCTGCTGTGCTTACCAAGATGTTTGTTGGTTTGACATCTCTATGAATGATGTTGTGAAGGTCTTTGAGCTCCTTTAATCCACGAATGACACATTCAGTGATATATGCCAAAGACTCTTCGTCTTGAATTCCATGGTCTTTACCATAGATTTTATCTAGAGATCCACCATCCATATACTCCATGCACATATATACTGCCCCTTCAGAGAAAAATGCCCCATAAAAGTCCACAATGTAAGGAGAATTACATTTATGAAGGATATCCAACTCCATCAAAATTTGAGTGAATTTTGTTTCGTCCAATTCTAATCGAACCTCTTTCATAGCCATTATTACGTTTGTAGGTTTATGAATGACTTTCAAAACACTCCCGTAATTTCCTCTTCCCAATTCGTCCAAGATTTCTAGCTCCTCCATTGATATTCTGAACGAGTGTCCCGATGAAAAATCAACCCCTTTGGAGTGCAACGATGCCTTACCGGAGAATTTCAACTCTCCTTTCTTGATATCAATATATTTAGAATATTTGGCAAACATCCCTGGTAAATTTTGCTTGTCATTTGGTGGGTTGTTATTTGCCACTTCGCCATTTTTACTAGGCTCTGGGTTGTTCAAGTCTAACTTAAAGTTCGGCTTTTTCTTGGTCCGTTCAGAAAACCGTCTGGATAATTCAATACCTGTTGTCCTCGGAACTGAATTTTGTAAAGCATCGAGATCCAGTTTTTCTTCTAGTTGGTCCACATTTGCTTCTGCTGGAGCCAGTAATGACATGCAAGATAAATCCTTTACATTTAATTTCATCCCTCTACGTTCTGATAAACTCGGTTTTTTCTTGAGCTCAATAGTGGAACTAGAACTTGTAGATAGCATAGGTATAGTCGATATTGGTGGAATGGATAATCGGCACTCGTCATTATGCTTCATGGTGGGTGGAAGATTCATCGAATTTAATGCATTCAATGGTGGTAAGGGAGGTAGTGGCTTATCTGGAGGCGCTGATTGGGAAGTAGCTGAAGGAATTCCCGACAATTCGTAAAAGTATGTCGTATTGGCCATGTCAGGAGATGTAGTAGGTGAAGTAAAGTTTTGACCTAAGGCTTGAGTAGGAGTATTCTGAGAAGATTTTCTTCCATCATGCAACGATGATGACCTGCTGACACTATTCGATGAATGTCCCACTCTTTTGTTTTGGAATGCGAGAACTCTAGCTTGGAAATCAGGTTGTATTTGGGGGTGTTGGCCAGGAGATAACGGAGTACGGCAACTGGGAGAAGAAGCGGTACCCGGGGAAGATTTGTTGAACGACAGACCAGAATTTGGCTTCGCTTCTGCTGGAACGGCAATCGACAAATTGGCCAACGCAACATCAAGATCGTGAGACATGATACCAATGGATAGGTACACCAAGGGAAATTGAATGAAAAGAAAAAGGAAAGGAACGTGACGAAATGATTAAAGATTATGGGAGATTAATCGAATATGTAGTAATCACCGATAGCAAGTATTACTTTATAACAACTTTACTATCGTTTGATATTCAAATTCGTTCATTTACCGTGAAACAAAAGTATAACTAATAGTTTTTTTGCTTCTACTTCAACAGTTAATGTAACTGCAGACAAACTGACACATATATTAAATACGACCGACACAGAAGAAGCGTATCCTGAAGTTAAAGCCCACTTTCGGATTCCGCCTTGAACGCTTCCTGAATTGGAATTCTACAAAATTACTCGACTAACAACCCTACGACTATAGTTTCGCCAGTGAATTACGATTCTCACCATATGTGGCCGGAACCCCTGGAACATTCTTAAAATAGCCCAAACCTAGCTTATTCAGATATGAAACGGGTATATTCTTAGACTATACAATCATACCATTTTTTTATTCTTATTGTTTTCACAAGGAATATAGACAAGGAATAGGGCGCATAGGCATGGAACGTCATTGGATTATTGTAATTTTTTAGTGGTACAGTGGTATGTAAGACTTGGAAAATAATTGAAAAATGCGAAATTGCTGTGTATCGTGGTTATAGACCAGAAAAATTGATCGATATGTATATAAGTACAGCTTAATTTTGTAAACAAAAACCGATCACAATAGCAAGCAAAATGATTCAAGGTACTGTTACATCATCTTACATTTAAGTCAATTGTCGGAAATGCTATCAGTAGCAAAAATTGCACTAATAAAACCGTCAAGATCAAGATCAAGCATAATTGAAGGGAAATCTTGCTAATTATAGGACTCCCAACAGGTACGAGAATCCTGTGACTGGCCATCTTTATAGAATCAGAACTGGGCTTTCGTCGATGGCAAAATAATTTGCCTTTAGGTTTTGCATCTTCAATACGCAGGTTCAAATCTCAAGTTAAGATGGAAATATCTTCCAGTGGATAATCTGTGTCCAGTAAAGAGCGTTACGATTTATGACTTTACGCTGCAATATCAAAAATGGGCCCATAAACACGAAGTGTTATGGCCACTCCTCAAAATAGAAAAATCTTTTTCGGTTTGCAGGAACCAACCGGCTTCTTCAACTCACTAGCATGCATAGAATTTTCTAAATATAAAATTGCAATACAGACAGAACCAGCCAAATGCGCATATTCATGATAAGTTAGCATGCACGAACCAACTAACTCTGCTACAATGGCGCAGTCTGAGTTTAATATGCTAACATCTATTGTATAACATGAAGTGCTGTAATATGGCGTTAAAATTCTGAATCGGAATGCCAAGACAACAACTTGCATTTGTGGAGTCGAACTAGTGGCAGAGACCTCAGAGGACATGGAAAATGGCACATCGTCAACGCACTAGACACGAGGCAACAAGACGCAATTTTTCTCTGTGAGTTTTGCTCGGCAAGTTCTCAGAGTGTGGATAGCAGACAATGACGAGATCATACATTCACCTACAGGAAATATCATCGCCACTTCTTCAAAGTTCCTAGTAGACCAAGTGTACAAATATGTTGTAGCTCCTACATTTATGTACAATGACAAGTTTGCTACCATAGACTTACAGATGTTTGCGTAATACTTGAATTTTATTGAAGATCGGCTTGTCACTGTAGTTTGACGACATTGCAGTTAGCTATTCTATAGCATTAAGTCGTAAGTGTAAATAAGTTGTAGATTGCACGATCAGAAACTCCTCCTCTGTACACTAATATGGTTTCAATGTTCCTGGACTTGAAACTTCTGGGCACAATTGTTCTCACCGTACTGCTTCTTTTGCTTTTTGAATTTTCTGATGATGTCTTTTTCCCATTTTTGTTCTGGTATGTTCGCGTGTAGCTCAATCACTTAATTCTTCCAGTTGAATCTTGTAAACTCGCGTATTTAAAATTTACTTGAGAGAGTGTCGCCTACATGGTTCCATAAAGCTGTATTAATTTGATGAACGAGAATGATGTCCAGCTAAGCGTTCAAATCAACGATTATGATTCCTACCAAGCTGTTCCTACCAAGCTAGATCAAGGTTACTCTCATGTGGTCCAAGTTCCTATAATACGAATCTATGGCTCATTGTCAGTTGTAGACTCCCAAGAAGACAAATTGACCAAACTGGTGTTCAATTGTATGATTCATGTCCACAACTTTTATCCATATATCTACGTTGATTGTTTCGAGACAGATAATGCAGTGTTGACCGACCCCACACATATCCCCTACGTCACAGACTATTTGGAGTCGGCCATGGAGAAGTCTTTTCGATTCAATCGTGGCAATGATGTTGATATTGACACCGAGGGTGGAGTTGATATTTCTAACATTGATCAAAGTTCTACGACTATTCGAGTACGCAAATACATTGCATCAGTATCGATAGGTGTCGCAGTTCCTATCTACGGATATCAAGTCGGAGACAAGCCTTTCTACAAGATTTCATTGCTTTCACCAGCATACAAAACTCGACTTATTAAATTATTCAACGAAAGGACATTGAATCTCAATCGGTCCACGAAACAATCACCTCGTTATTCTCAGGATTATCAGGTGTATGAGGGACATTTGCTGTACTTGACGCAATTTTTAACGGACTTCAATCTTTTTGGATGTGGTTGGTTGAACATAAAAAGGGGACCAGGTCTTTATTTTCGATCACCAATACTCAGTTCATCAAATTCTCTTTCACAATCACGATTATCTCAATTGACCAAATACCTTCGACAATTTGTCATGAAGGATAATGTGCTTTATTCGAGCAGTGAAGAAGCTGACCAATCCGTAAAGTATTCAAGAATTGGAAAATCATTATTGGAAATTGACATATCGACAAAGCTTATTACCAATAGGAGCGAATTGAAACCTAGATACATTCATGATGATTTTCACGAGTACTACGATTTCATGAAGTCAACATCGACAGGTTCGGACAGCCAAAACCACTCCCATGATCGCCAAATCTACCTATCGTCTTTAATTCACGTTTTCAATGACTTAAAGTATCAATGTAAGCAGAGGAATGCATCATTTGAGTCAGATATTTTACTGAAAGTACACAATTCACAATTTTACTGTACTGGCTCCACAAGATGGTCAAATCAAGATGAACTAGACAGATTATTGCAGTATGTAATAAAACTCAACAAACCCACCAATATGTCGATGGAGGCTTTTTCCAGAAAACGAGTGAGTGGTAAGTACAAAATGTTCAAAATTGATGGAGAAACTATGCTGTGGCCTACATGTTTCGAATTGGTTGATATAGACAAGAACAAGGACTGGCACTCTTACGTCCTCAGACATGACGCCGATTTGCTAAAATGGAGGAGTTACGCATTATTGTTTCGTTCTGAAACAGACTCAAGAAAGAGTTCAGATATATTACTGACTGGATCTGAATCTTCAAACAAAACGTCTACTCCTACTGTTCCTGAAAGTTCGGAGATACCTTCGAAGGATGAAATCGCCAACCTGATGTTGCAGATGAGTTTCAGTGATTTTACGGAAAGCGCTTCACTTATAGATGCATCACAAAATGATCAAAGTCAGTCGGGTGAATCGGAAAATGAGACTGATAACGTATCATTTGACCTTGACTCAATTGTTGCTGTGCACACAGAAAGTAATGCCAACGAAAATGTTGATTTGGGCAACGGTACTAATGATTCAGATGTGGAGGAGGTAGCACAGCTCCATGAGTTAGACGATAAAATCTTGTTACAATCCCAATACAAATCGCAGGGAGATCTGGGTGGTGCTCCGCCTGTGCCTGTTGATAGACATGGTTTGTTACAAATTCCTAGTTCGTTTGATGAATCTCTAAACCTTGAAGTTTCCACCAATGATATATCTTATAGTCAATCATCACCTATGGTGTCGCGATATTGTTCTGGAGATTCTGTTACATCTTTCGAAGTTCTTCTACCAGAAAACTTGACAAAACACAACATTTTAAAAGATCTCGAATCACTGGGTGTTCTGAAAATTGATTATCAAGTTCCATACTACGACAATGACAATGATGTTCCCCTGAAACCATTGATATTTGCCAACAAGAAAATACCTATACCTCTAAAGAATGATTCTCTGAGAAAAAGGTTACCCGTGAGTTCAAGAATTCTGGATCAAATGAAGTTAAACAACGAGTTTGATTTCACCTCTTTGGAATCACGGAAGTCGGATAATTCATGGCAATATTTAATAGACCCACCACTGAAGGCGGAGATTAGAGAATGGCTACGCGATGAGGAAATTCGCACCAAGGTCAAATTGGAAAAGTTTAAGTCACAGATAGAGCCAGGAATAACTCAAGATAAAAGTTATAAATTTTCGTACAACTCAGAGAAAGTGGCTCGAAAGGATGATGGCTTCAACAACCTTACTAACTTTCATATGGAAATTCATTGTAATACTTCTGAAAGTGATGCTCTTCCCGATCCATCCACTGATCCAATATCGATTATATTCTATAGTTTCAATGACTCGAACGCTATGTTCACGAATTGCAACGATACCGTGGGTGTTTTATTTCTCAATGATTCTTTTAGTAGAGGAATCTTGGACAAATTCAAACCGTACATGCCACCTAACGTGTCAATACAATTATACAATTCTGAAGAGTCGATGGTTTCAAAGTTGCTTGATTTAATTGACTATTTTGATCCTGATATACTATCTGGTTATGAAGTCAATGCAAATTCGTGGGGGTATATCATTGAAAGATTTCGTATTGTTTATGAGTACAACTTGTTAGGTCCTCTAGGAAGAGGGATGTTCAGGAGCAATGGTAAATTTGGTGATAGATGGGGGTATACACATACGTCGAACATAAAGTTGAATGGTAGACACATGCTTAACATTTGGAGACTTTTACGTTCTGAGTTAAGTTTGACAAATTACTCGCTTGAAAATGTTGCGTATCATCTTTTGCATCAGTCTCTCCCCAAACATCTGAATTTTGAACTATCGACGTGGTTGAGAGGTACCCAATTCCTGAGAATGCTATTCGTATTTCAATATTATTTGAGGAGAATAGAGTTGGTGACAAAGATAATCGAGGTTCAAGAGTTGATTACTCGAAATGTCGAACACTCTCGAGTGATAGGCATTGACTTCAATGCCAACTTTTACCGGGGTTCCCAATTCAAGGTTGAATCTATCTTTTCGAGATTGACAAAACTGGAAAATATGATATTGAATTCACCATCGAAGATGGATGTACACAACATGCGGTCCTTGGAATGTATTCCATTGATATTGGAGCCTGAATCTAATTTCTACAGATCACCACTAGTAGTTTTGGATTTTCAATCGTTATACCCTTCCATTATTATTGCTTTCAACTACTGTTACTCAACTTTTCTTGGAAGATTACGAAACTTTAAACCCAATAGCAACACTGTGGGATACTTGAAACACCTAGGAGTTCCAAGTGGGTTAATTGATCTAATTCATAAACATGATGGATTAAGCTTATCCCCGAATGGTTGTATGTTTGTCAAAAGTTCAATTCGCAAATCGATCCTAGCTAAAATGCTTGACGAACTCTTGAACACAAGACAGGTCGTTAAGGAGGTCATCAAACTATTCGGTGATGATGCTGAGCTCTCCAAACTTTACGATGCCAGGCAACTCGCCTTGAAATTGATAGCGAATGTCACATACGGTTATACGTCAGCTACTTTCAGTGGACGAATGCCCAATTCTGATGTTGCAGATGCTATCGTATCAACTGGAAGAGAAATTTTGATAAAGTCCATTGAAATGATAGACTCAGGAGATTACGGAGCAAAAGTGGTCTATGGGGATACTGACTCTTTGTTTGTATACTTTCCTGGTAAATCTAGAGAGGATGCTTTCGAATCGGGTCGAAAAATAGCAGCAACTGTCAGTGAAATGTTTCCTGCGCCCATAAAACTCAAATTTGAGAAGGTTTATCACCCGTGTATGTTGTTAGCGAAGAAGCGATATGTCGGGTATAGTTATGAAAAGGAGAATCAAACTAAGCCCAAATTCGACGCAAAGGGTATCGAGACTATTCGACGAGATGGTATTCCAGCACAGCAAAAGATGGTGGAAAAGACCTTGAGAATATTGTTCGACACTGCTAACGTCTCGGCAGTAAAAGCGTATACGTTGAATCAATTTCACAAAATTTTATTGAATAGGATTTCGTTGAATGATTTCTGTTTTGCGAAAGAGGTAAGATATGGTACTTACAAAAGCAGAACACACTTACCTCCAGGAGCTATCATTGCTGAAAAGCAAGTAGAAAAGGATCACCGAAAGGAGCCTCAATACCGGGAAAGAATTCCCTACGTTGTGGTGTTTGACCCCAAAAAGACTAGAATTAAAGATCGGGTAATGACGCCCGAAGATTTCATGAACTCTTACCTTACTCATAATCCCTTGATATTGGACTATGAGTATTATATTACCAGAGTCTTGATACCTCCTATTGCAAGAGTTTTCAATTTAATAGGTGCAGACATCAATGCTTGGTATGGTGAATTGCCGAAGTATTCACAACTAAGAATAAATGGGGGCCCAATGCTCAATGACAAGTTTGTTACTAGTTATCTCAAGTCCGTTTCTTGCTTTATATGTGGCACAAACTTGGTGGAAAACTCTGGTGCATCCAAATGTATTTGCAATCGATGTTCCAGAAATGAACTTCAGCTGATATCATACATAATGCTACGAGCTAAGAGAATGGAACAAAAGACAACAACCATAGAAAGGGTTTGCGAAGTCTGCGTGTCTCATAATTTCGGCGAGTTAGGTATTGGCTCGGCCCATTTCTTTGGCGATGCCTGCAGCAACAGGACATGCTCTGTCTACTATCGAAAGTTTAAATTACGAAATGAGAATTCGAAGTTACAAGAGCAAAACTCCATTTTATTGGATGCTCTTGGTTGGTGATTATTATTTTTATTGCTAACTATGTTACTTCAATCTTATTTTGAGTTTTCTCTGTTCCAGTGGGGTTTAATACTGAGTCTATTGATGGGAAAGTTTCAGCTGACAACAGCGGTAGCTTGATTGTTTCATTTTGAAGTACTGTAAATGAATCTTCGGAAATAATATTGCTTAACTCGATTGAAGTCATTTGTGTGTTCGAACTAATGTGAACTTGATTGATGTTGGATGCTGGCGAACAGGTAGCATATTTCAAACCAAAGAGTGATATTTCGTCCTCAGGATACCAACTACAGAGGGAACTGTCATCAGCATTTGTCACATATGTGAAGGGATTACTATGTTTCATATCATTGCTCAAGACATTTCCACGTTGAAAACCAATTTTAGACGTGATCCATCGAACGATGGTCTTGAAAGCGAAATGCATTTGGCGTTGTTAATGAAAGTAGATTAGTTCAAGGTCGCATGTTATATGTCGATCCTATCAGAATGAACACTCAAAAGGTCCCTACATTATTTACCAGAATAAATATATGAGCCATCAAAAGACCATGAGACTTAAATATACACACCCACTTTACAGAAAAAATATGCTAGTTGATCCAGAATGCTTGTAATCCTATTTCTGCGCCCTTCATCACGAGAATTTGTCTAATCTTTTTTCCAGCTTCCCAGGAATATATGTTGAACGTATGCTAAAGGATCATCCACGCTTTTGGATCCCATGTGTCCTACTCCAGGACTAAACGATGTGATAGGAAATACCATTACATCATCGATGACTACCGGAACTTCGATACCTGTAAATACTTTCCAAGTAATAATTTCCTCAAACTGTTTTGAATTGAAATTTTCAGGTGGTTGTAATATGTTATTGAAGTATTTGAACACAAAATCGGTCCAAATACCAGGTCCAGTCCACTCCATGATGTCGCCCCCTTCATCTTTTCCAAGTACTTTGTTCAACGTTCCCTTCTTTTTTCTGGTTAATGTAAGATCTGTGATATGTGCAACCAATTCCCTCAACATCGGATGACCTTTCTTGGCCTGAATTGTCCATTGGCAGAATTGAATTCTTCTAGCATACCAGTCGTGCCAGTCTGGTCTATCGGGGTCTGATTCAATTCCCACAATTAATCCAGGGTTATTTGGTTTGTTGTATATCGTTTGATTTGCTGACAACCATTGGTCAATTGGCTTTATGTTGACGGTATCAATATCTGAATAAACACCTCCTCTAGCAAATAATATAAGATATCTGAAAAAGTCCGCTTTTAAGATCGACTTCGGCATGGAGTTATAAGCATCAACAACATCAGGAACTGTCTCATATAAATTGGCAATCATTTCGTGTGCTTGCTCATCGGCGAGAATATAATGCTTGTAACCGGGGTTGTTTTTATTCCAGCTTTCCTGGTACAACAGGTACTTTTTAGGAAATCCTTCGTTTTCAATCCCTATTTTCCAAGTTTGCCAAATGACTTTGGGAAGAGGCTTCGATGCCTCATACGGAAATTGAAATGCTAACTGCTGACGTAATGTGGATTCTTCCGGTAACCTTGCCACCTTATTTGGTTGGAAATTCAAGCCATAAACTTTCCAATTAGTGTTCAATTCAAACTCTCGCTGGAGTTGCAACTTGGAAGATGAAAATTCCGTTTTGTTTGCGACCCGGGGTACTGAGAATGAAGCAATAAAACTCCAGCATATAAAACCTGCTAGAATACATGTTAGAAGTAGTCTGACTCTCTTAGTAATCATCTTGAGTCAGTTCATGCACGTTGTGAGATCAAATTGTAGTCAACTTTACAATGTAGATTGTGTATTTCAGGCTGTAGGTGTCCAAAACCTGCATCTGAAAAATTGTTTATGTGCACAAGTATTTTAAGAAATTTTTAACTACATTTTTATGTTTGAGTTAATATATATATATTTTGTATATTAAATATGACACTTGCAATAATGCATTTATCTCTTTATAACTAAACCCCAATGTCTAAATCCACCAATAAGTACAAATAAAACTTTTCAACTTCGAGAAAATAAATATAACCAACAAACTCTATTCCTTTGTTGTGTTTATCGTCCCAAACTCTTTTTTGTAATATGAAAGCAAAACCTAATAATACAATCAATGAACAAAAAATGAAAAGCCAACAATGAAAAACAAAATTAATGCAAAATGATAACAACCTTAATAAAAAAATCTTTTTCCATATTTTCTTCAATGAAAAATATATAGATTGAGACATTGAATAACCAGTACAATGGACAGACTAAAATGCACAAACAAGTGATAAGCAATCAATAACATAGTGAACAAAAGCAAGCAAAAGTTAGTATACACATTTGATGGAATAATCTACCATCAAACAAACTGCGGTACCCGCAAGTTTACCACCAAGAAGTGGAAGCAGATTGGTTACCGTAGCCGGAGTTTCCGTAAGAGTTGAAACTGGATCCACGAGAGTTGTAGTTCGATGGTCCGCTGTTGTAGTTGCTACCGCTAGAACCCCAGTTGCTACCGCCTGATCCCCAAGAAGAGCCACCACCAGTAGCTCTTCTAAAGTCACGAGTGGGTCCATTACCTCTGCCACCTCTAACAGATCCACCTCTGGTTTTACCACCATAAGATGATTCACGGGCAATCTTGGTTAAGAACTCTGGTACCTCTTGGTTGGCTTCGGATAACAAGTCAACTAATCCCTTGACGATATTCTTGTTGTTTCTGTTGAAGAACGCAGTTGCAGTACCTGTATTACCAGCACGACCAGTTCTACCAATTCTGTGGACATAGTCATCGATATCACTTGGCAAGTCAAAATTGATAACGTGAGAAACGTTTGGAATATCTAAACCTCTGGCAGCAACGGCAGTGGCAACTAAAATTGGTGCAGCCCCAGATTTGAATTGAGCTAAAGCTTTTTCTCTTTCGTATTGAGATCTGTCACCGTGGATAGCAGTAGCAGGGAAGCCTTGGTCGTAAAGGAAATCAGCCAAGTTGTCAGCCATACGTTTGGTTTCAGTGAAAATGATAGTTAATCCTTTGTCACCTGAAGTCAACAAATCTAACAAAACAGATTTCTTTTCATCTTCTTCAACGTAAAAGATCTTTTGCGAGATATTTTCAGAAGTGGAACCCACTCTACCAACACTTAAAAAGATGTAGTCTTTTAAGAAATCACGAGCTAACATTTGAATGTCTCTTGGGAAAGTGGCAGAAAACATAAGAGTTTGTCTGTCTTCAACGCCTGGCATGTCACATTCTTGGACAATATGTCTGATTTGTGGTTCAAAACCCATATCCAACATTCTATCAGCTTCATCCAAAACCAAGTATTTGATATTGGCTAAACTAACTCTTCCTCTTTCCAATAAATCCTTCAATCTACCTGGAGTTGCGACTAACAAATCACAACCTTTTTCCAATTCTCTAATTTGACCTTGGATTGGGGGACCACCATAAACAACACATGGACGGACCCATGATCTGTAAGAAAACTTTTTAGCTTCGTCGAAAATTTGAATGACTAATTCTCTGGTTGGTGCCAAAACAAGAGCAGTAGGGTATACTTTGTTAGAACTGAAAGGAGTATTCGATTCAGGCACTGGAGATGGACCAGTCATGTAAGATTCAGACAAAACTGGAAACAAGAAACCACCAGTTTTACCAGAACCAGTTTGCGCACAAGCCATTAAATCTCTACCTCCAGCGACAATTGGAACAGAATACTTTTGAACTGGAGTAGGTTTATTAAATCTTGCCAACTGGACATTTTCAACTAACAAAGCGTCCAATGGAGGAGCTGTGAAAGAGGTAATTGGTTCAGGAACACCTTCACCAGATGCTTCAACTGGAATATCATCGTAGTTGTCAAAGTTGATACCAGAAGATTGGAACGAAGAGTCGTCAGGAGTACCAAATAATTCCAATTCCAACGAGTCAATTCTTGCTGCTGGTTCATGTTTGCCATCGACCCATCTTCCAACACCTGGGCGTTGATATCTAGACCCACCACGGTTAAAGCCCCCGTTACCACGTTTGTTGTAGTTACCATAGCCACCACCGTATCCTCCGCTGGAATAGCCTCCATTGGAGTAACCGTTGTTTGAGAATCCACGGTCACCACGCGAGGAGAAACCTCCTCCACCACGAGAGAAACCACCACTTGGGCTTGCGCCCCCGCCTCTAGCATTTCTTCTGTGAGGAGGAACGTACCCGCTTCTTCCACCACTGCCAGAGTCATTCACCGACAAGTTACTCATTTGTTCTGTAAATTCAGCCATTTTGATAAAGAATTTATGTTTATTACTTATTCTACCAATAAAGAGTTTTTATACATTTTTTTTTCAAAGGAAGGGTTTCTTTTTTTAAAATTTTCTTTTTTGGACGGTACACGTCCCTCAACTTCCACATACCTTGCTTTTCCTACACGCCCCCTCCAGCGTCGTCGCCGGCCTTCGTTATATCGCCGGTAAGATAATGAATATAACATCCGAGTCATTGCTTTGCTCATTTCCAGTTCAGATCTAGTTTCCTTGGGCTTTGAAGAGTTTTTGCAGTGATCTTGGTGCAATTGTCCATTTTCGTGACACGTTCTATATGCACGACGTGATGAGAATGAAATCAGTCTTCCACAGATGTTCACTCCATATACAATCACGTAGACAATCACAGCCAATTGCGGCTGGCGGTGAGGGCCAATCCAATGCTTGACTAGCGCAATGACACCTTCTACATCTTATTCTCTAAATAGTTTTCTCGAACCAATTTGGCATGTTTCAGCTTCAATTTTTCTAGTAACTTGGTTTGTGTCGCGAGTGCAGACATGATTCCGGAACCCAGTGTGTGCAACAAATACTGCATCAATCTCAGGCTCCACATACTATCGATAAGCAATCACGTTACTCGCCACCGCCTCGATTACACGAGTACGATTTTCGTCCCGCACGACACTAACTGCCTTTCCTGCTCAAAGTTAACACTTGAAGAGTGCAAGCCTTGTTCAAGTGTATGCAATTCACAGTCACTGTCCTCGCTATCAGCCAGCTACGTAATCATGAACAAATGGTTGGTGATTGTGGTGTGTATGGTGCAAAATGGCTATGTCGCACAGTCACTACATAGATAAGCATATTATATATGTACGTGCCTGGTAGGTGGGGTCTAGTCTCGAGGACAACATAGTGTGCACAAGACAGAGTAGTAGGCGAAAGAGTTTACATTTCCGATGCATACTTCCTGTTTCGAATATGGGGTTTCCTTGTACAATGTACGTACGAGAGTCATAACCCATCTTTTGTATTATTACACATTGTCGATTTAGTGTGGGGTAGATCGTTAGAGACAGCGAACATGTAATGAAATATGTAACGCGCACCAGTGACGTTCATATATATTTGAAAATATGACCAGCTACATGTGAAGTTCATTTTGAAGAATTAGACTGCAAAGGTTGGTAGGGTCAAAAATGCTTCTAGAAGCGAACGGCTAACAATATTTCATATGCAAACAAGATACATCTATGAAAAAGACAATTGAGTCGATCCCAAAACCAGGTCAAGGGGTGACTCCGGTATGATCTTGGCTTTGGGGTGGGCAAACACTTCTCTTTCATCATTACTGTTGTAGTCGGTGTTCAACGGGGTATTTGTCCCAGTGTCTGTAGGAACGTACTTGAGATCATCGTAACTTCCCTCGTCACTTGATACTCCATCGCTAAAATCAATGTCAAAATTTTTTGTAGGCTCATTAAACATCTTGTCGACCTCGACAAAACTCTTTGTACCTACTTTGGCCTTGGAATCATCACTAAGAAAGTCGGTGAAGGATTTTTGATTTTCCCGTGCATTCCAATGTAAGTTTCTTGATACACTGTCAATGTATTCTGTTTTGGACGATATCACCGTTGGTAGTGGATATTGTGAAGCATGTACGGTGACATAATCCCCTCGCCTTAATTCTGTTCGCACCCTACCATCGAAGGACGCCCAAGCAATAGCTCTGCTGTCGTTTGGAACTTTGACTTTCAAAAACATTCCATCAGGTAACAAGATTGGTCTGAAGGACAACGTGTGAGGACAAATCGGAGTAACACTAATGGCACTAACACCAGGATGCACTAACGACCCCCCAGCACTCAAGGAGTATGCAGTTGACCCCGTTGGGGTGGCAATAATTAATCCATCAGCTTGCGCTACCGTCAATAACGATCCATCTCCATACAACTCCAAGTTAGTAACAAATGGGGAGGGGCCCCTGTCAATGACTAGTTCATTCAAAACTTGTTGTTCACACACCAATTTGCCATCAGCTCTGTGCACTCTACAAGTAAATCTCATTCTCAAACAAGCTCTGACTCCAGATTCAATTACATGGGTCATATTCTCTCTGAATTGTGCAAAATCAAAATTCGTTAAGAACCCCAATGAACCTAGAGAGAAACACATCACTGGTGGTACCACCTTTTGAAACAAGTTCGACACATAAAGAACAGTACCGTCTCCACCCAACGTCAACACCAAATCGAATCGTTCGGGGTTCTGTAACGCCGTTTTCTTGTCCCAAAATTTAAGCGTATGTTTAGCCTTAGTATAAGTTTCAAACAAATTATCGCAATCGAACCGGGGCGACCTTTGAAGATTATGGTCCACGTAGATGATAATATCTCGATTTCGGGTCAAAAGCCACTCCACCACTTCTCTTGTTAAATAAATTAATGAGTTGTCCCGGGCTTTTGTAACGATCATGATGGCCCGCACATCCAATTGAATGGTAGCCTTGGAAAGACTCTTGGCCATCATTCTGACACCGTTAGCGGTCTCGGCCAATTCGGTGTGGCTCTTAACATGCTTCACCTCCTCAGCACTTAGCTTCTGTAGGGTAGACGTCACTCGTTTCTTCACCTGATCGCAATATAATTTATTATGAATCACCGGTTCTTGTATGAGCTCTTTCTCGTTGAATTTCGGGGTGGTGTTTCCTATGGCATGCTTCTTCCTCGAGAAACTACTCACGCGAGATATCGGTGCTGACATGATCAAGTGACACTTCTACTAGATCCGGGGTCAATCGGAAAATTTGTACAATGATTTTTTCTCAACTGGTCCGTCTCCGAAAATTGCTAAATGGTACTACTGAAATTACATATTCCGAAATGTCGGAAATAAATAATGTATCTGCAACCAGGCACGGAGGTTCTTGTTTCAATGCAATACTAGGGATTTATTGTGTTGAGTGGGAACAGAAGCGCTTAGAAGCTGCAGAGAGTTATTATTCGAGAGTGGTACTTTTTATTGTAGCCACTATTGATTATTATTCACACAACGTGTCTACCTGCTAAAGGAATGTGTGTGTTTCTGGACTATACATCTAAATCGATTCTTTCACTCTACATTTCCACCCAGACTTGGGGTTCAATAATGGTAATGAAGCTCCTAAACACCATCCAATTTCGCTTCCGTCAATCTTGGCAGCTGTTCTTAATTCCCGATTAAATGGAATATCGTACCCGTTATGAATCAAAGCAGAAATGAACGATAAGTCAGTACACCATTGTGGTTCTTTCTTCAACTCTTCAATGTGCTCGTTCAATAACACTTCTTTCCAATACTCTTCTCCATTGCAAACAATCTTGGTAAGGTCGTTTAATTCTTCAACAGTAAATGATGTGGGGAACCCTAGTGGAGTGGTCCTGTCGTAGAAATATGAAAACACAAACATATCGCTAGACTTCTTAAAAGCTCTGTTTAATGATGGTTGATGAACCCCATTGAACGAACATGGTTTTTGTGTACATTCCCCGTCCTTGTTGAGAACTTTTTCAGCATAAAATCTACATTGTGCACCAGCAGCAGTAGATGGGCCTTGGAAATTCACCACATAGAATTCATCTTTGCCCATTTCTACAATGACGTTTTCACTAGTGACTTTTGGCGGAATACATGGACTTGGAAGAGTAATTGAAGATTTACCACCTTCGGCAGCAGCCTGAGCATCCTTTTTATTTGTAAATTTGCCAGCAGCAAGTTCGGTGTTCTTTTCTAAGTGAGATTCCACAATTAGACTGTTCATCTTGTTTCTAGCTTCATTCAAACCGTAGCCTAAGTGGGAGTATTGGTACAAGGTAAATTGACGATCACCAAAATTGAGGTCATATTTATGTTCACCTTCTATCATTTGTGAGTCGTCAGCAAATTCTGGCTCGAACACGATTTGAGTAGACCCTCCACCCAAATCGAAAACAGCAGCAGTTGGACTTTTTTCTGAAGAACCAATATTTCCAAGTAAATAGTTAGTAGTGACCCAAGCGTAAACCCCCTCGTCTTTACCTTCCATAACTGAGATACCATCGCCGTCAACTACAGCAAATGGATAGTCAGTCTCAAGATGTCTTCTAACCTCAGCCAAAATAGCATTAGCCTTTTCGTCACCCAATTTACGCAAACCAGCGGTGGCTTTGACGGCAACAGGTGTGCACCCTTGCTTTTCCTTTGGCACTACTGCAACTGCTGCGTCCAATAACTCGTCCAAGGACGCCGCTGCTCCCTTAGTGTCAGTGTCAAACGAAGACAAACCTGGTTTCAACTTCTTAAATTCTTCGTTCAACAACTTTGGTGGTGAAACCGACGTGTCAAACTCATAAACATGAACTCTCGAACCACTTGAACCTGCGTCAATCATCACAACATAACTTTTGTCGTCCTTGGGTGCCGAAACTGCACCACCTTTACTAGATTTTGGTTTAGCTGGTGGTGCCTTGACTTTCGAATCATCATTAGCTAGTTTGTCACCTTTAGCACCAGCTGGAGCATCATTTTGCACCTTGTCAGCGACAACTTTGGCGTTGTTGGTGGCATCACCGTAAGGCCGAGTATTCTCCTGGCCCTTATTTGGATGCGGTGCTGAATTAGCTGGTCTGACTTGTTGGATCGAGTTGGTAATCGAATTCTTAGAGGTAGCGAAGAACCCAATAATGCAGAAGAGCACCAAAACAGTGATCAACACTCTGATATTACGGGTATTCAACATTTTGTGGTAAATATGAAAATTGGATATCTCATCCTTGCGCGTTTGTAGGAGCAATACGCTTAAATGTATGCCGAGAAGTGCAACAAAAATGTTGGCACGTACCCACCCGCAAAACAACGAAAATGCGTCCCAGCCACGTCGTATTTTGTGGGTGCACTCACATTGTAGACATCTCCGACTGTAGCCTTAAGATCATCAGTGAACACTTTTGAACAACCCCAAAACATCAAATTGGTGCTATCAACCAGAAAGGTGATCTAGAAGTGCGCTGCAAACCTGTAGTCGCCATGGTTCGTCGAGTTGCGAACCATCATGGCCAATGATACAGGTACAGTTTGAACGCTTTCATGAGTGATATTTCAATGCATTGCAATCGTCGGATGCGTTTGACGATGCTCCAGGTGATGTAATTAACGGATAGAAGAGGGCTGCTTGGTTCATTGAGCCATTCGCGAATAGTTTTACCTCATTACTTTTACTTCAAGTAATTTTGCAAAATTGTTGCAAAAACAAAATCTATACATTTACTTCCAAACAAAGTATCTTCTTGGGCTCTTCCTGTTTGAAGCTAGTATAGTTGTTTGAAACTGAAAGGATATATCAAAACTACATACAACGATTTTGATTGATAAATTTGCCTAAGCATTTGTATTACTTTGCAACACATTCTCACATGTAAACAACTCTTGTCTGTTGTTTAGCGGTAGAGTCGCTACATAACAATACACCCCACGATACCTACATACGGCTGCCGAATCTCCGGTTTTTGCCAGCACCTCCTTTAGAGAACTGTAAGATTCACTCCGTAAGGGTGCACACCCACGCCGCAATTGTTCTCGTGAGCTTAATTACGAAATACGAAGAAATACCGATTCACGTGACTCCGCCAACGTAATTGACACAAACTTGGAACACGGATTAGTTGTAAGCGACTACTCATCGATGGAGAAGTGATGCCCACTAATTCGGCGAGTACTTCCGATTTCCACATGGAGAGCTCGGTACCCATGAAAAGGAAAAAGCGTACTTTGGGCACATTTCCGTGTGCCCATTGTGACAAAGTATTTTCTCGGTCTGATCACTTGGCTAGACACAACTTGAACCATGAGCCAAAGGAAGTTTTCAAGTGTGACTTTGTACTACAGGAGTTTGGTGGTAGTAGGAGAATATGTGGTAAGACTTTTGTAAGGAAAGACTTGAAAGAGAGGCATGCAAGGCGACATTTGGAACTTCTTAATAATGATAAACAATTGATGAAACCTCACAAGTCCCCTCGGCGAAAATCGAGTATTTCAAGTCAAACAACTACATCAAGCAACGACTCAATAGGTCAGTCTCAATTGCACATTTCGAATTTGATCCATGAAGGGAGTGGTCACCCTGTTCAGTCTGTGGCTCCTCCGTTGAATAGTGAAAAGATGGAACGCCAGGATATTATTCACCAAAAGCCAGTTGATCATAACCCAAATGCTTTCAATGATATGTATAACCGGCAAATGAATTACTTTCCTCAAAGTCAAAACAATATCTTATACTGGTTGTTCACCGATACTCAACCTAGTTCTATTCCCCAGTCTTCGCCAGACTGGTCGACCTATGTTCAAAACGACCTACAACAAACTAACGGGCTGCAAAAACTAATTCAGCCTCAGGAACAACAAGTTCTGCAACAAGGATTACCCCAAAGTCTACAGCCAGTCTCACAGCCTTTAGAGCATCATATACCACAGCAGTTACAACAGACCGTGCCACAAGCACAGCGACCAGACTATCAGCGACAAGGCTCACAAATTTCAACCACAAATCAACAAGTAATGCTTCCCCAATCCACACCACCAACAAATGGAGCACAGTACAAGCAGAATCATCCACAAAATCAGCAAAGAGGATTCCAACCTGAGCATCATTTGTCACAAGATAACACTCATATCCCTTATGGAGTTTCGCAATCTATATCTACGCCCACGCAGAATCAATTTGGAAACCAACAACAACTTCCGTCCAACCAAATCCTGTCGATCAACAATCAACAAATTTTAGACTCACCTAATACTAATCACCTTGTTCCTTCCCCATATGGAGGGTCGCAAATATCAAGTTACGGAGAAAAGGGTGTGCATGGTCAAATGACTCCATTTCCACAGTTTGGCTCTTTATTTCCAACTGCTAATTCTTATAGCTTTCAAGATGTGAACATATTCTTAAATGATGATAATCCATTGGACGACATCTTTTTGAGAAACTACCAACAATTTAATAAGCAAGATAATGATTCTAATGGCCACAACCTCAGTATCAGTATACCTGCAACCATTTCGTCACATTCTCCCGCCAGCAATACCGAATCAGTGAAATCGCCTAGATCTGAAAGAACGTCATTATCCAGTGGTATTTTTGATTCAATCGTACCAAAAATAATGAAACATGCTGTGAAACTTAATTTGCCCTCGCATAATGAGTATTTTGTGGACGCAGTAATTCTTGATATAATTCTCAAGGCATTGGATCTTAACAGAGAGTTGGTCAAGGATTACTTCCACGAGGATGAGGAATTCCCATTTTCACTTGAGGATAGATTGTCATACTACTTATACTTATATTGGGAAATCTTTCATCCGCAGTTTACGGTTTTGCACAGACCATCTTTTGACACAAAAGCCGCGGAACCTCTTCTTCTATTATCAATGATACTAATTGGATGTTCTTACAGCTATCCATCAAACAATGAAGTTTTGGTAAAGCAAAAGAAAAAGAGTCCAGAGTTCAAATTTAGCGTAACAATTGCCACCCCACTAAGATATAAGATTTTTGAACATGACGACTTTAGGTCACCTACAAAATTATGGGTATTACAAAGTTTAAACTTGTTGGAGTGGTGCGAGAAAAATTTCTTACTGAGACGTATGCATGAAAGAGGTCATGTTCACCATGGGACAAATGTCCAACTTTTGCGTCGGTCGCCATTATTGGGTGGGAATCCAGCAACTTCTTCGAGAAAACCAACATCAAGCGGAACAATCACCAGCACAGGAGAAGAAGAGTCAGATTCTAATGCAAATGAATTAGTGACTGAAAACGAGAACTCCGATAAAGCACTTTTTGAGAAATGGGTTGATTCGGAGTCAATGAAACGAATAACGTTTTTGACATTCTACTTAGATATAATGGATTATGTAAAGTTTAGACATAATCCTCAAATCTTGTTCTGTCAATTACAATTATTAAGTTTGCCTTGCGATGATGAGCAACTTTGGGAATCAGCGAAAGTGAACGGGTCGTTTAAAAAAGTCGTAAAAAGGCAAAAGAAAATACAGCAACAATTAGGCATCAACCAAGGAAGCAAAAGGAAAGAAACAAGTCATTTGAAATACGGTGAAAGCTTTTTGAGCGCATTGAAGAGATTATTGAAACCTAACTCATATGGAATTCAAGATAGACGTATAACCTCATTGTTTACCAACAATATCTTGTTAGCGGGGTTAATGTCAGCTGCGTATCAGATGCAACAAACCGAACTACAGAATAGTTCATTCCTTTCCACAATAAATGTGATCTCCCCGACGAACATAAAGAACAGAGTGTGGAAAGATCATGTTACCAAGGCAATTGATTATTGGTATTCGAGTACAATGGAATACGGATATTCAACTAACTTTTCAGCTGAAGTTGTTGGCTACAAACCAGCTATATCAGCCATGTACCAACTATGTCAGATAATTGGTATTTCCGATATCAATCATTATGATATTGCCATTTATGGAGGGTCACCAGCAAACATGAGTGTTGAAGCCTCTATGAAGGATGTATACATAATTCAACGAAAGCTTGCAACCATGTGGACAAAGGCACCTTCCGAAAAGTCAATATCCAACTCGATCAACTACAGAAGTGTGATACATTGCTATTGGCTCCTTTGGCAATTGATGTTGAATCCAACCGATGATATAAACGGTAGTTGCCAATACATAAACTGGAATGTGAACAATGATTACTTTGACACGATGTATGCGGTAGGAATTGCAACGTTGGTTTTGTGGTGCTATGTACATTCGATATGTGGTACAGAAAGCAGTACATTTGCAGATTTGGAAGATTCGAAGGCGCTGGAGATATTGAGCGACTTGAACTATGATGAACTCAGTCAGTTAAGTATGGAAGGTGGATTTCAATATTTGGCGAGAATTCACCAAGAATTCTTGACACATTTAGGAAAAAACAGCTTGCATCATGATTGCAATCTTCACCCTTTACAAATGGACGGAAAAAGACTGCTCCATTCCAATCTAACCAAATATTGTGAAATTTTGCCTCAAATCACAAATAAACAGAAAATTAGTGGCTTATGTTTTTTAGTAGGAACTAAGCTACTCGAAAGTCAGTGGGAAATCATTCGGGAAAATGCAAAGTTAATAATAAACTGTGGTCTTAGATCCGTTGGGAAAAAAGCAATATTGTGTGAGAATCTATTTGATAATGAATTTGAAGACTAGGGTCGAGACAAATAAACAAAAAAAAAAAAGGATACGGAATAAGCGATGCTTGTAAATTAGACGAGGATTGTATTGTAAATTATATAACCTTTATGTATTAATATAAATGCCTTCAAAACCAATAAAAAACAAACAATAATGATAATAACGAACTAAAAGTACAACAATGCAAACATTCAATTAATGTCATGAGATTTTAAACCAACAATACTGCGTTGACGCAACCATCTCTATCAGGCTCATTGGTAATTTGAGCATATTTACCCCAAACAACCTTACCACCAGCCGTCACCAATCCCAATTCTGACACATTAACTTCAATAATAGTACCTTTTGTCAACACACCTAACTGAGTATACATTGGAGATTGTGGGTTCTTCTTAACTCCTAAAATTGGTAAGAAAACGGTGACACCTAATTCTGGATGTGTGACGTTGGCTTTCTTTTGTCTTAAAGCAGCAGGTCTGATGATTCTTTCCATCTTGACTGGTCTACGGGTAAAACCTTCTCCTACGAAGGTGTGCTTTGTGATCATACGTTTCCATGATTTCGATTTCGATTTCCCTGTCTTGATGACTTTAAACATTTCCTCTTCGGAAATACCTCTAACCTTAGGCAAAGGAACGGAGAACTTGTCTGCCTTTTCCATTCTCTTCTGCTTGATTGACGAAGAGATTGCTTTGGCTGTATTGTTTGTTTGACGATCCAAAAGATAGGTTGGTAAAGCTTCACCATCATCTTCCTTTGGAGTCGATGGTCCCTTGACTTTGGACTCTTGGTGTGCCTTGATCTTCTTCTTGAGAGCAACCTTCTCCGAATATCTCTTTTTGGCAAATTGCTTACCTCTCCATCCCTTCAATGTTTGGGCATCCTTGGCAATTCTATGACCCTCTCTGGCTTCCTTCTTTCTCTTTCTTTCTTCATGGTCCAATCTTCTACCATGTTTCTTGATATGCTGTTCAATGTATTCGTTTTGAGGCATTGCAACTAATATAAAAGCAGTACACAATAGCGTTCGTTTTTCTACGACTATTCACAAAGTTACTCAAGATGCTCATCGCAAAAAAAAAAAATCCACGGTACGGCATACAATTACCATTTAGAAAGCTCACTTCAGAAGTCAAGCTTTGAACCTTTTAAACATATACGTAAACCAAGTATCGAAACTGTTTACCGGAGGTCATGTCAGGTTCAGTTTTATCTTTGGATGATTTATTGATTGGGATTGCATCGTCGTTACTGGCGACAAGAAAGAGCGTCGATGATGTAGAGAACCAAGCACAAGAGTACCCTGAACTCATCGTTGACTTGTTACAAAAGGTTCAAAATGATAAGGTGGAAGGAGTGAGTTTGTTGGCATTGAAAAATAACGCATTATTCTCATACTTGAACAGCTTGTCGCTAATTGTTTTGTCCCATTTGCAACGATTAGAAGAGAATGAGGATCCTAGTAGATTGGATGTGATCAAGAATTCGATTGTACAAAGAGTAACTCTTGAGAAAGGGATAAAGCCTTTGGAAAAGAAATTAAGCTATCAATTGGACAAAATGGTCAGATCGTACAACAGAATGGAAGCTGACGATACTAAGTTACATACCAAGATTTCCAAGCAGCAGGACGATAATGAAGACCAAGACAACGATAGTCATGCCAGTGACGATTCGGAGGAAGATTCTTCAGATGAAGAAGAGGCCAACTACAGACCAGATGCCGTGGCGTTAGCTAAAATGACTGGCAAATCTTCCAAATCATCTGATTCAACCACCTCTAATAAAGAAAAGTATAAACCACCTAGACTTACGGCCATGGCCCCACCTACATCTATCAAGGACATTGATGCTAAAGATAAAGGAGGCAAGCAACAGAAATTGCACTCCATGGAAGAGTATTTACGAGAACAATCCGACGCACCTATGGTGGAAACCTCCATTGGATCAACAATTGTCGATCATGGTAGAGGTGGGGTGAAAACGCAATATGATAGAAATAAAGAAAAAGAGATTCAAGAATACGAAGAAAATAATTTTACCAGATTACCACAGAACCAGACAAAAAAATCTTTTCATCAAAAACAAAGAGATATGCGGAACAAATTTGGTGGGGAAGATTGGTCCATGTTCAACAATGACCGTGACATGTCTAGTGGAACGTCAAGAAAGAGAAAACCAAACAGTGTGTGGGACCGAGCAAAGAGGAAGAGAAATTAAGCAACCACTTGGATGTTGCGAGTGTATTTTAAATAGCATGATGATCAAAAGCAAGGAAATCGATATAAAGAGTAAGAAGGAATCATGCCATTTTGATGGCAGGTAGCTGGTAACAACGCATGGTTATCACATGTAGAGGAGCTATTCCCGTTGAAGGGTAAATCCTTGTTTCAAGGTACATGAAATACTAACAAAGACGGAGCACAATAACGCAAATCTAACCACCTCTCCAATTTCACCATTCATTCAGTGGATTGCAGGATTTTGGAGAAATGTCATTGCTTGTTTGAGGAACACAAAAATATGCAGCCTAACTAATCTGCATGGGTCGATTCTCATACAGGATCCACGTAGATGAGTATTAACGCGAGGGGTCAAGAATCTTCGCTCACGTGATTTGAAATTTTGCAACCCTCGACTAAATAGGAAATTTACCACAAAATAATTGTCGCAAAAAATTAAAATTTGGCAGTAATTTAAATCTGACAGTAGGTAATCATTCTTCAGGACGGCCACTAAAAAAATCCCACAATTTTTGTTAACTGAAAACAGGTGTAAACCGAGAAAAGCTTAAGATATGAACTGATAGCGGTGTGTACGTACTCAATGTGTTGAGGTCTATAAATCCGTTTTGTTTTGAGAGTTTTGGTGACTATCCCTTACCATTGTTATTGAGGAAAACTTGGAGATGGAGATGTGGTAGCCCCGTGCTATCCGGACATATGGAGAGCCAAATGCAGGATCAAACGCATAGAAAATGTCGCTTCTACTTCGAGTGAAAGGTACACGCCGCTGCTGGAACCAAAGATCAAATCACCCATCGATAGACTGTCCATACAATTCTTAGTGCCTGGGAAGCGGCTCGGAACTCCGTTGATCACAGTAGACGTAATAATTTGTTCTGTGCGCATCGGACATTCTCTGCAGCAGAAATGATTGTGATTTCTTTACTACAGGTTCGATTATTTCCACCTATGAGCATCCTTATCTTATTACAGTCGATTGACGCTATTTTCGAATAGGAGACAAACAAATTTATAACGGGAAATTGTCTTCAAACATACAGGAAACCAGTCAGCTGAGGCATATAGTTACATTAACTATAGTGAATTGTAATGTCGAAGGTTTGCATGATGTTGTTCGTAAATATCGTATAGTTGAGGCATTATAAAGTCTAGTTGCTATGATAAATATCACCTTGCCAGTTATATCATGAGGCTCTGGTAACAATACGGTCTTTTGCTGAAACACGAAGTATGTACGAATTTAACTAGTTTGTAATTTGGATTGCTAGCAAACTGACAAGTCACTACATCCTAATCATCATAACGATTTGTATTGACACATAGCTAAACAATATAAAAGATTCATGTTTTCTTATTTTCGTTAACCTTAACCGAATAATACATACCAATTCATCTTCTCTTATTTACACATAAAAGTACATACAGCTTCTTTATTTTTTTGTTTTTCTTGTTTTTCTTTACTAGTAATAGTATACTGGATCCAAGGGTTGTTGTGCTTGTAAGTTCATTAATGGTACAGATTCCCCATTGGAACTTGATGGTCCCATACTTCCAATTGAGGCTGTAAAATGGCTTTCCTGGAATGGTGGTGCGTTCATATACTGCGCATTATATTGATTATTGATTGGGTTTACTTGGGAGTATGATGCACCATTCACACCATTAACACTCCTAGCGTTCATTGAGATGCTTCCATTCACAAACCCCTCATTTGTTGCAACATAATGGCTTCCGTACGAGAAGCCTGGCAATGAACCAGAGCTGGACTGGCTGCGATGGGACTTGATGGACATGTCCGAGTTGAGGGAAAATCGATGCTGATGCAGTTGTGGTGTAGTCAATCTGTTATGATCTACTTGACTGGGTGGTGAGACACGCATGTTGAAGTCGACATTATTGCCGTTGCTGCTGTAACCAAATGGATGTTCATTGATAATAAAGTCATTGACTCGTTGTTGCCCAAGGGTAACTGAAGTTGATGCATCGTATTGATTAAAATTTTGATGAGCACTGTTGGCTCGAGCTTCATTATTGAGTGATGCAATTGCCATCCCAGCTGATCTTTGATCTTGAATAATGAACTCCCCATTCGAATTCATATTTTGGATTGTGGTTGGTGCTGAAGATGCTGATGACAAAGATGATGGTTTGCGCTGATGATATACATGGTTGGGATTGCCATAGTTGGGAGCTGTATTCATCATTGAGGCATATGGAATTGCATGATTGTTCAATAAAATATTAATTTTGGACTGTATTCTTTTACCAAAGGACAGAACAATTTTGCAATTGGCAAACCATGTTTTGATTACAATAATCTGCAAACTTGCATTTGACAACCCCCCTAAAGGAATACCTTCAGGCAATAATTTTGCCAACTTATCATAAATCACATTACCATCTTGCAAGTAATTTACTTGTGGATTGACAAGAATGTCAATCATTGTTTGAATAACATAATTTCCGTATGGATCATTGATTAGTTTATTCAAATCATTGTGTAAGATGTAATAGACCAATTCGAATTTCAAGTTAACAAATCTCGGATCCAAAACTTCATTCGTGAAACAGTTTTTCAAGAATTTTTCAACAACGTTGGACGAAAACTTCAAATTGCAAAGGTTATTTAAACCAAACTTCAAAAAATTGTTGACAATTTTATTGTTAATATCCCAAGAATTGATTGAAATCAAGTATTGCAAAACATAATTTCCAAACTGGTCATTGATCAAAGTCTCAAAATTCTCAAATTTCAAAATGATGGTTGAGAATTGATCTAATTGACTCACTGTTACATGGTTCAAACATTTTTGTAGCACACAACATCCATGTTTATGAGTTGCGACAACAAAGAGGTCATCAATAATGGAATCATAAATGAACTGACAATCTTTTGGAGGATATTTGTTGAGAATCTTCTGAACAACATGGTTTCCATTCAAGTCTTTGATCAATTCGATCACGTATGGTTTCAATCCTTTTATCAATAAATTTAATTGGTAAGTATTTGTTAAGTTTTCAATGATCTTTTGAAATGCTCTTGTTCCATGTTGGTTAATTGAGATCTGAAACAAATTGAGTTGCAAAATTTCCAATACTAAATTCAAACTAGCATGACCACAATATACGATCAACTTTTGAATTAAGTAATTGCCAAATGGATCAATGATGAGTTCATAAAGATGAGGGTAAATTTCTTGAAAAATGATTTCAAAATTAGCAAATCTGACTTGATAATTTGGAATTACATTCTCATCAATCTTCTTTTGTAGAAATCTACAACCATACTGATCTTTTGCTAACCGTAAGATTTCCAGTTTAAGTGACAGCAATGGCACTTTGTTGATTGAAGCAAGGTATTCTTTGTTGACTTTCCCATTAGGTGGCATGTGCGTGGTCGCTGCTGGCCCACTATTGGACGCTGTGGTTCGAACCTGGATATCGGTGGACCTGGTACTAGCAATATGACCTTTTGATTTCGGAAAATCTGGAGTATTTTCTTTATCAAGCGATATCTTTTCAAACAAGTTTGGCAAACAGTTAATGAGTTTTGGGTCAGTATTGTTCAAACTTGTGTGTTTAAAATTGTTACTTTCCCAAAGCTTTGAATTCATTTCAGGAGTATTAGTGATGTCATTGTTTACTTGCAAATGGTAAGGATAATTATGGCCATGATTGTTTTTCGAACCAGATTTTTTCAGTAAGCTAGGTGGAGTAGTTGGTTCAATAATTGATTGAACAGAATGGATTGACAAGTTGTTTGAATGAGACATAATGTGTTCAGCGATTAAAGAAGCACAAAAGCTGACAACCAATTGGCACAAAATTTATAGCGGCAATAAAGTTATGAAATACAACAAAGCTGAAAACCTATTCACTCAAGTGTAATAAGCTAGCAGTGGTACCGCTGTATGTAACTGAAGTAGAGCTTGAAATTACCAGCTTTGCAGAATATACCAACGGAGGTGAATATCCAAAAGGCTATGGCGGAAACGACAAAAAGCAATCCCACGATACGCTTCAAACAAGAGCCAAAACCAAAAGAATTCCACGTATGGAGCAGGGGTTTAATCAATTGAGAGTTGACAAATTGCCTTGGAACCACGGTTGCGTCAACAAGATTACCGGAATTTTTGGCAAGGAGTGAGAATGTACCACCAAAGACTACTTCCAAGTTACAGAAGCAGAGTACAACAGATGTATGGACAAAGCCAAACGAAAGGTGATTTCTTTGCGTACGCCAATAATGCCAAAAGAGCTAGATATATCGAGCCCGGATAACGTAAGTATGAAAGATGGGAAGGACAAAATGGCCAAGCTTTGTTCTATGTATAGGTGACGATATCTATAGCTTCAAACACAACCACCTAGACGAATGAGTTTCACAAGCTTTACCAAGATATCAATACCAAATAAGCCGAGATAGACAAAAACTCAAATAAATTCCTTTTATATCATAGCCAAAGAAAATGTCCTAGGTCCTGATTTGGAAGTCGTCCTGGTATCATGGGTTGATTCTCAGACCGCAGGAGGAAATTTTTCAAGACGGAAAATTACTGTCATGTTTCTTTGTAGTAACTTAAGTCCAAGGCTGGGGGAGTTAAGGACTTTCATCCCTTCCCAACCACGGTGTTATGCGATAGTTTCTGGCCATGGCGTACATGCAACAACAAAAGTTCATACAAACGATGTTTGTGACATTACTATCAATAGGTTAAACAAGATACCAAATGGCAATTGTCACCAATAAACATGAACTGTCCGACAGACAAGAAGATTTGCAGCATTTACCTACTGCTCTGTATTGTTAGGTTGTACCATCAAGTGCGATATCAAGACGATCCTGATAGCACAGGGGAAGTTTACAGTTCAAGGAGTCGGAGGATAAAAATATCAAAAATATCATACAGGTACTATGCACGCCAATTCTAGATCTGGGGTCTACCAGTCAACGAAGAAGCAAACCTCTAGCTCAAAATACCACGAAACCAACACTCAGGGGTTCTTATTAGTCAAGGCAACCCCTCGCATCATCGAGTTGCAAAAATACCACAATTCGGTTCTACATTCGGAAATTAAGCATTGTGAGGTTTCTCATGATATTATGGCGGTGTAGTGCAAGACGAGTAATATAATAATAACAGATACATATCACAAAGTCTCAAGAATACGCAAGAGCTCTATACAACTCGGAAGTACTTCCAGAACGTTCTCAATCAATAAAGCGAAACATATCTAATCACTGACCAAGAATGACCGTGTCAAGGGTGGGTTTGACGATGGTTGCATTTTAGAAGCTTTGCTGTCCTGTTTAGTTGCGTTATGTAGTATATTTCTGTAGTGTAGTGTGATGCCATGATCCTGTTTCACGGTCACAACCCGTCGCACCGTCTAAGTGTACATAAGAAGTTTCATGGTGTCATAGGGAGTATTTTCAGTGTTTCAAAACCTCCGTGACGTGCGGTAAGGTGGAAGCATGCCCATATTGGTTCCTACTCCGGTACTATCTTTATCGTCCAGTGAGCCGAGTCACCCTACGATGTAACTACACCAACCGCCGCCAATGTATTGCATACTACACGATGGCTTCGGTGTATCACTTGAGTATTTATCTCCTAAATAATACCTTAATTGCTTTGCCGAAACTTTTCATCATCTATATAAGGTAGCGATTGTGTCTGACATACACGTTGAGGATTTCACTGACAAAAACGAACTCGCCAACTTGATGTCCCAGCTCGACCTGCAAGCACGATTGGACTCGACGTTGCACCCTTCGTGCCTGTCTTGCTTTGACAATGTCCCGTCGCCTAGCTTGCTCTTGAGTAGTGGGGAACTCGCTTTGCATGAACCCAGGGGGAGATGGGAACTTGTCATACATCTGACTTATGCCATCTTCGTATGTGTGATCGCAATCAGACTCATGCCCGTTTTGTCCTGGATTGGCCACGCTGTAGAATTTGGCAAAGTTTTCTTCTTGAAGTTTCGTTAGACCAATCTTTCGTCGTTGACCGTCGCCGAGTTTTTTGTATTTCGTGGTATTTTGAACGAAAAATGGATTAGCTTTGAAGTCGGAAATTATCCAGTTATTGCAACTGATAGGGTTAGTGTTCAAGTTAATTTTGATTGTGGGGTTTTCATAGAATTTCGTGGTGATGTACTTTCGTACAAACTCGCGATTTTGTAATGTGGTATGTAATTTAGGTTGTGGTATTGCGAGCTCAAAGTCCTTCGCTTTTGAAATTGGCAGCAAAACCCCTTCTTCGTCCTGCGAGTCTTGTACTATTTCGTCCTCCTTTGTGGGGGAGGCTTCGTCGGAGTATTGTGTGGGTAGTTTGTTGAAAGGAATTGAGCATTGCGACAGCTTTATCGGAGAAGACTCTGGCGATTCGCGCTTGTTTGATTTCTTGGAAGGCAAGTCGACTTTGTTGAGCTTGTGGAGCTTTATGGGGGAGATCTTGATTGGTGATATTTGCGTACACTCGTTGTCGGAATATTGTGTAGGGAGTTTGTCGAACGGAACATCAGCGAAAGACTTACTTTTCAATGGCATATTGGGCCGCGAACCACTGCTCCCATTGAACGAGTTGTATTTCAGAGTCTTTGTAGGCGAAATAAACACATTATCATTGTACGGTAGTTTTATGCTGGATAAATCAACTAGTTTTTTAGTTTCCTTTGCAATCGTTCTTGATGGGGAAGAAGAAAAGTTGGCTCTTTCTATATCACCAATAGAAGGTGCGATCTCAATTGTTGATAGATGTACTTCATTGCCAGCTGGTATTGTTGTGGTGCGTGACCTCTGTGTCGCTAGGGTCTTATCGACCGTGAACAGACCACCATTCACCACGTCAATACCGCAATCAAACCGATCGTCTAGAATTGGCGAGCTCACACCATCTTGGGAAAGTTGTCTGCGTAGAGCAGATACTTGATCGTTGGCACGTTGGAGCTGGACGAGAGTTTCATTATGAGCCTCAAGTAATATATTGTAAGATTTCTCAAGGTTGCGGTAACGTAAATCAGCCGCTGTTTCGATATTGTGGATATGCTTGCGAACTAGCAGTATTAGATCCGATTCAAGCAGGGATCGTTCCATTATCGGCAAAGCTACCGCGTGTTTTCTTTAATGTTTTGCTTGTCTTGAATAAACCTGGCAGCGCACACACTGAATTTTTCTGTCTCATCACAACACCAAGTTTACAACTTTACAGGACCATCGATTACCGGCCACACTCATTGATTCAGTCGTAGAGTTCGATAGCTTGCACCGCATATAATGTTTGGATCTACTGCTGCTTCAAACCCAACACCTTTTGGCGGGTCATCTACCACCAGCACGGGCCTTTTTGGTGGGTCAAAGCCAGCGGCTCCAGCAACCAATTTTGGGTTGTTTGGTGGCAGCAGATCGGCAGGCTCCACTCCAGTGCCATCTTCTGGGGGGTTGTTTGGCTCCAAACCGGCTGCTACAACTGGGGGACTTTTCGGAAACAATTCTTCCACCACCACAAATAATACCTCAGGAGGTCTTTTTGGCAATAATACGTCAAACACAACAACTGGAACGTCAGGAGGACTTTTTGGTAGCAAACCCGCTGCGTCAACAGGTGCTTTTGGCAACTCAACTACCACCGGATCAAATCAAAGCGGTGGTTTATTTGGAAATGCCTCCACCAATACCAACACCAACACAAACACAAACACCGGCTCAAATACGGGGTTCTTTGGCAACAACCCCGCTAGTAACACAACCACCACGGGAGGGTTGTTTGGAAATCCGGCAAACAATGCCAGCAGCACCACCAATACTGGCCTTTTCGGCAACACCTCATCAAATACAAACACCACTAATGGTGGATTATTCGGCAATAATCCATCCAGTACGACGAACACCTCAGGAGGATTATTTGGGGGGAACACATCGAACTCTGCCACCACCTCAGGAGGATTATTCGGTAACAAACCCACTAGCAACCCCACCGGAGGGCTCTTTGGGTCAACGAGCACAGCCAATGCTCCTTCGAGTGGACTATTTGGCACCAGCAATACCAATACCACTGGGGGACTCTTTGGGTCAAACCCATCAGGAAACACATCGGGGGGATTATTTGGCTCCACCACCAGCAACAACCCCAGTGTTCAGCAACAACAGAACCAGCAACCACAATTGTCAGCAATGACGCGAGTTGGGGATCTACCTCTAGCCATGAAACAAGAATTGGAAGCATTGGACAAGTATATTAACAAGCAGCACACGATTGCCACGACGTTGGAGGCAGATAACATCAAGCATGACAACCTCATCACATCGATACCGCAAGACATCAAGTACTTACAAAACAAGTTGTCGTCTACAAAGCACGCCCTCAAGTTTGACACAACCCAGTTGATGAATTTGAAGCAGGTCAATATCGAGTTAACTGAAGACGTCACAAACATAATGAAGCTTATTTTGGAGTTGTCCACCCCAGGAACAAGATTGTCCTCGTTCCAGTTGAACGATTTCTTTATCAAGAAAATAGAAAAGTATCATGCTCAGTTGAAAAACTACGAACAAGTGGTGTCGGAAATCAATTCCATTCTATCTGGGTTGGAGAAGCTGTGTACCGAAGGGTTTGGAAATATACTTAACATCGTGGACGTAATAAAGTCTCAGTACTCGTTATTCATGGAGCTTTGTGAGACTATGGCTCAATTGCATACAGAAGTAACTAGATTAACCTCATCCTAATAACAGTCGCACTCTAGCTATGTTTATATAGAAAACACCTTGTACCACTAATACACCATGAAATCATAGTCATCGCGAATTGTAGTCTATTGAGGGTAAACATTGGATTTTTTTTGCAACTGGAGGACCATTGGATATTTGGCCAAAACAAACCAAGATCTGGGTAGTTTTGTTAACGGGCTGTTGAAACCCCACCTTTGACGAGTTGTATATTGATTATTGATTCCGCTATTGCTATGTCGTCACGAGCTGAATATTTGGCCAAGTATATGAGTGGACCCGCTGAGCCCAGAAAGAAGAAGAAGAAAACAAAACCGGGGCAAAATGAGTCTTCGACGATGATTACCGTTGATGCTCCGGTCATACATGCCCCAGAACTAGTTCATGACAATCCCGTAGAAGATGTTGAAGAAATGGGACCAGTCAAAGTGGAATTGAAGTCGAAACCAAACAAAGGATTCAAGCGAATAGACGATGGCACCATTGTACGGAAGGAGCCTTTGGAGATTGTGGCAACAGACACTGAGAGGCAACAACCAGAGACGATTTATCGTGATTCCTCTGGGAGAGTTGTTGATATTTCGCAAAGAAAACAACAATACGATGAGAAAAAGCGGGCAGAAAAGGACAAGAAGACGTTTGTGGAAATACGAATGGATGACGAAGAGCAGCAGAAACAGGCCAACGCGAGCTACAAGACCCGAGAGAGCACTTTTGAAGATCCTTTAGCATTATTTGAGGAACCGTCAACGACGACAAATCTTGACTCGAGATACGTCTACACAAAAGGAACGAATCCAGAAAACCGGTACAATATCAAAGCAGGATATTTTTGGGATGGAATAGACCGATCTAACGGGTTCGAAACATTAAAGTTACGTCAATTGAACCACCAGAAATTCACCAAAATCGACAACTCCATAAACGAAAGTTACGATATCGAACCGTATGATGTATGATACCCCTAATGAGAGCCAAGATGTAGGAAACATTGTTTATGTTATTGATTTTCCCATAAAAATATTCATTTTGTGGAAAATTCATGTTTTAAGTGTATAGAGCTAAACATCGCACCTCATCGCTCCAATTTAGACAAAGGGTTTCTTATGTTCGCACTAAATTATGCACTAAATTATGGCCCCTCCAGTTATCCCTGGCTATTACTATGACGAAGAGAGACGGAAATACTTCAAGGTGATCAAGGGAGGGCTTCAGGCAAACACTCAGGACAAATACCACCACAGTTGTGTTCAATCTCAAAAACGAAGGCAGAATTACGAAAGCGAAACCCTTAAATCAAAGTCCAAAAAAAACAATGTTTCGAATCCAAAAAACAACAAAGCGTCATTGTTGAAGACTGTAGCTCGATGTTGTTTTGAGAATTCTCAGTTTGATGCCACTTCAAACGGTGTATTGAATGCCAAGCTAGGAAGGTTTAGCATGAGGGATTTATACTTTCGAGACATCACTGATTTTGTCAATGGCAGGATATTGCCTCCTGTAAGTGTCGAAGTTACAGAAAGTACGATTTTGCATATCGATAAGCTTCAAAACCGAGAAATTATACTAGAATGTTTCAATCTGCCACAACGAAATCAGCTTCCTAAAATCTACATAAGGTCCGACAGAAACACTACTGTATTACACAATTCGGCTTTAGAAAAACACATATCTGTTCTTGCTTTGAGTTTCCCGTTCGAATGTGTCCCGGGCACAGTATCAACGGTGAAAGTTTCATCGCAGTTGGTCGTATTGACTACCCAGCCAATAAAGTGTGAGGGCACGATAAATAATTTCTTTACGTTGCAAGTATATAAAGAGGGTGGAGTACGAGATTACACGGAGCAATTGCTCAAGTTTATTGCTGAAAATTGCAAGACTCCCAATGAGCAAGATACATTGAACTCGTTCATTAGCATGGGTTTAGTAGTCTTACCAAAATCCAAGGGGCCGTTGGACTTGGACAGAATCAATAAAATCATTGCAGAATGTGGTCCAAATGATTACCGAGTGCGGCAGTTCCTCGCTGACTACTTGCATCCCTCCACTGGGTATTCATACAAGCCAGGTTTTGCAGACAACTGTAAGAATGGCTTCATAATGAAAAGTCTAGTAACAGATACCGAAATATTGTTATTCAGCAGCAACTCAGATCTAATAAGAATTACAATTGAGAAAGACATGAGGTTCAGGACGCTTGAATGCACTCGTATCCCACTTCGAGCCAAATTTGTCAGTTTGATCAGCAACGACACTTTTATTAATGTTCAGCTTGACAAGACCCTTATCATATTCGACAAAAGCTTGAAGTCGCACGTCATTGTGCCACTAACTGGAATAGTGAAGCTGGTGTTCTGTTTGCTGGAGTACAAGCATGCATTAGTTAAGCGTGATAGCGTATGTATATTGACTCATAATGGCAAACTAAAATTTGTGAATTCCTTTCGACAGAATCAGCGAAACATAAAAAAAATTTCTGAAGAAGTTGAAGTTTGCAAATACTTTAATGATAATGATCCTCATCAAATATACTGCATGTGTGATAATCATTTGATAATCAATGAAACAAGCAATCAATACAAAGTGATAAATTTCAACAGATTCGATCACAACATCGCCACTTTCAAGTTAGATTTACCGTTTGATTCCAAAAACTACCAATTGAGATCCATATTCAAGACCGAAACGCTGACGTTGTGTTTATCATTTGTTTACGCAAGCAAGATAGATACAAAAAATTATCGCTTGCGGGTTGTATTGTGAAATTTGTTTATCATTTGGTTGAACATCATATTTCTGTGGGCCATGGGATAATAAATTTGGGGCTTATTTGTGACTAGCTGCTAAGAGGCATTGGCGAACTAGTAGGTTGCTTTCTTGGTCGTCTTCATATTATATTTTGCGTCGGTTACAGGCTTGAATTTGTATTCATGACACTACTTTTAAAGCTTAAGATATAGGTATTGGTTGTATTGGGGTTTACGGTTTTCCGCTAGATTCGATTTATGTAAAAATTACAAGACAAATACATGTACACAAATACATGGCATTTTGAAGGAGCACAACAGAATGGGCTAATGCAATTGTTACTCACTGTTTTGACATGGCCAATCTGAAATGTCCCACTAGGTGAATTTCATTTCATAAATCTTGACTGTAGTTTCGCGAATCTTTATTTACGCCTCGTTTTACGTCATCTTCGCTTACGCCCTCTTTTGCAGCTATTGTCTCTACGCCACATCATAATTGTATACATACAATCGAATTAATATAGACTGTAGTCTACCACAATATTAAATTTCTACTACACATTTTACCATCTTCCACCGTTCCCACCATTATTTGGACGGCCGTTGTGGTTGTTGCCATAGTTCACATGGGATGAGTAACCGTCAAAGTTGCCGCCATGTTGACCATAACCAGAATTGTTTCCACCATTGTAGTCGCCATAGTTGTCATAATTATTGTTGTGGTTTCCATTGTAGCCCCCGCTATTACCATTGTAGCCCCCATGATTTCCATAATTTCCGTGATTGCCTTGTCCGTGGTTACTATTGGTAACTCCGCTCACGACTTCTGAAATCAAGCCACCAATTCCTGATTGATGATTGTTGCCGTAGTTGTTCCCATGGTTGTTACCGTAGTTGTTGTGTTTGTTCCCACCCAATACTCCTGTCACAATGCTAGTCAAACCACTCGACCCGCTAGACCCATGTGACCCATGAGATCCACTACCAGAAAGGGCACTGGCAACCATACCGCCCAACCCACTTGAGAGTTGTTGACCATGATTGCCTTGATTATTTTTACCTTGAAGCTGAGTTCTAATATACGAGGACGCCAAATCACCTACAAGCCCCCTTTCACCAGCCTCACCCCCTTCTTGAGGCGATACACGAGCTTGATCATTGTCAACTGGCTTGTACTCGCCTTGGTCTCCGGAACTGTAAAAATCGTTGGCAGACATTGTGGTTGATACTGGTTTGTGAAATGGATAGTGTTGTCAATTTATATCTCCGTCTGCATGTCGAACAAATTTCATGTTCTTTCATTACTTTTCGTATGTACGGCTATATGTCACACCAATATCAGTCTCAGCCCCCACACCCTACCGGTGACACAAATGCAGCAACAGCCACCTCACATGTACGACTATATTCTACAATCCTCTCCAGCGATTTACCAACATCACCTTTCTTTGGAGGGTTGCCTGACCCCACCCCAAACGTGGCCAATCTCAGACAATTCGATCGTTCTCGCCAGCGTCTTATCACCAAGATCGCGCATAATACTACCCATTTCTTATGAGTTAGAGAAGGGAAAGAGTAATATCAAGATCCAAACGAAAAGCAATCGGGGCTTATCATTTCTATTTATAAGGCTGAGCCCATGCTGTCACTTTGATATTAATTTTTGTGAACGATTGTATTTGATCATTACTGTATCAAATTCTGTCACTGAAAACTCATCTGCGCTCCCACTGACTCTCCTTTATGTATTTGACATTTGCAGCCGATCTAAACCCAAGATGCACGTTGTAACTTTGATTTGTAAAATTTGAATATTTCGGGGGTAATTGCCTCGTCAATGCACTCATCCAATCATTGAGTAGTGACGTGGTCCATAACTGAAATGAATATGTCTTAATTCTAATTTTTGAAGATTGGAATCAACACGCTTTACAAATACAAGCCTCATTAATGATAATGTCTATATTCTATGATATTATTTTTCTATCATCTGTACATGGCTTCGTAAGATGGTATTTCTTGTCTCGGACAAAAAATAGCCTCTAATTAAATCAAGCAAACAATTATTTTCTGAGAGTTATCTTCCCATTAATCACATTCATCTCATTCCATCATTATTTATTTACGCTGATAAAGGTATTGTAAGCCCTCTCGGTGAAGTTACCAAATTTGTAATCAATATCCAACAATAACTTGATGGCATCTTGAGATCTGTAAATATATTCAGCAGGAATCTTGACTAATGAGTCATTGAGCTTGCTTTCGCTAGGTATGATCTCTGATTTGTTCAAATAAAGGATTCTACTATTCTTGCTTTGACTGTTGTAAACTTGATCATTAGTCAAGTCATAAATACCAGGATAACCACTGATGGCCTTAAAGTTGGATGTTTTGGTAACAGGTGGAGTCAAGGGGAATAAGTTTTGTAAAAGTTCATATGATGCCAATGTGAAACCAAATTGAGGAGATGATCTGAAAACTCTAGCAAGAGAACCCTTGAAGAATGCTCCTAAACCTTCTTCCTTCAAAATCATTCTACCAGCGTGAGCGATACCGTTATACTTGGTCTCACCACGCTTGGATTCGACTTGCAATCTAGTCTTGATAACATCGGCTGGAGTAGTGAAAAATGCTGCTGGCGCACCGGCTAACGCGCCGGACACCAACAATTGCCATGAACTCAACTTTTGTTGTTTTGTAGAATCATATGGATCAAAATTGAATAACGATTTTTTCAAATTTGCATAAGTTGGGAAGTAGATGGCAGAGAATGGAACATCTCTCAATAAACATGCTGATGCACCTTTATATAACCCTTTCAATCCCAATTGTTTGATGATTTGTGATGCATTCAAGTGCTTCTTTGGAATATCTCCTGGGGCAGTAACTTTTGACCCGCCACCTTGCATTTGCAATCTAATTTTTACAATTTCCAATGGATTGGTGAAAATAACTTGGCAAGCACCAGCTGACATACCTGCAGCAATTTCCCAGTTCATAGTAATAGTACCAGTGTCTTCATCGGTACCAATCTTTCTAACAAGATCGTTAACAGTCAATTTAATGGCCTTTTCCGGAGCAACCCCGACTAATTGAGCACCTAAACCAGAATATAACCCTTTGGCACCTTCCTTGCTAAGAATTTTCTTGAAACAGTCCCAAGAATTGTTGTATTGAGCCTTGTTTCTTTGAGCTTGCATTCTAGTTTTCACCAAATCAATAGGGTAAACAACGGTAGCACCAATACATCCGGCAATAGAACCCAAGAAAAATGAGTACAATGAATCAAAAACTGGCCATAATGAAAAATTGTCTTCGCCCATGGAGCGGGCTTGTTTAGTGTATTTTGAATTGAAAATTGGATTTAAAGTAGGCAAATTATTATTAAAATTAGGGTTCAAGAACGAAATAAGTTGTTTTCTTGGGATATTATCACCAGATCTATGGTTGATCAAGTAAAACAAAAGATCAATTTCCGTGATACTCACAGGTTTGAAATTTGACGATTTCAATAAGTGATCATTCAAATGGTTATACAAGTCTTGCTTGTTGATGACAATGTCATCCTTATCGGCAGTTGTTGGTGGCGTGTTGGCAATAACTTCATTAATCAAATCAACTTTATTCAATGTGTTGTATATGAATAACACATTTGCTAACGAGAATTCCTTTTGACCAGGGAAATACTCTGGAACCGTCTGCAAGTTGTTCTTCAACTTGGATGATAACTTGTGAGCCAAGTTGTTGGTTAACAATTGAACAAATTGCTCTTTGTCAACCAAACCATTCTTGGAAATAACTTCAAAACCACCAATCAATTTTGTGATTGGTAAGTTATTCAAAATGGTGATAAAATCGGCGAATTGAATCGATCCAGCCGGTTCAAAGAATCGGGTAAGGTAAGCCCAGTTTAGCTTGACTAATTTTTGGTGGTAGTTTGGATCGATGGATTTGTTAATGCTATTCAAAAGCGAGACACATTTATCGTAAGTGATTTTGGATTGGTTTTCTCCGATAAATTTGAATAACAATTTCAACTCTCCATCAGTCGAAGTTAATGTATTGATGAAGTTACACCAGTTCTTCTCGGTAACATAACCTTTTCTATCCTCATCAGCAATAAGATATAACAACGCATAGCTCTCGGAGTTCAAATCGGTTTTAAAAGGAGAAAGAACATTGATAAAATTGGGTAAACTAATGATTTTTTCCCCAGTAGGCGAAACTTCCAGGACTTGATTGAACAATTCTTTAGCGGAGTTCATGATGAAAACACTGAAGAAATAGGATTGATCAAACTAACAAAAAATGTAAAAACGAAAAAATGCCAATATGTGACTCAATTCGAATTAATCTTCGAAATAATATTCGGATTAATTGCCAACTTCGACACGTAGATGCTAGTAGCAAATATTGCTTTGAAAAACAATGGGACAATAAACACAAAGTAATCAAATATGACGAAGGTTCAACACGAATAATATAGAACCAAAGTAGTACAACCACAAACCTCACAACACGACAAGAATAAAAGATTTTGTTTATTCTGAACAGGTAAATAAATCCAGTATATATACTGTACCGTGTCGTTGACTGTGAAAAAAGTCAAAGAAAATTTTATTGACTAGTCCTGGGGTAAAAAGGAATTCGAAACCAAAGAAAAAACCCGCAAAACTCGGGCTTGCTAAAATGTGGAGGGATTAGGTCTACAAGTTGTGTAGTGGTAAATTTGTAGCTTAAATATTAATCCTTATACTGCCAGTGTAGCATCTTTCCATGCTGTGCCGATTCTCACAAGATTGTGATGACTTCCATTGATCCGGTGCCGCTAGTGAAACGTCGTACTAGTGGTAATAATCGGCGATTGAGCAAAATTTTCAGGAATGATTCAATGCGAGAAAGTACTGTAATTGCATATCGCTTTAGAAGCATTGACTTTGATTGTAGTTCCTCATTTGCATATTCAATGCTTCGGTGAATTTGCAACACAGATATGATGCATCAACATCCTAACAAAAGTTTCTTTTTCGCATACCTCGAATGGATTTTCGTCACTAATTTGTCTAATTGGGGGCTCCAGATCTTGTTGCTTCAAAATTTCTTTGCGAAATGCATATTATTCGTTTCTTTTTCGGTGTACCCCACTCAAGTATTCACCCGACTATAAACGCATTCAGCATGAAATACCCGTACCCATATTTTGCCGTAGACGAGGGTTATTCCGTATACAACTCTGTTTACCAACGGCATACTTGGGTTTTACTTGAGTAATGGTGTAATTTGTAAGATGCGATGGTGTGGTCCTGGGAGACTTGTGATGGTGTTTCGCTTACATTTTCCCGATACCCATTTGGAAATAGCAATGCGCGAAATTAATGCGCCCGCTTTAAGTCCTCGGCCTGTATCGTCACATTCAACCGTTATGATTGTGCATACCCCAACATTGGTGAATCATCACGTGGAAATGATTTCGATGACTTGATTAGCTAGCTATCTACACTTGCGACTTCTAATGCCTGGGGTATCTGCATCATGGTCATCTGCTCTAGAATCCGTCTTGCGACGCAATTTTTGTGATGCGGAAACCATCGGTCCAGCTTTGCAATTCCCCTAAACAACTAGAGGCAACGAGTAAAGCTACAACGGCCAGAAGGTATTCTCAAAGTGTACCTAGGTTCATGAAATGACACAGTTACGGTTAGGTTGACACTTGTTTGTTTCAAATGCACCAGTGATGACGATGGTGCACCCTACTCTACCCCCTCTGGCCAAAGCCTGGCCCCATGTTAAATAAAATGAATCAACGTACAAGTTACCCAGACCACATTTCAATATGAATTCAAATGGCGTTCATCCCACAATTGAGAAACAATATCATGTCTTGTAGTTGAGCTAGTTTGGCCACAGTTGCAAAGTCTTGCAAACCCTTCGAAACCCTACTACTCAATTGTAGGACTCCTCTGCTGACAACTTTCAGCACATTACAACAGAAGCAATTTTACTGGTGTCCATCCAACTATTCCCTATGTATTATACTTACACAAATCACTTTATTTTCTCTTGTTCTCTTTGCTTGACGGCACAATCAAAAATGGCTGCAAATGCAAACTCCATTCATAGTCCGTACTGTACTCTACGCACAAATGCACCAAATTATTCTTAAAATTTCCACTTCATTGGACAAAACGTGATTATGGCTACTGGTGCCCCTGGTATGTTTGGTTGTTGTTGGCAAACATTTGATTAAGGTGACTAACGTTTAGGTGGAAACTTCCGTGGTTGGACTCCAACTCCCCCAGAAAGAGGGTCTTTTCCCTTGGACCATTTAGGTGAATGTACTGAGTACATGACTAAATACTTGAGTTGTATGAAATTTACTGAAAATAGAAATGCTCCTAATTGTCGGATCTTGGCTAAGCAATATCTTGGTTGTCGTATGGACCACGAGCTCATGGAAAAGTCTGATTGGGACAGTTTGGGGTTAATTAACTTGCCTGGTGAAAAAACCGAGAAGCACATGTTCTCCCCAGACGAAGGGATAAAGGTTTCCAAAAACCAGCTTATGGATTCCGCCCCAAACCCATCAGTGCTGACACTGGTCCTGCCAGTGCTGAATGCTCCATCTTTGGACTCATCGGCATCCTCATCTTGAGCTACGTCTGTAGGACACCCCCTTGTACATACCTTCTTTGATAAATAGCTTACACTATAACATTTGTTTTAAAAATTAATAAACGAATGTATCATGTCATTGAACTATACATAATGAAATCTTTCTTATTTTTCACCAGACCCTTTGTCCCCTCTACGTGGCTTTCCTCTGCCTCTTGAACTCTTACCACCTCGGTAACCTCCACGAGAGTTTCTCTCTCTGGTGGATTCTGTGGGTGCCTTGGGTGCATCAACTTCCTGAACAGTCGAATCGGTGTTTTGATGACCATTCACGTGTTGTGCGGAAAACAGTGTTGGTAGTGGTGGTTGTGGTACTTGAGTGTAAAATTGCGGTGGTAATGGAATTCCTGGCACAACAGGAATGTTTCCATATTGTATTGGAACCTGGGGAGGGAATCCGTAGCCTTGGCGAGGTCCCATTGGTGCACCAGTTGTCATTCCGGGATTTGGATATTGCGGAACGTTACCTTCATTCATGACATTGGAATAAATCTGTCCGTAAATTTGCTTGATGGCATTGTGGTTTTTAGCAGGCATGTCTTCACCGACATCGCCATTAGTCTCCTGGTTCTTTACTTCTTCGTCTTTCTTGTCATTCTTACCTTTCAAGATACTCAATAACTCATGTGATTGTTTGGCATTCACGGCATCTTGCTTCTCTTGGTTAGTCTTTTGAGCTTGAACTTGTTGCTTTTTGACTTGAGTCTTTTGTTTGCTGGACAATGAAGTCATGGACTTTGATGCTCTACTATGATACACAAATTGTCTGTTAGTCAAATTCAAAACCAATGAAGAATCAATTACTAAACCACGCTTGCTTGTGAGTTTTCCGTTCATGGTAGTACCATTAATCAACGGGAAATCAAAAATGACTCCCAATGAAACTTTGTTGCCAGTCGTGATAATGCTAGCAACAGTACCTTTTGATAAAATGGGAACTTTACCAAAATCTTGGATGTAAATTATTCTATCACCCAACTCGAACTTTTGAGCACTTAGTAATTGGTACGATTCACTTGGATTCAAAACTGCATCTCTTGGAACCCCCTTGATATCTTTGTTTGCCAAAGGAATTGGGTGGTTGATGTATTGAATAATCGAATTTTCAATTGCTTGGAAACTGAATTTAGTCAATGATTCACTTTCCAAGGACACTGCGATGGCTTCAGCTCTCACTGGCTTCAACCAAGCCTTGAGCTCTTTGAGTTCGTTCGCACTAGTAAACATACTTGACTTGATTGGGGTTTTGTTCGTAATGATGGATGTCAATTTGGAAAAAATGTTGGGGAACTTCTCTTGGTACTTCTTTATCAAATCGACAGCTAATGGTGAAAATTCCCACACTTTACTGTTCTCACCTTGTTTCCGGGTGAAACCTAATGTTTTTAAACGTTTACTTTCAAATCTCAAGTCTAAACCAATATTCACCTTTGCTCCATCTCGTCCTAAATCGTCAGTGACAATGAAAGTTGTAGTAATTCTGGACAACAATAATGGATGAATTTGCAAATGCTTGCTGACTTGGAATGACGGATAATATTTGAACTCTTTAGTCTCCATCGAGAATCTCTTTTTTCCAATGGTAGGCTCGGCAGTCTTCTGTATTTTAGAGATCTTGATACTCAACTTGTCTTTGTCATCGTTGTATCCAACAATTTGAGATGGTGCACCATAGCCCATGTCTCCAAGAAAGACAACTTGCGAGTTGAGTGGGAACTCTTCATCGATTGGGATAGGAGGTCTACTCAAAAATCTTTCATCTTTGTTGACCACTTCCTTGACAATCAACTGTAATGGGAACACTTCAATATCTTTAGAGAACGTTTTAACATAAGCACCTTTTGGTGTACGAATCAAACCACTCACAGCTTGAACATGCACTACTGCATCAATGGAACCCAAGTCAACACCTTTGGTCCTTTCATAAGTGTATTTAAAATTGCTTGAAGCAACCTTAAAATCTTTAACATCTTCACTTGTTGCAGAGTTGGTGACAACTTTCTTTCTACCTGTTTGAGTTTTGACAAGTTCATAAGAGTTTTCCTGATCTGTAACCTTCACGATTTTGCATTCAGCTAAGTATGGCCATCTACTGTAAACCAATTTACCCAAGAATTGTTGAGCAAATTGGTGTGTAGACATGTCATTCCAAACATTTTCAAGGGTTAACACCATGGATTCCGATTTCGAAGGATAGTTGAAAACTTTGGTCTCATTCAACTGCAATTCTGATTGAAATGGAATAGTCAATAATGATGGAAAACCAGCCAACAATTCTTTCCCCGTCTTCGCTCCCTCAATCAAACCAATTACGAAATTCTCAACTTTTGGCAAAACAAAATCTTTTTCGTAACAAGTATCGTGTTCGATATCATTGAAGAACCCTGGTAAAGGTGATGGATACACATGGTCAATTTGAAGATTATGCACAAACGAAATCGATTTTCCAAACGAATTTCTCTTCGTTTCTTCTGGACTAAGTTTTGCTTCGATTGGTTTCAAAGCCTCAATGAGTTTGTTTTCATCAACAAAATCCAACAAAACGACTGCTTCCCAAGGAGCAGTCTTACCATTCATGTCAATATCAACTTCGTGGGGATAAAAGTTTATAATTGGAGACTTTTCGTCTGTCATCAACGATCTATATACGACTGGCATTAATCCCTTTGATCTTGCTGGCAAGACAGCCATCAATTGCTCGAATGGTTTGAATGGTTGAGACTTCTCAAACTCAATAGGAGCACCCTTTTCAATTAATGCATCAAGACCCACAGAAATGTCAGAAATTCTTGGGGAATAGTGATATTTATAAAACCAATTCCAAGATGGTACACCTCTGTAATAATAATATAATACCCATTGTAAACCTTCCACGTAATGAGATGTCATTTCAACTAACTTGTCGGTATCTTGGATAGAGAACTTCAATTTGTCCTTATAATACTTGTCTTTCCACTCCATAAATTTAGAGTCATAAATGTCTTTGGTATCCTGTAATAACTCTTCCGTTTCGACCAAAATAGCTGATTGATATTTTTTAATTGTTTTTCTGAGATCATTAATTCTTTCCCCGTATTCCTCTTCATTTTCGTATGGAGACAAGCCATCAATGTCCAATCTCGCGTCGTAAGTGTCCTCGGACTTGGAATGAATAATAAGAAATCCACATTCTAATGCCAATTCTTTAACAAATTCTAAGTTCTTGACTGTTTCATCACGAGGCAATCTCAATGATTTCAAGTTTGAGGCATTGTCTAATTCATTCAACTCAGCAACGGTGTGAGATGCGGTTTCCATTAACCATGGTTTTATCAAACCAACTAACTTCTTCTGTTCTTTTAAAATTAATAATTTTCCGCTTCGCTTTCTTTTCTTTTCCCCGGACAATGATACATTTTCTAATTTTTTGTTGAACCATTCCACATCAACATCTTGTTTTTCAAAGTTTTCCAATTCAAATTCAGACAAGTAATTTAACCAAAGACTCAAACGTTTCAAGTTTATTGTACCGTTTTCGTTAATATAACCGTCTGCATGTAATAAAAGTTGTTTGAAGGTTGCAATCAATAACGGAAATGCTCCTTTGTTGATAAACAAATCGGGTAAGTTCGGTAAGAAATCATTACCAAGAACATACATAATCAAAATAAAGTCATCCAAAATCCTGTCGAAGTTGTATTCAAAACTTAGAAGATCCTGCAAGCTGGAAAATTCCAACTCGAGATATTCCCGAACTAATGATAAATGCAACAAGTAGAATCGTTGTTCATGTAAATCGGTCTTTTTGGAAGAGGATGGACCAAATGTGACTTCTTCTCTCAAGAGGGCAAAATGTGGATCATGACTTACCAAACCCAACATGATCAAATCGGCATCCAAACCGTAGATACAATGTCTCAAATTAGGATTATAATCAGGTTGAGCTCTTGCAGCTCTAATATATTCCATAATTTTGTGTTCCCCTTCACCAGGAGCTTCGTGGCCAGACAAAATAATCTCAATGTTGGCCCAATTACTATCTTCAGTGATTTTTTTGTGAATGAAGTATTTCAAATTGGCTGTCAATTTGGCCATAAATTCGGTACCTGGAGTGATACAATTAGAATCAAAGGGATCTTCTTTTGGAATCTCTGCGCCCTCTTCTATAGCCTTTTTCAAGTTAACTTCAGCTTCATAAGCGGTTCTGAATCTTCTGGCCCTTTGCTGGTTCATTTTAGCTCTTGGAGCCACCCCGTCAATCGCCATATAGAACACTTTATTTGGCTTGATAATCTCAAACAAATGTTCAATATAGCTAAAAATAGCAGCGTACATTTGGTCGTCAGTCATTCGTGTCAACGTGTCGGAATTAGCATGAGTACATGTATGTAAAATTGAATTCATATCAAGATATAAATTATCAAATTCAGGAATTTGATTTTCATCTATCAACTGCGAAATCAATGGCCATCTCTCAGAGATGAACTTGAAGAATTTCGGAATACCTGAACGTTAGTAAGGTTTCATAATGTCAGAAAATGAGCTCAAGAACGCCCCCATCGTCCAGAAAGTGGCAACTTTCTAAAACAAACTCAAGTTAACATGATAATCTACCATTTCTCTTCAATGTTTTGATATTTCTTGCCAGTGAATAAGGGTAGTGGAGAGTCTCCCTCAATGACAATCTAATTACGTTGCACATTTGGAGGATTGGACACAACAAATAGATGCCAAAGGAGGATTGTCCATCTTTGGCAACTTTGAGCCATCGAACGAGTCAAAAACAACTCAATTCTGCCCATTGCTGTCGACTTTGCAAAAACATGCCACGATTGCAAATACAAGTTACATACCCATTTTCTTATGCGTCAAATGCTATTATGTACGATACAACTCAAAACAGCCTAAACAATATTTCGCTCAATAAAAAACCACAACTATACCAAATCAAATTTTTGAAATATAAAGTGTATAAACTGAATTGCAATGATCGTTGTCGTGAATCGTATTTACTATTGTTCTATTGTGTCGTCAAGTTCAAAGTCGAACAAATAAATTTTCCGCTGAGGGTCGTGTGATTTCGCGAGGTTTGAAGGGTATACTGAAAAGGTTGCAAAATCAGCTCCATGCAACTTGGTAATTATCAGAAAATGAAACATATACTCTAACTACCCACAAAAAATACCTATACAAATGTTCATTTGAATGAACAAAAAAAAAATAATATATAGAACCTAAATCATCGTATCCCATAAAATGATCTTCCTGGTATAACCTACCTTAAAATATAGCCTTCTTAACACCCTACCAATCCTTAAAACATGCACAGTTGCCATCACATAGTATTCATCTTCCAGATAACTACACTTCACCTTGATTATTTCTCGAGTTTTCAGCTTGTTTTTCTTTCTAGATCTTTCGTAAGTGCAAATAGACCATTTCAGACTAATATGAGGAATTGACCTCAATACAGATCAATGAAGAGAGCGTTGTAGACACTGATCACAATTTTAATCGCGATTGTTTCAACTACTCAAGAAGGCATTCCATATTGCTTTGCTCTGACGATATATTTTAATTGCAACTGTGTCTAAATGATGTTTGCCACCGGCCAAGTTTGCCTGAAGTTTCTCATTGTCCACAAACCAAGATAAATTGTTGTAAACATCATTGCATACATTTTTGAGTCTTTCGGAAGTGATAATTGAAGCTGTGTCTAAGTTTGTCTTGAAGGTGTAGAAATATCTTACAAACTCACCGTAACTCTGTGACCAAGCATTCAACGATGGTTCTTCAACCTGTTCAATGGTGATAAGTACTTCTTCCATCTGTCGCTTTGATTTCGACATAGTTTTATTCAACCAAGAAAGTATGTCCACCATCTCTTGTTGTCTGATCTCGTTGAACTTACTTAATTCGTTGTTCCCAATTCTTCTCAAGCTGCTCACGCCAGATGCAACATAGTATTGTGCGTTTTCGAAATAACCGTTAGACCTTTTAAATCCCGCTAGCAACAGTATCTTGAATCTTTCCAAAGTACCATTGGAGAATGGATTAGTCTCTTTCCACAACTTTGTAAACTTTGCGCGTAAGTATTCAGTATTTGACACCTTACGTAAGTTTGTAAAACTAGCCTCCTTGAATGGTATCATAAAATCTGCTTGAAAGTTTTGATAGAATCTATTTGTTGATTTGAGGTAAAACTCACCACATTGTCTCGATGCTTGTACATACAGATTCAACTTGTCTGATATAGTGAAATCCTCTAGTATATCTCTAATCGAATCGTAATAATCCAAAGCTCTTGCTTTCAATATCCCAGTACGTTTTGCAATCAATACCTTCATTGTATGTGAAAACTTCAATATTCTGTTAGCTTTAGGTTTGTCTTGTCTCCAGAAATAGATTTTTGCTGATGCTGTACTGTCTTCGTATATCATTTTGTTCCATACTTCATACACCTTATCGAAGGGGGTTGATTCCTTTTTGTTGTGAATCGCGAAGGATGGAACACCATAGATTGCAACCGATGCTACAATAGCACACACAACAAATGCGTAATAGTAAAGATACTTGGAATTATTGTCCAAGAATGTCAGGAAGAAACGAACTGGACGGGTCACAAATGCCTGGTGAAGTGAACACACACTCGCTTTGGGAGTGAGGACATTGCCAGCAACAACCGCAATATCTTCTTCGCGATTATTGTGAGGGTCATTGTGGTTTGATGTCTGTTGACCACTTACGAAGTTGTTCAATTGATCAAGTTTGCATTTTGCAAAATTTTGGTAAAAATTGTCAGATTTTTGCTTGATTGACTCATTCAAACTTGATAAGTTTTCATAGAACTTGATTTTCGAATATATTGGAGACTGGGAAACAGGAGTGTCAGCTTTGATTGAAGGCGAATGTGAATGTGAGCTAGATAAATCATGCTCTGCTTCAGATTGATCAATCAAACATTCACGGGACTCAATCTCTGATTTCTCAGTGTCGTTTTGGCATGAGCCATTGTTATCTTTGTTGGTCTGGTCCACTCGAGGCAATTTGAACGTGTTGATACTGGAGACGGAATCTCGTGGATAAGAAGGGTCGGAGGTTTCTGTATCAAAGTCAAGCTGGACGGAGTCAATTTCGAGCATTGGATCGTTATTTGCTTCGTCGTCAAGATCTGAGCTGGAAGATATAATCGCCCAGTCTTCGACAGTATATTTTGACATGATGGTAATTTAGCGAAGGGGTTGAAATGGAGGCAAATAACTGAAAATAGAGTCAAGGAAAGCAAAAATAGTTTCTCACGATTTTACAGTTTGCAATAGACTTGCACCACCGAAAATTATGAATACTTGTAGATCAATCAAGAATGGTCAAATAGATCAAATCAAACTTCTCTCTGGTTCAAAACTACCGTTTTACGTTTACTGATAAGGGGTGGTCATATGCCCTCGGATGTGCACTCCCACACAACTTGACTACTATGAAGGTAAGACTACAGGAATTGCCCCAATTAATCTGTGTAACACGAGAAAGCCTGGTGACTCGAACTTTTGCCTTTGCTTACGATCTAGTTGCTCTGATACACTTTGACAGCATAGGAAGTTGGAATTATTCTTCTTTCATAGACTGGTTTTGTGTCTGTGAACATATCACGATATCGTGCCTCCAAAGCGTAATGACGTGCGAGTGTACAAAACCAAAAACTGTCTGATTCACTGCATTGCCTAGAGTTCTTCAAGGGTTTCTATTGACAAAAGTAATATGCCCAGTTATGCCTACGAAAGCCCTAAGCCACTTCTTGGTCGCTGTTTGAGTAGTAGTTCTGATTGTTTTAGTAGATTCACATACGACACCGACTTCATCAAAAAATAATAAATGTATACTATACATTTGACTTTCGATGAAAATTACCCATTGTGGTTGCACTTCCATTATTTTGGCATTTCTCACAATGAACCCCACATTGTTTCTCTGAATTATTTACTACAATGTTTCCCACCTCAAACAGAGAATGATGTATTGATAATCTTGCTCAGCTAGCAAGACATTTTGGGAACAAATAAACAAAACTCTGACTGCTTCTGAAGTGTTTGGGTCTGGTTTAATTTGAAATGATGACACTACTATGTAAAGCATTACTCGACTTCTGTAAAAGGTTTGGTGTTCTTTTATATATAGGATTTGCAGCCATTTTTTTTCGCAGCCATTAAGTTCAATATCAACCACAACGTTGCAACAGAAGCAAAATTCTCTCCTAAGCTCAATCCACTCCATTTGTACTGTATACTTTTTAAAAAGCGTGATGTTTATTCTGAAATAGTGTAATGGAGGTAGCCACAATCATTGGTGAGACATGCCTGTAAAGAATTTTTTTAGTTTTTCACAAATGGATATAAATATTGCCAGAAGATATAAATATTTCGAAAAGACAATTTTAAAGGAAATAAAGGCAGATTTTGATCACAAATTTACTGTTTACATTGATAAATATTCGTAGTTACATTTCTTTCAGTAGTTGACATTTATTGGTGACAGAAAAGAAATACCAACATCACGTGATTACAAATCACTTCAGTCCTCAATATTTGCCATTAAGCGATTGCAAAAGAAGACATTAACAACCATTCTAAATGCTGCTTCCGACGTACCATGTTAAGTGCGTGCAAGGTGAGAGTGATGTATTACCACCATACTCCGATAAGGCTATTTTACCATCTGCGATTTTGTCCCACATAATTGATATAATACCTGAAAATGAGTTGCCCCACCCATTGATATTTAAGATTACCAGTAATGATGAAGGAAAACTGAAGACGGTATTTATTGGTGTTCGTGAATTCTCATCACCAAAACAAGATTTAGTAATTTTACCAAAAAGCCTTTTCAAAAGGATTTCGTTCACAGAAAACGTTACCCTAGAATTTGTAATGGATGTTCCAAAAGCAAAATCATTGAAGTTGCAACCTAAACATAACTATAACATTTTGAACTGGAAGTTTTTTTTGGAGAATACATTAAGCAAGTTTTACACTACATTATCAACTGGAGATCTATTAATAATTGAAGACAACACTCTACGCTACGAATTGGACATCGAAGAAATTGATGGTTCCACTGCTTCATCAACTGTTAGCATCATAGACACAGACGTGGTACTAGATATTCCTGCGAATGAAACCAGCAACCTCAATGTAGTTGAAATAACTACTCCACAAACTATTGACTCCAACATCGACGCATTTCGTAGGCCCAAATTTAATCCTACGGTTTTCAAAATCGATCTTGAAAAGTTTGAGTCAGTCAGCATCAAATTAGTTGTTGAGGATCAGAATGTGTTTTCCACTGATATGATCGCTGGATTGGACAAATTTTTGAATATGGAGAACTTTCGCTACTCAACAATGGATGATTTTGGTAAACAAAAGCAAATTGACAACAACGAATTCACTGAGAAATCCATAAATATAGTTCAGGACGATGAGATCAAAAACAAACTTGCTGATAGCGAAGATAATGAGGAATATGATAAATGGTTATACGTGATCGCGTTTTCTTGGGACAACCCAGTGCATGGAAAACTAATTATCGAAAACAAGATAGAATTAATTGAACACACTGCAGATCAATCGAAATCCAGTACACTGAAAAGATGCTCCAATTGCTTGAAGTTGATAGGAAATGATAAGTTTTTACTCCACGAAAACTTTTGTCTTAGAAACAATGTCAGATGTGACAAGTGTGACTCCATATTCTTGCATAAAGTTCCTGAAGGTCATTGGCATTGTCCACATTGCGAGGTATATGGGAACAACGAAATCAGCAAGATGAAGCACACGAAGTTGTTTCATGATGCCAATTATGACTGCGCATGTGGGTTCAAGGGATCCAACTTTTTTGATGTAGTTCGCCACAAGTCCACCGAGTGTCCTTCGAAACTTCACCAATGCAGATTCTGCCATATAATACTACCTCAAGGTATGGCAACCTATGTTGATAGATTTGAAAACTTAACAAACCATGAAAATCAATGTGGAAATAAGACTACTGAATGCTACAAATGTCACAAAATATACCGATTGAAAGATATACGAAAGCATCTACGGATTCACAATCTAGACAAACAAAGATTCAATCTTGAAACCGAACTTGGGTTTCAGAAATGTTCCAATGAAAATTGTATTAATGAACAATCAAATAATGATCTAGAATTGTGTGAACTTTGTTACGGACCGTTGTACATTCAAGATTACGACCCAAACAAGATAAAGCTACAGCAGAGAATAGAAAGGAAGTATATGTTGCAATTAACAAAAGGATGTGGGAACAGATGGTGCAACAACGAATACTGTGCACAGAACCCTAGAGTTAAGCTGAAGTCAGTTAAGGAAAAGTTACAGCTCTTGCATGATACGTTGCTTATCCACGTCAATCACCCGCTGTTGCCAATCAACAAAGCAAAAACTGTAGCAGCTGTTAATAAGTTTTGGTTTTGTGTTAACGAATCCATGCTGCACAAGTTAGTGTTGTTTGCGATGATAAATTCTGAAGAAGAGTATTCACCGGAAATAATTTACAAGGCAATCAACACCCTGAGTTCTGAGGAACTTTGTCGAACATGGTTGAAGGAGAATGCAATTGCTCGGGCCCGCTAGTACAACTATTATAACATATATAGAATAATAGACTTTTCAACGTGATAATGGTGTAGCAATCTAACTATGTAAGGAACATTAAGCAGCTCAAAATGACGTAATCAATGGAATATTTATAGCCAGTGCGACACATGAATCGGCAACTATATTGTATGCCACGAAGAAAAACAAGAAAGACTCATAAACTTGTGGTCAGACGCGACTAATGGCACATAAAACTATGTGGCACAAGGAACTGTGTAGCATCAAAAGCTGTCTAGCATATAACCTTGAGTCGACGCGTAAGAATGGCACTATAAGGTTGTGTCTCGTCTGGTGTGGAAAGAACGACAGCAACGAGGCATGAGTCAACAATACAAGAGCCACGAGTCCACGGCCCAAAGGTTGTGAGCAAGTTTAGCATGTGTTGATTAGCTGGTTTATTTCATGCTCGCGCTATGCTATTTTTGGTCTGCTGATATGCATCGTAGTGGGTTGCAAATTGCTTATTGGAGTTTTGAGAGAGAGTTGTCCGTTCCGGGTATCCATCAACTATAGTTCCAACCCGTAGTTGTAGTTTAAGAACCTGAACTTCAAGATTACCTTAAATATCCCGGGATGGCTGCAATTTCATGTATGCATGTGGGAGGGAATTACATTGCATTTATCTGATCCATCTATACTACAATAGTCCCTGTGACCAAACACGGAAATGCACATTCGGCCCACTGCGCCGGGAAACCACTCGTGTGAAGAAACCCAGCCATGTTCAGAGTACAAGTCGTGTTCACAACAGTAGACAATCAACTGTAAATCACTGTCGACAACAATAGATGACTGTGGACTGTCTAGAATGCGCCACCATGTAACCGTAACCGACCACAATCGCACAATTGTGTAGAACCGTTGCCAGACTATCTGTTGGGGGGTAGTGTCTTTTCCGGGACAATGCTCGAGGAACCAACATTGTGCCGCATTTGGAACACAAACCTACACACAAAACTGTGGTTCCCACTACGGGTCAGTGGCAATGATAAGGACGATAAGAAGAATATAATTTCTCTTTTATCCTTATTGATTTCTCTCTATTAATTTAACTGATAGATTGAATTGATACTATCTGCTTTACTAACTTTCTAACTTCCAACAATGTTGCTTTCTCACTCGGTGGCGTACTCCATCTTAGCTGCTCTCTCCGTTAATGGGTTGGTCATTCCTCAGATTGACCGTGATACCATCGACGTGTTTGGCACCCACGACAACAAGGCTGTTGACAAGCTTAAACAAGGCGGTGCTGCTGCTTTGGACCTTTTGAAGCAAGGGGTTTCTGCTGGCCACGATTTAGGCGAGTCATTGAAACACACCATTGCTCCACTCTTGTCCTCGTCTAGAGACTTGATTCCCCACAAGTATATTGTGGTGTTGGACGACAAATTGTCGACCGACGAAGCTGCTTTCCACAGAGAATGGGCCAACGATCAACATGCTAACTCGTTAAAGGACTTGCCTATGGACGACCCTTTTATCGTAACTGCTAGCACCATCAGTGGTATCGGAGGTATCGCCGATTGGTTCAACATTGATGGATTGTTGAACGGATACTCGGGTTATTTCACCGATGCAGCCGTTGAACAAATCAGAAAAAACCCTCTTGTCAAGTTTGTTGAACAAGACTCGGTAGTTTACGCATCCGAATTCAACATCCAAAAGGGGGCTCCATGGGGTTTGGCCAGAGTTAGTCACAGAGAACCACTTTCTCTTAACTCCTTCAACCAATATCTCTTTGACAACGATGCCGGTAAGGGTGTCACATCCTACGTCATTGACACTGGTGTCAATGTCAACCACAAAGAATTTAACGGTAGAGCTAGTTGGGGTGCCACCATTCCTCAGGGCGATGAAGATGTCGATGGAAATGGTCATGGTACCCACTGTGCCGGTACTATCGCTTCTGAAACTTATGGTGTGGCCAAAGGAGCACATGTTGTTGCTGTCAAGGTTTTGAGATCCAACGGGAGTGGTTCGATGTCTGACGTTGTTAAGGGGGTTGAGTTTGCAGCTAAGTCCCACCAGAAAGCCGTCCAGGAAAACAAAAAGGGATTCAAGGGATCTACTGCTAACATGTCCTTAGGTGGTGGAAAATCACCTGCATTGGACTTGGCTGTCAATGCTGCGGTGTCTGCGGGTATCCACTTTGCTGTTGCTGCTGGTAATGAAAACCAAGATGCTTGTAACACTTCTCCAGCTTCGGCCGAAAAGGCCATCACCGTTGGAGCATCGACCATTTCCGATGCCAGAGCTTACTTCTCCAACTACGGTAAATGTGTGGACATTTTCGCTCCAGGATTGAACATCTTGTCCACCTACATTGGCTCAGACTCATCCACAGCTACATTATCAGGTACTTCTATGGCATCTCCTCACATTGCCGGATTATTATCGTACTACTTGTCTTTGCAACCTGGTGCATCTTCTGAATTTTTCGTGTCGAGCGAAGGGGTTTCACCACAACAATTGAAGAAGAACTTGATTGCATACGGTTCCAAGAATCTCTTGTCCGATATTCCTGAAGATACACCAAACATTTTAGCATTCAACGGGGCTGGCCACAACATCACCGATTTCTGGGGTGGTAAGGAAGTGTCGTCCATTGACGCCGAACAAACCTTGAAGAAGGTGGAAAACAAAGTCTCACACTTGTTCCAAGATTTGAAGGACATTGGATTGGGGTTAATTTAGTTTAATCGCATCGATTACAATTCTATTCATAGATTGCTAGAAAAAGTGATTGACTTCATTTTTCATCCTAAACTCTTTTCTCGATTATGCTTGATGACGCGTGTCATACCTCTCTACACTGTTTTGATATGAAATTATAATGATAAATATATAAATTTTGGTAAATTAAAATGATGTAGAAGTACGCGACCGACCTAAGGCTGTGCCCTCCCACACTAACTTCGCGAGGAAAAAAACCTTTTGCAGTACCACAACACGTTCAAATAACACCAGGCTATCGGCCTATCGTTCCAGCGCTACCATGCAGACACACCTCACATTTGTAATGTTCGCGTGCCAGAGGTGGCGATAACGTTGATAGTCTAGTTTGCTACCACTCTTACCTTGACAAACAATCCTACTGTAACAAACCTACAACAAGACACAAAATGTCGACCCCAGCAAAAAGGAGGCTCATGAGAGATTTCAAGGTATGTGCTCGGTCCACTTCCGTCTACTTTACCCATTTAGGGCATGAACTAACTTTCAGCGTATGCAACAAGATCCTCCCAGCGGAGTGTCTGCTTCACCATTACCAGATAATGTGATGACATGGTATGTAATTTGTGACGAATTTGAACCACCCAGCGTGGGATTCCGGGATTTGTGTGACTTGTTCCGCTTCCTGAAGTTGTTGAAACCATATTCACCCCCAACGGCAAAACACATTTTGACCTGACGATAAACAGCTCAACACACTAGTGTGAGTTGCAGTGGAGATTCTGCCAAATGATTTGTTACATAGTACTAACATTTTAGGAATGCCGTAATCATTGGCCCGTCAGATACCCCATTTGAAGATGGAACATTCCGTCTTATTCTTCAGTTTGACGAACAATACCCAAATAAACCACCTTCAGTGAAATTCATCAGTGAAATGTTCCACCCCAACGTTTACGCCTCCGGTGAAATTTGTTTGGACATCTTGCAAAACAGATGGTCTCCCACGTATGACGTTTCATCAATTTTGACTTCGATTCAATCATTACTCAACGATCCAAATATTGGGTCTCCAGCAAACGTAGAGGCAGCAAACTTGTATAAAGACCACAGATCACAATATTTCAAACGAGTGCGTGAAACGGTAGAAAATAGCTGGAACGAAGACGACGAAGAAGAAGATGAAGAGGAAGAAGATAACGATGATTGATAAACTTGGTAGCCATTTTAGAGTTTAATAGATTTGGGTAATGTAAATAAGACATCTTGATGATAACAGATGGTGAAATCTCGACCTCGAAGGTTGGACTTTAGTGATGCCTCAAAAGCACACGATCATATATTCAATGCATGCAAGCAAGACTATGTACAAGTGATTACATTTTAATGCTAATAGAATTACGGCTTTAGTTAGCTACCACGTCAACAGGTCTACTTTAACCAAAGATAATACCATTTACGATTTGATTTATGCAACTCCTTCTGGCGCAACTGTTCTTCTTCGAGACGTTCTTGTGCTTCACGAACCTGTCTATTTGCTCTTTCAGTTTCGTAAGGATCTTCAATGACAGTTTCGATCGGTTTCCCTGCCTCACCAATGTTTTTGTCTCGGTATATGGCAAACATTATTATGAAAGCAGTCAAATAAATGAAAACCTTGGTGACACCATCCATTTTTTTGAAGTCAAATTGGTCCTTTCTAACAGGAGTTTCTGCCAAAATCACTGGCTCCAACAACTTGATTGGTGTTTTTGGTGAAACGTTGGTAGTTCTGATTTTCGATGGTACAGTGAAGGGTAAATCATATGGAGGTTCATTAGATTTCCAATTATCAAACTTTTCTCTAACTCCCCAGTTTCCGTATGCAATATAGTAACCTAGCTGTTTATCTTTTAGTGTCAATTTATTCCACTTCTTATCGTATTTAGCTTGTAATTCTGTTGTTACTTGACCTTGGTGCAACAAACTCAATGATCCAAACAAAGGAGGTTCTTCCCAGATGGGTGCTGTGTCTATTGGTTGAGTTGCAGAGTCAGGATTTGACGATAAAAGTGACCCCACGTCCTTTAGCGATTGCATAGCCAACTGGGCGGCTTGCTGTCTTGCCTCTTCTGGAGACAACTTGTTGACGTTGGAAGTCTTCGAGTTGACATCTTTGGAGTACAAGCGCTTGCCCCATACAATCTGTGTATACGATCGCAAACTAGCCCTTATGACTTGTGTTCCGATCTGTGTTCTGATCATTGTTGAAAAAAATGAAGACAGATTAGACTTCGATCTTGTAGTGAAAAAAAGTGTTACGCACACTTGGAACGTGATCCAAGTCAACTTTCATGTAAGCCAATTTTTATGTATTCATGAAATGGATAGAAGTGACGTCTTGTCAACTGTCAGAAGTAGTTGCAAACATATAGTATGATTTGATAGAGCTGGTTAGCGTTTATTGGTTTCTAGTTTTCTCTAATGAATCAGCGAAATCTTTTTTTTCATTGTTATGTAGCTGTTGTATACCTTGTCCTTGCAAGTGGGCGTGGGGTTCCCCAAATTGATACATTTTTACTGTATTGTAGTTGATAATGTGAAAAAGCTACTTGTCAATCGTGGTTTTCAAAGGGCTGTCGTAGATGTGTTTTCTTACGCTAAATATCAAAGCACCAAATCCTGTTATGCTATATTTAAGGAATTTGCTCAAAATATACAATTTTGGGCTTTTCTCTAAATAAATGTTTATATTAACATTGGAGTATTGACCATTTATTCATATATAAATAGTCCTTCCCCAACTAGATAAGTTGTTTGCTGCTTTATGGTTTCACATCTAGTTAGTCTTTTTTCTCCGGGACTGATCTTGTCAGATAAGTCTAACCCTTTCTTGTTCGATGAAACTTTTCAAAGACATCGAAATTTGTTGCTTCAATACCTGAATTAATCAACTTTTTACAACCAGATTAATTTTTTTTAATGAAATGCATTTATTGCTTTATAATCTTGAGTATATTACTAAACTATATAGTTAATTTGGAGGGAAACGTTTTTTTTAACTGAAATTCAACTCAATAACCTCCATACGTTGTAAAAAATTTTACCATTTTTGCGATAGTTTCGTCTGACAAATCATCTGATCCGTCGGATTGCGCTAGTCGTCGTGAATACCATGCGTTTTCAAGATTAATTTTACTGGACATGAGTTCCAATGAACATCTAGAGTCACATAAGTTAGCCTGGCTAGCTCAATGGCTAGAGCGTTTGACTTTTAAGAGTCACCAAAAGCGCACACTTAAAAGGTATCAAAAGGTTGCGGGTTCGACCCCCGCGTCGGGCTTTCTTTTTTATGATATTATTATCCAATGTGATCTACTATCAACAAGTGGAAGTAGACTATTGTTAGTATCCTAACATTAATTCATCTATACAATCGGTGGTAGGTTTATCTATTTCGTTGAAATGGTGAACTTAAAACTGTGAGAATGTGGTAAATGAATCTCATAATTTTGAACATTTCCCATGCAATCCAGAAGAAGAGAATCTGTTCAAGTAAATGGATAAATACAAGAAGCATGGGCATTCGTTCACCAATTCGATCAAGTGGTGCAAATATTTGCTTCAAAATCTCGTGCTGCCTCAAGCCATTCGTGAAATTCGTAGGATGCAATTTGCGAGCGAAAGGAGATAGTATGGGGTACCATTTTTGTATCGTGGGTTCCATAGCTTGATAGTGAGGCGCAATCAGAGGATGTTTAGCTAGTCTGTTCAATACTCCGTCCCCAAGATCAAACTGATTAGGTGGATGTGGTTGTAGCTGGCCCGTTTGCACATTGTAATACAACTCTGAATTGATCTCAGTTTCATCATCTGCCTCAACGACAATCTGGTTTGGTTTATCTGTTGATGTTTCATCCTTGAAAAGCATCCCAGTCGGACTATTGAATTTTGTCACAACTTGTTTCCAATATTTAGAACTCTTTTCTTTGACGCCTTTCCCATTTATTCGTTTCGAAGGAGGGTTTGTTGTGTTAGTTGTTGTCGCCATAGGAACAGGTTCGTCTTCCGGTGACTTGCTACTGCCAAGACTGAAGCTTCCCATTTTCAATTGGTCATGTAGATCCAACTGTTTATCGGCATTTTCGATGAAGTCTTGACCCAATTGTTTCTTGACTCGTTTCAATTTTGTTCTGAGCAATTTCTTCAAAGGCTTTTTTCCAGCAGAACTTCCAATGGATTCGGGATCTTCATCATCGTCACCTTGTTCTTTCACAAATACCTCTTGAGACTTCCATCTTTTAGTATCGTAATAGTCGTAGTTCTTATAATCATTCTTACCCATTTTCACTTTAAACGCATTATATGCTTGCGATAATTGATTATTGCTTCTGTTATTGAACACAAATTCAATTGGATTATAAATGTCCGTCAGTTCATCTTTGTTATCAAACACCTCGTGGAACGTTTTATGGGTGTACATTTTCGGTTTAATTTCAGAATTGTCGTAACGTTGCTTTTGCTGGATATAGTATCCCTCATGCAACCCTTTCGCTGGTTTTAAATTTAGCCTCGTGGATCGTATTATCGTAGGTGATGGAATCCCTGATTCAGTATAGGAATCGTCGTATGTTATCACTTGATTTTTATAAATGTTTGTAGGCTTTTGAAGATAGTTCAATTGGGCAGGTGTTATTTCCTCTGTTAAATCATCAGGATGAACCAGTTTGGGGGATTTTGGCTGCATCATATCTTTGTTTATGTGGTTATCAATTTGTGCGCCTGAGGGTGCTTCATTCCGGGGTGAGAAAGAGTGGTACGATGCATTTGATCTCGGGTGCATCGATCCAGTTTCAGAAATAGGAGACGACGGTACTGAAAACGACAGTGTAGATTGGTTAGGCGACGTGGATCCTGATTGGAGGTTGTATCTGAATCGTTGTTTAGGGGAGACTCTGACATATTCCTTGTACTCGCATTCATCTAGATCGGCAATATGCTGCGATTGAAAAGAAAGCGGGTCTTGCGTATGTTGCGCAAGATATTGCGACGTATAGTATCCATTGTTGGTTACGTTCATAGCTGGACCCTAAGGATGTCATTTCATTGCAAATTATTCACTTCGATTTATTTCATGTTCATCTCCATAGATGGCTGGTTCGCAGGCATATAATTCACGAGAAGGAAAGTGTTCGACGAATAAGGAAACCGTTGACTGTTGGTGCATAACAGCGTAACAGGACATTTGGACCCTGAATATCATGAGCCGGTATTGACAAAGAGAGCTTACCGGGATGTCTGACGTCAACAACAAAGTGTTGTTCTTCGCCGAAATGATGGCTGCAAAAATGATGTGACATTCAGACATCAAAGCGAACACCCCACGCAGCACTAATATTTGGGTTTCTGGGAGATATATGGCCGAACATTGAAGCCACCAATATGCCAGTTCTTGAACTGCTTTTGCCTGCCTAACGCCTGTTGATAGTTGTTAATTAGGTTGTAATTTTATTTGGGTTTGAGCCGACTTTGTGTAATCAATTGGTTACATATAATTGATTTTTGTGTGAGTTTTGACTTTGTGTAACATTATTCATTTTGTTCGTCTCACATGTAGACTGGATAACGAAATTAAGACTCACCGGATCACCAGCGTGACCAAATGAGGATTTTACGATGTCACCAAATGTTGCGGTTACTGCGGATGCGGTATTCATCTACCTCCTTGAAGGGCATCCCGGGAGACGCTGATTTTTTGGCGGGATACGATGTGGAACACATTGCACAATACTTGTCTAAGTTGGGTCCGTTTCCCGCATACTCGTCAGTTTTGAACCCCCAGCATTTCTATCAGAACGAAGTATTGATGAAATATTCCCAACAAGACCCTCATCCGGTCTCGTTGCGACAATTGGCTGGTTATGGCAAAACATTGTCCAAACAAAAAATCATTAATTCGGCCAACTTCGTTCGGTTGGAATTGCCCATTAGATTGGCAATGAGAATCAGGGATTTGCAGACTTTGCCGTTTGGTGTTGTGAACAACCATCATTTAGCGCAAGTGTACGAATCTTATTATAATTCATTTAATGAATTTCGAAAAATGCGTCAGATCAACAACTTGGACGATAATGACAAATTTTGCAACAAGATCTCAAACATGTTGGATGATCACTTATTGAATTTATTGCATTTGATGTTGGGTGCACTTGAGGTATCGGCGCAAAACTTGGTGCCCCCACGCGAGCTAGACCGATTTATGAGTACCACATTGCGTTCCAGAATTTCTCGTAGATTGATCATAGAAGAGCACTTGTCGTTGTCAGAGATTTACCGCACCGAGCCATACGCAAAGAAGCCAGCCGATTACATTGGGGAAATATTCCAACCGTGTGGGGCAATGGAACATCTAGTTGAAGTTTATGATAAGATACAGAACGGTATGAGTGATATCATGGACAAGTCCTTAATGCCCGATTTGCAAGTCGATGGTGACATCAACACCAAATTTCCATTCATTGTTCCTCATTTGCATTATTTATTGGGGGAGATTTTACGTAACTCTCTTCAAGCTACCATTGATTTCCATGGCACCTCCACCACATCCAAGCTTCCACCAATACAGGTTTCCATCATAGATGCGAAAAAGCACATCCTATTTAGAATAAGCGATCAAGGAGGAGGGTTACCCCACAATAAATTGTCCGAGCTTTGGTCATTTGGAAAGAGTCGAGAAGTGGCCCGCAAGTCGATTGCCAATTTTCACGAAATCCCAGGATTACTGGCCAATGTCCATAAGTGTCAACAATATATTGACCATGACGATTTTGAGTCCAACGAAGAGTTCCTCAACCAAACGTCTCTAGTAGATATCAACACAAAACTGAAGAAGTCTACATTATCAAACTTGATTGAACGACCACACCAATTCCGATTAGGATTAGGATTACCAATGTGCCAAGTTTACGCAGACTACTGGCATGGAGATTTGCTGATGGATTGCTTGGAAGGATATGGTAGCGATACCTGTCTCACCCTTAGCAAATTAGGCTTCCACTCAAACGTTATACAGTTAGATAAAGCATGACTAGTACTACAATTTTACGACTTCACGAAAATAACTACACCATATCAACTTTGGAAATTGTAGGTGAAATTCACCGGTGACTTTGTCGCCAACTTGTGCACCCAACTGGTTTTTTCTGTACTTCACTTCTCGTTCTGTAGAATTACTGTAGTGCGCAAAAGGAAATTCTTGAAGAATCTCAATCAGTGAAATATTACCGTAAACAATTCAACTCAAACATCGTCACCGCCAGCACTAACCAGCGCAATCTTTTTCGCTCATCTCACCATGTCACAAAACAAGCGAAATGTTCTGATCATGTCGTTGTTAGACTCGAATCTGGTATCGGCAGCACAAGACCTGGACACACGAAGTAGCTCCATTGCAACTTCATTACCACTACAAAACTTTGTCAGTCAGTATCAAACATCGATATTTCCCAACACTTCTGAGACAGCAAGCACTCAAGTTGTTAACGGAGTACCGCAACTAGTCGTCAATAGGCACAATCAATTAGCTGAGCAGACGTCGAATGGAGTTCATGGATCAAATCAAGCTACGTCACCAAAAGCATTGAATGCTACCAATTCGTCGACATTTCTCAGTGAACATTTAAAGCGATTTCAAACTAGTTTTCAAATACCCTCATCTTTGGGGTCTCCACCGTCAAAGACATCGATAAAGTCAATCATAAATGTCGAAAGCGATAATGAAGTAATTGAAATTACTTCTCGCGATTCAACACCTGTTCCAGCAAGCGCTTCCGTAGCGAGTTCGAATCCAACGCCACCAGCCAAGAGAAAACCAGCCAAGAAGAAGGACGACGCTGGTACCAAGAAGAAGAAAGTTGAGCCGAAAAAGCTCGATAAGGATGGAAAACCTGAACCAAAGAAATCAAAGAGTAGAAGGAAAACCCCCGAAGCAAATAAGGCTCTCGAGATAAGACCCACACCCCATCCATTATTACCTACTCTGACCACGGAGAAATCAACCACTACTGCTCGAGTCAAATTGCTGGCTCCTACGATAGTAGATTTACTTAATGACGTAAGTGACGAGAATTCAAATACAGAACCACAAAAGACTGAAGTACCAAAAGCAGAAGCATCTCTTGAAAAAGATAAAGAAAACGACAAGGAGAAGGAGAAGCGAGAAAAGGAAAAAACAGAACGAGAAAAATCCGATAAAGATAAAGAAGAAAAAGTACCCCCGTTAATAATCGCACTAAACGTGCCGTTACTAGATCCTAAGGACCCTAAACCAGGACAATCAGAAGTGGTAGTCAACGTTTTAAAATTAGCCGAAGAAAAATATGGATGGTCAGCTCTTCATCCTAATGCAAAATCTGCCATTGATATTATGGACGACATTTTGGATGAAGATGATGATGCCATGGAAGAAGTTGAAGAAGACGATGATGATGAAGAAGATAAGTCAAAAAAGAAAAAAGACGATGAAGGACTAACTGAAGAACAGTTGGTGAGGCAACACGAAATACGAATGAATAGAAGAGTGGGTAAGTATGATTACGAAGATCCATTCATTGATGATATTGAGTTACATATGGAGGAGGAAATCACCACTACCAAAGAAGGGTTTTTCGTTTACTGGGGTCCAATAGTGGACGATAGATCTTCTACCTCGAAAAAGGGGAGTTCAAAAAAAAGGTAGACATTTTCATAACTTTCCATTTACGTACTCCTCATTTTATAGAACTTGAAGTGAGCGAAATATACATAATTCGTACTGACTAGACAATCAATTGCCAGTAATTCTATCAATAGCAATGTTGAGTATCTCAGCTGCATTACTTTCAAAAGAATTCGATGTTGATTTGCTTGCCTTAACCTTGGCAATATTATCAGCAACTCGTTTCAAAATCAGATCGAGCAACTCTTTCTTGTTCAAAACCGCTGGTTCATTCTTGATAACAACAAGGAGATTTAAATAACCTGATATGAGAGAAAATTTCGTTGGGTTGATTGCTACTTCGTTATTTTCCTTAACAAATGCATCGCTAATTGAGTCAGAAATCAAGTTGAACAAGGAAGAAATACGATCCTCGTCAAGTGTAATGTACTTTCTGCCTGACTGGATTGAGCGTTTTGGTAATTCTGGTGCTGGTGCTGATGGTGGTGCTATTTTATCATCAAGTTGAACACCTGCCAATTTCTTGTCGAGCTCATCCACATGATGTGTATCTTCTGTTGTGTCGGTCTTGCCCAGCTTCTCAGTGGTGTCTTGTTTCGTATCTGCCTGGTCTATAGAGGCTTCCTTGTCTGTTATGGATTGTCTTTCTTTTGTCAACAATTCCTTAAAAACCCCAATTAACACCGACTTCTCATCATACGGGCAATTCTCCAAAGTATCAATAATGAAAGCATAACTAAGTGACTCGGGTGACAATGCCAAAACCTTGGTTAACAAAGTCAATGAGACATATCGCGTATTATTTCGAGGTCCACAGAACATAATTATGTGTAACAATGCTTGATAGTAGATGGTCAAGAATGCACTTGGAATTTGGGAAATGATTAATTCTGCCGATTTCTTGGATGATTGGATCTGGAAAAACGAGTACCAAGTTACAAACATGCACACATCTTCCAATCCCAAGCATTTGAACGACGGTTCGACCATTTGTGGAACGATACAACGCAAAGTTAAAGCCACTGCATCGTAGAACGATATGTCAATTTGATTAAATGTTTTTGAGGTTGCAATCTTGTGAATAAACAACACCAAAGAACCAATAGGAGAAACCTTGATCGTAGAAACTTCCAGATCCACAATTGGTATAGCCAAGTTTTTCTGGAAGTCGGTAACGAGCTTTTCGAAAATGTCGCCAGTGACGACCTCTTCATCTTGGTTCAAATCTACAGAGTTGAGTAGGGTGTGTGAATCATTGACCAAATCCTTAAATGATTGAGTTAAGTTAATATCAAAAGATAAAGCAAGCTGCGTTAATCGATCAAGCACGGGAATATCAACGGAATAACTGTATAATTTCTTCATAGAAGGATTTCTTTCGTGGAGAAACATGAAATGATCAATCGAGTACCCGTCACTATGACGCTTGACGCTCAAATGGATTACTTGGGTAATAAACCCAGTGAGAAGTTTACGCTGCAAGTAATCTTCATCGGCTTTGATCTTTTCAAGATCCTCGTCCGATTCATCAGCCACCTTTTCAGGCAACGGCAACGAGGAGTAGTTTCTCGCAAACGTAAATGCTCTTTTCAACACAAACTGAATTACGTCTGATGATTCCAAGTCATTTTGATGGATCAAATTAATGAACGAGGTCACAACCATACTCAAAAACCTTGATGGATAGAATGTGTGAATTCTTTTCATCGTGGCAACGACGAGTTCAAAAGTACAATAGATTTTGATCTCAAAGTACATGACCTGAATATTTATGTCTTCATGATAATTATTGTCTGAGATTCTAATCAATGTCAACAATTCACATCCTTTCAAAAACAATTCCTTTGGGTTTCCTTTCAATGCCAAAACTTCAAATATTTTCAAGATTTTGTACACCCCTGGCGCTTGTCTAATTGAGCCCTTGAGCTCAGAATCAGAGTCGATGTAATGGATCAACAACTGGGGAATGTCCCAACCAATTTCGTACGTCAATTTGTCGTTGCTACCCAATATTTCTAAGAGACACCCCAATAACACTTCTCGTTGGTCATTGGTGAAGGAATCTGGGTTTCCTAGATAGATATCAAGCAATGTACTATACGAGAGAAAATCACCGGTGTCGGTAGCATCTTTAGCGGCGTTCTTCAACAGGTCAACAATTTTGTCCACATTGGTTTCCTCGACTACTATGTCAATGGACTCGCTGGTGGTGTCGTCGATGGCCATTGTATTCTTGGAGAAAGTATAGAGAGTAATTGTGGTAGTGTCCGTTTAGGTGTATAAAGCTTGTGGTCGCGCAAAAAACAATTTGAGATTTCTACGGCTGCACGCCATGTCCAATTTGATTGAGTCAGAGACCGATAACTCTTCGTCTTCTGCTAGTTCCGTTTATGCGGAGGAACTCCTTCTTGCGGGAGAAACTGGTCCTGCAAAAATACCATTATCAACGTCGTTGTTGGTGGAGAATTTGCCGGCTTACCAACGCCAACAGCTAACCAATGTGATCAAGAAGCAAGAAAATGCAACTGTCAATGACAATTCTCATGTGGGACCACCACGTAGTACGAACCAAGGTGGTGTTGCACTGGGTAACAACTTCAAAAATAACGATTTTAGTAGCCCTAGTCCAGATTTACCTGCAACCAAGATCCCGGTGCGGTTGCAATCGATTGGGTCAACCCCAGCGGTGAAACCCAAGATGTTTAAGGTCACCTCAACACAAACTGTATCAGTCATTGTAAAATTCATACTGAAGCAGTTGAAATTGGGCCACGAGTCCATTCATTTATATATTCATAACTCATTTCAGGTTAACCCCGATGAAATTTTGGCTGATCTATTCGCCATGTATAAGGTGAATGACGAATTGATTATAAGCTACTGCAACACAGTTGCCTTTGGTTGAAAGAGTTCAATGATCTGACGGCGCAGAGAATCAGGTCTACGAGAATTAATCACAACTGTGTGGCTGCCAATTATCGAAATGACAAGGCTCGAATCATCACATGGTCAAGAACATTCGCTTGTGTCACTTGTATCTAGTGTCTTGAAGGCACTTATGACTTAGATAGTAACATAACTTACGGTATGTCTACGTCAACGCAATTAGTTTGACCTCAAGTTTGTACATCTGCAACTACCTGGTTGGTTCAGTGTGCTGAACACCACAATACCTACGATGTCTACAGATCTTCAAAATTCACAGCAAATCAATTGAAACGAAAATAAACACTTCGAAAGAAAGCAAATCTAAATAGGTATCATCATAGGGTGCGCTCTTGATGAATTTTAATGTACAAGAAGAAAAAACTGGAGTACCAATTGATCAGTCTTACTAATCATGGAGTAGAAATTTAGCAGACACAAAGCCAAGGCTCCAAGAACATATCCTCGTCTGAAATAAACAAGGTTGTCAAATAGCATTGGATACCTAGTAAAAGACGAAGTTGGCCTTACCACTGGTGACAGTGACAGTACAACCATCAGAACCACTTCCGGAATATTCACCGTTTTCGTATTTACATTCACCAACGACATTGGAGCCTGCAGCACCAACAATCTTAATATTGTAGTTTGGCTTTTCGGTGTTGTTTGGGTTTGGAATCAAAGACAAGTAAGTGTTACCATTGATGGTACCAGCTCCCAAGACAACTGGAGCCCAGTTACCAACACCTGAACCAGCAGTACCCCAGATACAACCTTCAGTAACATTGACACCAGCGTTGTTGACGTAGTATTGAGTCGAGGTTGGCTTGCCGTCCCATTGGAAGTAAGTGCTACCGTCAACAACAGAGCATGGCTTGGTTGCACCAGCAGCCAAGTAAGTTGGGATGTTCATATTTTCAGAACCAGGGTAGTCGGTTCTACAGATGGAGACCAAGTCGTCGATGTTACTTTCAAAACTGGCAGCTTGGCTACCCCATTCACACAAGTAGTTGGAGTCAGAGTTAGTCTTGTACAACTTTCCACCCTTACATTGTAAACCACCGACAGATCTACCATCGCTAGGTTGATTTTGTGGCCACTGGGTTTTAGACATACCAGCTTGACAGGCGTAAGAACAGTAGTAACCATCTTGACAAGTTTCAGAGGTAGATCCGTCAATGGCCATGATAGAAGACCAACCACCAGTCAAACCGGAGATCCAGTCGACAGCAATGACACCTTGGCCTAAAGGAACAGACAGACAGTCGTGGACACCATCTTCAAACTCTTGGGTTGGGTTGACGAAATCACCCAAGTCACCTTGGACACCACCTAAACCAGTTGCGGTAGAAGAAGCAGCTGGGGCTGAGGCGGAGGAACCATCTCTTCTGTCGATGTAGACGGTAGTGGTGGCTTGAACAACTTCCCTAGGATGTTCGTGATGTTTGTGTTGCAAAGGAATGGCAGTAGCAATAGTAGCTAAGAGAGTTAAACTGAACAATTTCATAGTTAGGACAACAAGCGATGTATACAAAAGAAAGACAACAAGTTGGAGTTAAGGAATGAATCTAACTAGTGAAGGCAATTTGATTACTCAAACGATAAAAAAAATGAAAAACAAAATCAGTTTTATATTTAGGTCGCTTACCACATCAACATCCGCAAAAAAGAAATCATGAAAAAAAAATAAGCCGTTACAATACTGGATTTGACATCTCACGAACTTCATCGTGAAAATTTTGTCCCAATTAGCTTGTATTGTAAATAATCTCGGAATACTGTATTCGGTCAATCCACACCACGGTACTGCCTACAGGTCATTTTTCTGGTACACAGACCAGGACGAAGGACATATGCAAGGCAATCGTCGTCCGCATACCGAAATTTTACACTTTTAGCAGCGGGGCAGTTCTAGGCCCTCCTCCGTAACCAGGTGATAATGGGACGACACAAAGCTAGAAAGAAACCCTTTCAACGGCCACTGGTTAACGTTGAGTCAAACACATGACTAGGAGGGCTTGTGCCTTGATGTAGAATGTGATATTTGTTTTGGTGGCGTAGATGTGGGCGGTATCTCTCGTTAGTTGGCCCAAACTAGAATGTTCGTACTCACCTCCATGTACATGTACGCACCTAATTAATGCAAACACTATACGATGCAGTTGAGCCTAGAGGCATAGTGGCTCTGCAACCTCCTCGAACTGGGCTAATCTACCACCACGATAGCGTAGATAAGTTGCCACAGAAGTGCAAAAGAGCCTCACAATAGACGACACATGCATGATGTGCTCCAATGGCGACAAATGGATACCAATCTAGTTGCTCTGGGCGCTTTTGTGATAGCGAAACTTCTGGAGTGTAAGTTGGCCGAATCTTGCTTCAGTAGGTCAAATTCCAATCGGCCAATTTCCGCCATTTTTGAATTACCGAAGAATATGTGAAACATTTCATTTTACTGGAGAATAATTTTTGTTCCTGGTTTCACATTCTTGCAAGATGTATACACAAGCTTACCTAGTGTGAAAAAGTCGAATGCTATTTCCCCATGTATGTACGACGGTTTTGTAACATACATCTATTTGGGGCATATAAAGTGTCGTCATCACTATCAATCGGTGATGCGCTATCTTTCTTACTTTTTCTTTATCTCACTGCTTAATCAGGATCTCGTAAGAAGGTTTGTCGTGCGACGAAAATTTGATGTCTTCACTGTTATTGTTCACATTGCACACGGAATAAACGACTCGCATATGTGACTACTATTTGCCCGTTTTGCTTTGCGAGATTGTATCCTTATTTTCAAGATTATTATTGTGGATACTTCTGTAATATCCCAATATCGACCTGTATTTTGGGTTAAAAGAAATTATACCAATTCACTCATGCTCTGAGATGCACATGCAAGATCATTCACCTCAGGTATGACGTTCATATTCATGCTCGCACATTGTATGAACTCGGCCACCCCATGCTCTAGCTGTTTTCTAAACATTTTGTACTATGCTTAATTGTCTGCAATATTTATTCGACCTACGAAGTTGTTCTCTTTCACTTTTTGTCCATATATTTATCCTACTTGGTTCCTCACCTTAAAACATACTTTAAATTATCACATACAAGTCAATTTTTATCATTTCATTATCGTCACCTTCGTTACAAATTACCTTTTTTCCCTTCTATTTTCATGTAGTACCTTCATCCTCGATCCCTAGATTGAACCATGGGTGATTCAACGCCTCTTCCGCAGTCATTCTATACCGCGGATTTATCACAAACAACTTCTTCAATAAATCAATGAAAAACCACCAGAATGTAAAATTTCCAAAATTTATAATGTGTTTGTTTTTCTGATAGTTTATCGACAACGAGTAATCAAGATTGATATCCAAACCAATTCTACTGCTGACAAATATATCAATTCTTTCTAACTCTCTAACCGAATTAATATATTTCTCTGGGGTAGAAATCGTTGGAAACTTCAATCTTAACGAGTTTTTTTGGGTAGATTCATCATCGACTATTACATCATCGTCAAACTCATCATTATCACTATTCTCTTCGCATCCGTCAAAATCGTCTTCACTGTCGTTCGGAGTGGTTTCATAATAGTGTTTGTGTGGCTTTGCATCGTTTGTAAAATACTCCAACCCACACTCATTCCCTTTTTGTTTCGACGATTTAACAAGTTCCTTATCAATAGGATAACCACAAACTTTTTCAATCATCGCCAAATGTTCTAGGTTATCATGAGTTTTGAATAATGGTTCTCCTATCACAAGCTCAACAAGGATACATCCAATTGACCAGCAATCGCATGGGAAGGACCATCCAATTCCCAAAACTATCTCGGGAGCCCTATAATGACGCGTCGAAACTATGGAGGAATGGTATTCATCATTGAATATTGCCGAACCAAAGTCAATGATATGAATTAACGGTTCATGCAAAACCTTTGAATACCTTGGTATCTTGACTTGGGGTGTGGGTGGGATGGAGGATGTTTGCACGGTGGTATTATTGATTGTACAGCTGGACGAGCTTGATGAGTTCGTTGTAGTGCTGCTACTCGACAAGTGCACGAAAGCTGAAATTAACGTTGATGAAGTTAGATTCTTCTTCACAAACGAATCTTCATGCAATAAAATATTTTCGGGCTTCAAATCAGTATGTATCAAATTCAAGTCATGCAAAAATGTTACAGATCTGATTAATTGCTTTGAGATTGCTTGGATATGTGACCCTGGAAATGGTATAAATTTATTGTTCTCCAAAAAATCATATAGCGAAATTTTCAACAAGTCAGTAACGATACAAATATGACCTCTAAAGTCAAAGCACTCTCTCAAGTGGATACAATGATTCAAATTTTCATTGTCAAATTTCTTGAGAGTCGACAAAACTCTCAACTCAATTTTTGCGGCATCTCTGTACTTTTGAATATTCCTTATAATTTTTATTGCAACATGTTCCCTGTTCACCTTATCAAAACATTGAACAACTTTCCCAAATGTTCCCTGACCTAATAGCTTTATAATGATAAATCTATTGGCGAATATCTCATTTACCTTTATTATATAATGTCCATTCTCGTCATCGCAGGGAGGTAAATTTAGCTGATGAGGGATAACGTTTGCCTTAATATTTGAAATTTTAGGCGTCTGCAAAATGTAATTGTTCGGAAGCTTATGATAAAAACATTTGACTTGAGGTAACTGAGGTAGACTATTAGTCCTTTGTTTCTTTTTGAAGATGGAATTGTTCATACTAAAGTGCAGCAACAGGTCATCAGCCGCATTGCCTTCATCATTATTAACGTTGAACATATTGTACGCCGCAAAAGAGTCATAATCTAGAAACAATAACGAGTCGGAATTGTTACGCTTTGACTTGGGAATGATTTCCCTTTCTTCCAATATTATCAAATCATCATCTCGTTCATTATCTTCATTGTTCTCATCGAGTAGCACTTCATCAACATCGTTATCAGTGAAGCTTTCTTCGTGTTCGTCAATAGCAGAAACTTCGCCATAAGTTGGAATTTTCAATCTTGGTTTGAGTTGAAAGTTATTAGTCGAAGTTCGATATCGCGTGGATTTTTTGTCTTTTTCAAACAGGGAATTCGTTGACGTGGAAGTGGAAAAGTTTGCTTGAGCAGGAGAGCTGGCAGTATCATTCCCGATTGTTGATCCCGATGAGATTGATGCGTTATCGGAGACATCTAGATGAAGACTCTTATTGTGATTTGTACTTTTCTGTTTCTCAATGGTATCCGAAAATCCTCTCGGACGCTTCCTGGTGATTAACGACATTTTTCAAACGTTTCAAAGAAATGGGAAATGACAGCGCTCAAGTGGTAAGTTGGATTAGACAGTAGTTGAGTCTCAGGCAAATAAGGTCACGCAGTTTGATGGATATATTTCTGAACCGATAGACTTAGCAAAACAGGTCAGATTAAGCAATACAGACACAAGTTAAACCGTGAGCTACGGAAATCAGCACAACACCAATATCCTAACAGTGAATAGGACACACAACAATCGGTGATATTCAGTGGACACAATAACCTAACAAAATGCACCCACGTCGGATCCACAAGAAATGCCGACAACCAAAGTGTCCAAACAAAATAATAAGTACCGTAGTAACAAAAGCACTATACTGTAGAAGATTAAACTATAATCACTTTCACACCAATTACCTCTAACTCCAATCAAGTTTCAAAAGTTCACTGTATTAAGGGGATAGGGTCGTGTAGGCCGGAAAAGATAATTGCTGTAGTAATAGCGGTAACAGCGGTAGAACCGTGGGGTTGAAGTAACTTGGCGAAAAACTTTATTTTCGCACCACCGTTGGGAACCTGCGATCGTGGTAGATATTGTAAATATGAAAATCAATTCTCGGAGTTTTTGGAGTAGTGTTTATTCCATGTTATCTTAGTAAGCTGATTGATATTTTCATTTTGAAAATCCCAGACTGAGGTAATTTTTTAGTGCTAGATTGCTCAATGAGAGTTTTGTTTTGTGCTCACTAATAAACTACGAAGAAATGATGTAAGTGGCTAGAATAAATTGTCGTGGGGGCTAGGAACAAGAGGTTATGTCAGATGTACAATTATAAAAGCCTATTGTGACCTGTAGGTTTTATTCTCTTGGTTTATTGACTTTGTATTACCGCATCACATCACCACATGCGCGAAGCAACCCATATGGTCAGACTTATGGTCCAGTTTGCGAAATTATATAACGCGTCACCAAGTGGTGAAAAGCTGTACCGTTGGATGAAGTGTTGTAGTAAATAATCGAGATAATGTCTGTTACAGTCCAATTCAGGTTCCATTTACTGAGGCACGGTAGTCAAATTGTATTTGCATTTGAAGTTTCCCGTGGTCAAGCTTGGTCGCAGGGCCAACGAGTATCAATGAATGGCCTCAGTTTTTGACTGAAAATTTAGGAAGTAACTTCAGACATCTGTCAACATTATCTCCATCAGCTGGAGCTTGTGGATATATCGAGTTTGTAAACCACCAAAGCATTATTCGACCTGACTTAACGTGAACCGTGCCTAGTTACTTATTTCTCGACTTCCACCCATCTCAATCGTGCGGATATGACTATGATGTTTAATCGACAAAACCCAGACACGCTTGAGGCTTCTCGCATTTATTTATTATCGTATGGTTGCTTCCAAGCTGACCATTTCTTCGAAACAGAGTCCAGCCATGTCGCCATTGGGTAAATCTAAAGTAGGACTATCTTTACTTCATCAATACAAAATCTTTCAGCTTAATTTGAGAGAGTAAAGTGTTCCATTATAATCGATTTCTCATGCGTCCAACATTGTCTTCGACTTGCTCAATTAACTTAGTAGCCAAGCTGATGTTCATGTACGCTGGCAATACTTTTGAGACGACGTTAAATGACAGTGGTTTCGAAGGCAGTATAAAACAGCGTGCAATTGTAAAGGCACAAATCGAAGTAAATTGTCTGTGTTTCTGATGATAGAGCCAACGTACATACTTTTCCATCTTTACCTCAATTGACATCATCAATCGTCAAATTGATGCTACTTCAATTTTTGCAACCTTACAGTTCATTTCTGCGAAACCAAACAATACACCTGATATGCTGCATTGTCGAAATTATGTATAACGCCACAGCTCCCAAGGTAAAACTGCCACAGCTCTCTGGAAACCATCCTTCTCGTTCTCTTATAAATTGCCGTTTTCGCGAGTGACTTATTGCCTTCAGGTGAGAATACATTTTGGAAACGACTCGACTCAATTATTGTACAATTTCATTCAAATTTTTCGTAAAAGAGTTGCTTTTTCTGCTGAATCGTTGTTCTCACTTTTCAGCGGTTCCATACCGTCTAAATTATTTACTTTATCGGAACGTTATTCGATTTTGCAACTTCATCGCGTTTGAAAATTTACCCGACTCGTGCGAGCTATTTTTCATTTCGTGAAAGAGAACATCCACAAACAAGCATTCACTATTTGAGCTATGGTGTCTAGAATGTCCGGTTCTAATTTTGTAAAGCAGACGTCGTTTGCTGTGGAATATGCACCAGCCACTGTAAGCAAATGGAGATCATCTAGAACGGGGCTTCAGATAACCTATATAAATCAACCATCTCCCATCGTTAACGGGTATTTTGCAGTGGCAACGGAAATCAAAAATGATAGCGGTTGTCCACACACGTTAGAGCACTTGGTTTTTATGGGTTCTAAGAAGTATCCTTACAAAGGATTGTTAGACAATTTGGGAAACCGGTTGTTCTCATCGACAAATGCATGGACATCAGTAGACCAAACAGTGTATACCCTAACTACCGCAGGTTGGGAAGGATTCAAGACATTGTTGCCAATCTACTTGGACCATTTATTCAACCCAACTTTGACTGATGAAGCTTGCTTGACTGAAGTTTACCATATCGATGGTCAGGGTAAGGAAAAAGGAGTGGTGTTCTCAGAGATGCAAGGAATCGAGAATCAATCGTGGTTCATCTCGTACTTGAATATGCAACGAAGCTTGTATAAAGAAGCATCTGGATATTCGTCGGAAACTGGTGGATTAATGAAAGAGTTGCGTCACTTGACTAATGATCAAATCAAAGAGTTTCACAAGAATTCTTATCGTCCCGATAACCTTTGCGTTGTACTCACGGGTTCCATTGATGAGCAAGAGTTAATCGAGATTATGACAGATTTTGATAACGAACTTACCGCATTACCAACTGTTCCAAATAAGAGGCCATTTGTAGATTCAGATAAGGATGAGCCATTAAATGAAACCATTGTGAAAAAGGTTGAATTCCCCGACAAGGACGAATCAATGGGTGAATTACTAATTTCTTGGATTGGACCAAAAGCTAGTGAAACTTTGATGTCCATGGCTGTAGATATAGTGGGTTCCTATTTTACGGACTCTCCTATTTCCGTTTTTAACAAACATTTAGTTGAGGTTGAAAATCCATATGCAACTGACATTGATTACACCACTGATGACTATGTCAGAACCACATTGAACTTTACAGTAAATGGTGTGCCAACAGAGAAGTTAGAAGAGTTAGACTCGAAATTAAAATCATTACTTTCCGAGCAATCCAATCCTGATGTGCTAGACTTAACTTACATGAGACAAGTTCTCAATCAACAAAAGTTGAAATTTGTGTCTAGTACTGAAAAGTCAGCATCCCTTTTCTCCAATATTGCTATCACTGAATTTATCTATGGAAACCCAGATGGATCTGATTTGGACAGATGGATTAAGGATTTGAAGGAGTATGATATTTTAGCAGAATGGACAGCTGACCAATGGTGTGAGGTTGTCAAGAAATATTTTGTTGAGAACAAGTCTGCATCTATTTTGGGGTATCCATCTGCCTCTTTGAATAGAAGATTCAAACAAGAAAAGAAGCAATTGCTGAAGAGCATTAAAGAAAAATATGGTCCTGAAGGTTTGAAGAAATTGCAAGATAAATTAGACTCTGCTCAAGAGAAGAATGATTTGCCGATTCCAGATTCACTTTTGACCCAATTCGAAAAACCTGATCCATCGCATATTGAATTTATTAAAACTAACTCATACAAAGCGGGATACACCAATGGAATAATTGAGGATACTACAAATAACTATATCGAGGGTGACAATTTGAGTCAAGTAATTAAACTGGATACACCACAAGATTTTCCCTTGTTTGTTCATTTCGAAGAATTCAAATCTCAGTTTACTACAATTAACCTTGTTTTATCAAGTACTAGAATTGAACCAAAATTGCTTGCATACATGTCCATTGTCGAGGAAATTTTTTCGTTATCACTTCAGTTACCAGACAGGTACGTTTCCTTTGAGGAGGTCGTTTCACAAATCAATGATGACTTGGTTGAGTTCAATCTAGATAATGGCTACGATAATCAATTTTATGACTTGATTAGTGTTCGAGTCAAATTTGAAGTAACAAAGTACACAGAGGCAATTAATTGGTTATTGAATGCTATGAAGTATTCTGTTTTCGAAGAGTCGAGAGTGAAAATTATCGTCGAAAAGATTATTAATTTATTAGCAGATAAGAAGAGAAACGGCGAGTTAATGATGTATTCGTCCCAATACAGAAACTTATTTAGCCCAGTGTCGTTGCGCAAAGCCCAAGATTCAATTGAAACAGAGTCGTTTTACAGAAATTTATTGGATATGATTAAAAACGGTGAATTCAAAAAAATACAACAAGACTTAGACACCTTGAGAAACAGTCTATTCAAGTTGGACAATATCAAAGTCATTGTTATTGGTAATGTCAAAGATTTATCAAAACCAGTATCATCATGGAGTAAATTTGTTGAAACATTTATTGATACTGAAAAATCGAAGGATGGATCTTACAAATTTTCACCTGACAGCTTCAAAGATCTTCCAAGAGCATTTGAATTCAAGTCTGATTTGGGTAAGAAGTGCTCAAACCAAGCTTTTCTTGTCATCACTCCAGCTGCTGATTCAACCCACTTAATTTCTTCCACGCCTATTCCGACTAACTATGACGATCCAGATATTTATAAGATCGCATTAGCAACTGAATTTTTGATTGCCGTGGAAGGTCCATTTTGGAGAGGTATTCGGGGAACTGGATTAGCGTATGGGGCAAGTATTCGGAGAAACGTGGAGACTGGTCTTTTGACCTTTAGTATCTACCGTGGGAGTGATGCTAAACAAGCATGGACTGTTGCCAAGGAGATAGTTGATAACTATGCTGATGAAAAATTGGAAATTGATGAAATCAGCATTGAAAATTCAATTTCGGCAATAGTAAATGGATTGGCTAATGCTGAGGATAATAGCTCTGACGCTGCTAGTGGAAAAGTCAGCGATAACTTGTTTAAAAGAAGAGGCCCAAATTACACAACTAGCTTTTTGAAGGAGTTGAAAAAACTATCAAAGGCTGATATTGTGTATGCCTTGAACAAATACTTTGTGCCATTATTCACGTCAGGTAAATCTGTTGTATTTGCCAGTATCCCCCCTGAATATGCTAATGAATTTGATACCTTCTTTTCTGAACAAGGTTATAACGTTAACCAAGAAGAAATTAGGATAGAGAATTGTGAAAATCAAAGCGACAACCAAAATGGACACGAGCATCAAGACGGGTGTTGTAGTTTTGATAATGAGGCTAGTACTGATGAAAGTAATTCAGATGAAAGCGATGAAAGCGATGAAAGTGATGAAAGTGACCATGAGCATTAAATTAGACTTTAATAGAAATAAACCTTGCACTATTAGAAAGGCTTTAATTTATATACATTTAAGAATTGTATCCAATTTCCAGCGCACTCACACAAGTTTGTTCATGTTTCCCCATTGTTTAGATTACTTACTTGATATCCAGCTCAGCTTCCTCAAACAATTTGAATATTTTGTTCACATCGTCCCTCATACTGATGGTTAGCTTCACTAGATCGTCACTAGATCTATTATACATTATGCAATTCGCAAACATTAGTATTATGTCTTTTTCCAATTGTTTGATCAGTTCGTATGGTGGAGGTTCATGTTTCAGCTTTACCTCTTTTAAAATATTCTTCAAATCCTTGGGTTTATAAATAACATCATAATAATCAGGAGCATCCCGTTTACTGACTTGTTGTAGGAATGGTGATGAAAACCTGTGCGCTTGAATGCTGTCTATCAAGTTTACGGCAATATTTTGGAACCGTTTATGCTGCTGAGATGAGACAAATGGTGACATCCTTTTATTTGTAGACTCTTCAACGTCTTTGGATTCGTCACCTTCTTCCTCTTCTTCTTCTTCTTCCTCTTCTTCTTCCTCTGCCTCTGCCTCTTCCTCTTCCTCTTCCTCTGCCTCTTCTTCGTCTTCGTCTTCTTCTTCTTCTGATTCGCTCTCCTTCGCATTTCGAGGGTGTTCGCCTTGGTTGTCTGCATCTTTTTCACCTTCTTCATCCGCAATCTTGTCATCTACATCCGCAGAGTACTCCTTATCTTGCACATCTGATTCCAGTTCATTGGCACTCTTCATTTCAACGTCCTCTTTACCTGACTCATCTTCGTTACTGTCCTCGATTGGCTTTTTCTCATCGGATGAGGATTCTATTCCATCCTTGTCTACTTCATTCTCAACAATATCTGCAACTTTCTCAGCTTCTTTGACGTTATCTTCTTCCTCCTTCTCCTCCTTCTTTCCTTCTTCTTCTTCAATTTCTTCTTCCTCCTCCTCCTCCTCCTCCTCCTCCGATTTCATTGATTCTGGCTCGTTGATGGATTCTGTTTCGATTTGGTCATTGTCAGGTGTTTCCTTTTCATCAGTAGGTCGGTCGCTTACATCTTGTAACTCAGGAGATTCTTGCTTTTTCAAGGTTCGTACATTGGTCTCGTTATTTTCGTCCACAACTGTGACATCTCCCAAAGATTGTTCTGCTTTGTTGCTTTCTTGAATTGGTTCATCTTCGGTAATGGAATTCGATTCGCTTTCAGCGGTTTGCTCAAAATCTGATTTTTGTGCTTTCTCTCCCAACTGATTGATTGTGGCGAGCAACCCTTGGGAGTATGTCAAAATGGAATTGGAAAGAAGTTGCTTTATTTGGTCATGATAGTTACGATCAAGATCAATTATCAACCAGTCGAAAGAAATTGTGATAAAGTCGTTAAAGCTGGTGTTGGTAATAATATCGATCACGGAGGTCTTATCAAACACTAGACCATCGATGTCTTTGAAAGTAAACTTGGACTGCCATCTTTTCACTAACGAATTTAAATCATCAACAAACTCAACAAAGAGAATTTTCACTTTGGCGCCGCTGTCACCAATTTGTTTTAGCTGTCTATTGAGAACAGAAACAATAAATATTTTGGCCAACTCCGACATTACGCTTGTTGACGGTGAAATATACCGTTGCACTTTGTCCTTAGTATTTTATGGTAAATGTACATTTTTCAGAGAACTACATACTGTACCGCAGCCACTATACTACTAACAACGTTTACACCACAACAACATTCTAAATGTACACCAGGAAGACACTGCAACTAACACCACAATACTACAATCGTTTCGTTTCGTACAACAGAATGCCTCGCAAGGTTTCTATCTTTTGTAACTTCTAAACTTTGATAATTTGTATTTTATTGAGGTATATACAACAGATCCTCGAGAACGGAATCCCAAACTTGGACCAACAAGTAATTTACAAGTCAACTTAACGTTTGACGTTTTGCATCAATAATGCACTGGAGGTTAGTAAATGAAAATGAGACATACTCCAAGAGTACACCCATACGAACAGACAATTGAAGTTAATGATACCGTTCCCAAACACCTACTTCAATGCCAACTGCGTTGTTCCCTACATTATTCATCACTTCGTATCTTGATCACCGGTGGCATACGACGTATCTGTTGTGGGGGGGGTGCAATTTATGAATTTGCAGTCTGCTTCATGGATTGCTAGGTGGATTGCGATACGTACTTTTGTTCTTGGAATCTTAATCCCACTCTTTCACTGTGCTTCAAGAACTTTTCAGAGCACTTGGCAATACAAGAAGTTTCCTTGGTGGTCAAGTTGGATGAGGTGAAATCGTTGACACAGTCATCGAAACATCTGGAAACCAAGTTGGAGTACAAGTTCATGAAATCCTTCATTTGCTTTTGTTCAACGATTTGTTGAAACTCTTGTTGTTCCTTGACATTTAACTGATCCATCGTGCTCCTTAATATTTGTCGTGAGTATTGCCTTCTTTGCTACTCTTTACTACTTGAAATTTTTTGCTTCGTGGGCAAATCCACACTGCAGGTATCTATAATTCTATATGCACGTAACTTGATTTATATACAAGGGACAGTTACCGAAGATAACCCAATGACAGCCCACGACTTTGACTATCAGACGCTTTGTTGTGATGGTAAGCAGCTGATACCAAGTTGATGTTTGAGTGCCCCAAAGCAGGATGCCGAATTCAAATTTTTGAATCAAACCTTAACATTTACAATCATCAGGAACTCTGGGGAAGGGAATAACGTCTTTGATGTTCTCCATACATGCAAGATATGCCACTAATCTTTCGAATCCCATTCCAAATCCTCCATGAGGAACAGTTCCATTTTCTCTAAGGGAAAGATACCATTCCATATCATCGATATTCATATTTCTCGATTTCATTTCTTGGGCTAGCACATTGTAGTTATGTTCTCTTAATGAACCTCCAACCAATTCTCCGATTTCCGGTAAAATAAGATCATAACATGCTACTGTTGGCCTCTCAGGATCGAATTGCTTGGATCTGGGCATGTAGAATGGCTTGATGTGTGCTGGATAATCCGTGATAAATACTGGCGATTGGAAATGGGTTCCTGCTAGCCATTTTTCGTGGGGAGTTTGTATGGAATCGCCCCATTGCAATCTTCCTTTCAGTCTTCCTTTAAACATAACTCTGTTGATAATTTCTACTGCCTCGGAGTACGTTATCGTGGGCCATTCCTTTTCCGAGAGAATGTTATTCCACCGTTGCTTCATCGACGCAACATCATCTCTTTTGTATCGTGACCCCAAAAGATCTGCACTATTATCCTTTAAGCTCTGCGTAACATATCTGATCATTTTCTCGGTAAAGGCCGTCAATTGTTTAACGTCTTCCACGTAACAAAGCTCTGCTTCTAACATCCAGAACTCACTCAAATGACGATTGGTATTTGAATCCTCCGCTCTGAAACATGGCGTGAGTGTCCACACACGATTTAACGACAATGCTAATATTTCAAGATGAAGCTGGGTAGAAACTGTCAAATAGGTATCTTTTCCAAAAAACTTATATGTGGAGTCATTTTTGCTCATCCGTTCCACTTTGAATTGTTCTCCGGCTCCTTCACAGTCTGAGCTTGTTATGATCGGTGGAGTCACCTTGATGCATTGATTGTTGGCAAAAAAACGCATGAATTCTCCTTCCAAAAAAGATCGAAATCTAAGTAACGATGCCAACGTAGAAGTTCTGTGCCGCAAAGTAGGAAAGTTACGCAAATGCTGCATTGTGTTGACTTTCTTCTGTATAGGATACGTATCCGGTACTTGGCCAATGATTTGTAGATTGTGCTGAGGATTTACGGGGTTTATAGCTACTTCGTAGTCTTGAGTTCCTTTAGATTCAACCCAGTCTCCCTCGACAGCAATACTCTGCCCTACTTTCAAGTGGGTCCGAGATAGCATCAGTTGCGGATCTTGAACAACAACACTCAAGGTCCGATAATCAGACCCATCGCTAAGGTCAATGAAGCCGACGTTCTTTGACTGACGGACTGATTTGATATGCCCTTGCACACGAACCATTGAGTTTTGTGATGGCGGGTTTTCCATCAATGTTTTGATGGTTCCCATAAGTCCCTTATGCACATTTCGTGTCAATGTGACAAAGCATCCTCGTCTAATCATGCCTCCTGGTCGCTAAGCTGTTTTAACGATGTTGATTTAAGACACTGGTTAACCAATTCCTGCAGATGTGCCGAATTACGAATAAAATGTACACTTTTCGTCTGGGTTATATGCAGTTGAAGACTCATGAGTGGTAGTTCTAATCATAGCACCATTGTGGTTAACTAAAGTAGTGGTAACGGTGTGAACAATGCACTCACACCATAGTCATAGTGGAGACTACGTTGCTCATGCAAAGGACAAGTTGGAAGAGATTGTTGAACGTGCTCTGAGCCGGGGGTTTACTCACTTTTGTCTTACAGAACATATGCCCAGGTTGCAAAATAGATTTATATACCCTGAAGAAGAGAAATTGAAATACAATATAGATACACTTGCGGACAATTTTGATAGATACTACCAGCATGCACACAAGCTCCGAAACAAATATAGTACATCTCTGCTGATGAAAGTATTCGTGGGGTTTGAAGTGGAAGGAATTGATGAACCTCACATTGAGTACGCATTAAAATTGATGAATAAGTACAGATTGGATATGACCATTGGATCGGTACATTTTGTCAATTCGATTCCAATTGACTTTGATGAAGATTTGTGGCTTGAAGCTAGGGACTCGTTGTCTCCATCGACAACAAGAAATTTGTACATAGAGTACTTTCAGCTTCAGTACAAGGTGATTTCTTCGTTGAAGCCGTCAGTAATCGGACACTTTGATCTCATACGGTTGTTTGAACCAAAGCAAGAATTAGATCCCACTACTGGAAAGCTTTTGTGCGACATTAACGTCGAGGCGGACTGGCCCGATGTTTGGCAACTTGCCCTTCGCAATATCAGATCTGTGGTGTCGTATGGTGGTCTTTTTGAACTAAACTCTGCAGCAATTAGAAAGGGGTGGAACTGCCCCTACCCCAAATCAGATTTCGCCAAACTAATAGACCAATGCGGTGGGAAATTTTGCTTTTCTGATGATTGTCACTCACTAGATCAAGTTGGCCTCAATTATCATAAAGTGCTTGATTACATTCACGCCCTAGGGTTGACTAGGATATACTTTCTTGATTTAGATGACTCCAAGCTGACTTTTGTGAACTCGCTTTCGGTTCAAGAGTTAGATGCTTCTCCTTTTTGGGATCAATACCAGTGATACCACGGCATCATTAGGTTCAAGGAGACTTGGATTGTACATCAAAATCATGCAAACTTGCTAAGAGCAATGCTAGAAATGATATGACCATGCGAAGTGCATTGGAATTGGAATTTCTATTCAATGTTTTCATTATGGAATGTTTGATGTGTGCTGAAATGCTGAGTAAACTGACTTTTCCATTTCTGATCTCAATCAACTTCTTCCGTGAGAGATGAAATCGTTAGGTTACTTTTAATGATTTACAGTCTAGACATCTTGAATTACATAGAATCAAATGCTGCAACATTTCAACGGTACTATAAATAACATCAGCTACTCTGTATTGAATAGTAGTAGAGATTTCCAGAATGTGCAAGGGCAAATTCAGCTGCATTGTAGAGATAACAGGGAGGTACAACTCATCGACTAATCAAGAATCGTTTGGTCGTCAGAATCATAAATCTGTAGTTTGCAATAAGCATAGTTTCGACAGATATCCATCAAAATGTGGTGTTTCACAAAGTCTTAGCAAAAATTTAGGGATTGAAGAAAATCTTGTGATGTGAATACTGCAATGAATTCGTGCCTGTGTTTATTTCACACCTACTATCGAATTCATGCGATACCTGGTGACTAATTAGTTTCTGCTCCTTGATATATCGACTTGAATGTTTATGTACTATTTACAAGTAAAGTACATTCCACCTAGGTAAACTTTTCCCAATTTTGTGGGTATTTCAATTTGTTAACTTCGAAGTACTTCTTTCCACAGGAATAACCCCGGAAGGTGAAATCTTTTACAGGGTCACAGTAGCACTTGTGTTTGTATCTGAACTCTGGCTCAATCGGACATTGAGTATATACCCCGTGTCTGTATCCCACATCATCAAAGTAATGGATTTTATCCCTTGGTAAAAATAACGCTGCCGCAATAGAATGAATTGGAGCATCTCCCCATCTCTCGTAAAAAAATCCACCTTTCCTATCAAGGTAATCGAAGTAATCCTGATACGCTTGAGATCTCCAGAATCTTAGAGAAGCAATCTCGAAATTAGACCAGAAATGACACAAGTTATATGTCTTACCATTATCGTCTGAGATAAAATCCATCATATTGTTTTCAGCAATATGTTCTGGGTGTAATTTGATAAAGTCTTTGGTGTGATCCCACAAACTTGGAATGGTTTTTCTGAATTCGTGGATAGATATGGTGAATCCGTAAACTTTGTTGTTATTCTCCATCCATTTGAACAAATCATAGTTCAAATCACAATGAATAGTCGTATCAGGTTCAACTCTCCAGTACCAGTCATAGTCTTCTAATAATGGGTTTCTCCAGAAAAAGCCCGCTTCAAATCTACACATGTGACGATAAGACTCAGAGTCACCGTAAATAATATTGGCTTCCTTCATGCTCTTTCTGGATTCCGCAGCCTTGTCAAGATCTATCCACTCGGGATACGACCAGTGCTCCTTGGGTATAAGTCCGTACTTGGCATTTCCTGAGACAATTGCCAGTGTCAACTTCTTGAACTCATCCGAAAATGGCTCGTCGTTCAAAAATACCCAATCGTAATTGAATTTATGATTAAAACGATCTTCAACACCCTTGATCGAAGTTATCAAACTGTACAATTCGCTATTTCGTGCTAATGTGACAAATGTGGCTTTCACTCTCTTGGACGAATCTGGCTTTTCGGAACTCAAATCCTTGGAATCGCCACCATCTGCTTTTGAATCGTGCTCCTTGACGTCTTGATTATTCTTAACGTCATTTTTGGAGTCCGCGCCAGTTTGTGGCTGATTAGAATCTTGCTCTTTTGCATCTTGAGCAGCTTGAAGATGTTTCTGAGCTTCTTTCTCCTTTTCCTTTTGTTCTGGGACTAAAAGCATAGGATCAACATTAGGTGGCTTCTTTTCGTCTTTATCAGCCACGATTGCGGGAGTTTCAGGTAACTTGGCACCCTGCTGAGCTTTCTCTAAAGCTTGCTTCACATCATTGGGAAGCTGCTTTCCTCCTTGACCAAGAGCACTCTCGTCAAATTGGATGTGTTGGGCATCACTGCCTGTTTTAGGTACGAATCCTGGCAATACCTGGTTCGTGGAAGAGTCCACGTATACCACTTGCTGCCTAAACAAAACCGAAAGTGAATACAAGACCAATACCGCAATGGCAACTGACGCCATGCGAATAACATGAACCCTAGCCATAGCCTCTTGTAATTCAATAGCAGTAAGAAAACACAGAAAATTTCCTTTGGTATATACCATTACATGAAAAATTGTAGGTCTAGCATACCGCGAAATTGAACCCTGCAGCCTACACAAAGTCTACACGCTTACATCATGAATATTCTGGGTTGATACATTGCCAAGGACAATCTATAGCTCGCCACATCGTGGTTCTTAGGTGGTGCTAATAGAAATACGCATTAATATGTGATAAGAACAAAAAATTTACAATCTTACTTGGGTTACCCAGGTGAAAACAATAGTAAAATTCGGGATGTATTGTTGAACGCAAATATCAGCCGCAGGTTAGTACCATACAGCAAAGGTTACACGTATGGACTATGCACGAACAATTTTGTCCATTACGAAGAATAAGGGATAGAGTCCCAGTGCAATCCAGATTTTGAGACGTCAAACTCATAATTTTCAAACTCTAGCCAGGACACATGCTGAAATGGACACTGGGATTCCTTAATCGGTGGGACAAGGATCAAAAAAATTTTTCTGGTTTCGCGAATTGTGTACAAGATTATTTGAAGGAGTATGCCACCCAAATGCAATATTTATCTTCAGATGACATGCTCAAGAATGAAGCTAAAGACGAAGTAAAGACGAAGATGTTACGATACTGATCAAAACTCATAAAAAGGCTATTTCTAGTGTTTGTTCATCTTACTTTGATTCTGCAATTGTACTGCCTACAGACATCACATATTTCTTCGAAGCACGTCCCGTCGTATCTCGCTACCACTTGAAGGACAAAATGAATTTCAGTAAGTGACAGTCAGTCCAAATAAACATCAAGACAATTTACGACTTGGGTGAGTCCTTCCTGCGAAATATCACAATATGACAGAGTTCAAACACAGACATATTCCTACACTCGGTTTTGCATTTCGAATACGAGCAAAGGCTGGTGCAGACAATGCATCGTTAATTTCAAAGGTAAACTAAACTACGTATCTAAATACATGAATAAGTCTGGTGATTATCAATTCCAGATCTCGCACCTTGATTTACTTTGTATGAATGCATGTATCAGGGCGATAAGGTCAAAATGGATCTGTCTGACGCAGGTCTATGCAAGGCGTATTTATTTTTGCAAGTTCTTTCTGGTTTACGATGTTCCTATTGAATGGTGCTACGTCGTGCTTTTTCAAACGAATTTACCATAAATGGGTTGTGTGCAACTCCATAGATCGAACTCCATATCATAGTAAATAGATATAGACAAATTGATTCTGTAACCGTGACTTGAATGTCCCCATTTGGGGGTTTTCATTTATCCATTTCTAACTGGGTCTACTGAAAAAAAGGGTGTTGCCACACCCTTTACCTGGAATCTATACTAAGATAAGATGGATCCCAACTAATTTTAACGTTATTAACTCAAGAAGTTTGCTACACACATAACGTTGAATACCTTCAAGTCAAGTTGTGGTGCATCAAGGCGATATATGAAAAATAGTTTTCTTATGATTGACGAACACTTTTGCCGTTTTACTTTTTTCATCGTACTGGGGCACCAGTGCTAGCTTGGACTTGTCTTTATACAATAGCTTACTATTTGGTGTTTCTTGTGTGTTCAATAGGTTGATTGTTGAAGATACGTCTCACGCTTTCTTCGGATATGGACTACCACGACACTATGAAAAGTAATTTCCGCGAAAAGTACTTCAGTATCAAATATATCAAGTATCGAGATTTTGTCTAAAAACCTAATTGGGTTTCATTTGTTCTGCTTTTGAGCTGAGAAACGTTGGATTGGAAGAATACTACAAAAGTGTCAAATTTAGGCGGAGACCTATTAACATTTCGGTGTGATTTGAAAAACCATCGTGTTCTTCTACTTTTCAAGTATTTGCCTCTCTAATACATACATAGACTTGAATCTTCGTAATCGCTTATACCTCAATGCACTTAATGGCACGGGATATGTAAGATTCTATCGAAGTGTGACTCTCATTTCAGAAGTCACTTTTTTTCCGTTCAAAGTCATGAGCCAGTATCAGTGTATTAGATGTTTAACCAGTATTATATACTTCGCTACTAACAGAGGTCTATCTCTTATTTTTTTTTAATTGAAATGCATTTATTGCTTTATAATCTTGAGTATATAACTAAACTATATAGTCAATCAGTTAGGAAGGGAAAATAAATAAAAATTTGGGAATATTTGATTGAATCTGCAGTCTGAGAAGTACCATATATTGGCAACGAAAACGAAATTTTCGTACTATCCTCGCGGTAGTACACTTGTCAATTTTAACAATACAGAGAAGATTAGCATTGTCCTTGCATAAAGATGACACGCTTTACAAAGAGATTTAACATTTTTTTTCCATGTCTGCCCAGCATTCCCTTACTCGTACTTATCTGGACCACGAATCTTCCAACGTCGAGTTTGCAAGGTTTCGTCAGCTTCTTGATTAATAAATTTAAGTGGAGGTTGATTTTCAAAACCGCATGTTCGATTCCTTCCTACTATATTTTTCTACTAATGTATGCACGGATTTGTAATTCTTGTTCAATGTAAGTAACGTAGTATGGACAACAGCAAGAATGCCTTGTTTTCCGATGAACAATCACAATTTCTATCTGCGAAATTCAATGACGTTAGCACTAAGGCTAACTTATTTGGTTTGACTCAAGAAGGCGATGTTCTATTGTCAAATCCAAATTCCGCTACCCCAAACTCAAACACACTAGAATCGACCTTAGCTCAGTCAACCTCAGAACAGATCAATCGCTTAATTCAATTAAAGTACGGTAATGACCCGATAGCCCTAATCAAACAGCTATCGCTGGAATTGGCAAATAAACTGACAGAGCTCATGATGCAGAGACAACAATCATTTTTGAAAGAACAGAAACTATACAAATTGTGTAATGAGTACGCAAACTTGTCGACGTTAGAAATTGATCAACTACTACTGAAATTTGATGAAACTCAACTTCAAAACGCAAAGTCTAAACAGAAAGAGAATTCAACCGATACACCACAGGCTATGGCTGATAAATCACCCAAGTCGTCTAGTGATGACCCATCATATGCAGATATGTCTTTGAAAGCAAATGAATCCAATCTTGAGAAGAAACCTACCTCATCGAATTTGATTGTCCCCAGCTGGATCAAAATCATTGGCCGCTTTGGATCGTCAGATAGAATTCATGAGCCTACTCTGCAACAGATATCCCTACTACAAAGAACTAAGTCGTTTCCGATAAAATGGATGGCTGAACAAAGTAATGAATCAACTATAGATAAAAAGGCACCTGTCGAATTAGAGCCTCTACCAAATTCTACGGATCCAGCACAAGATAACTTTCCGCATAATGCAGATGTGGATGTGGATAAATACGGTTTCTTCATGGATGTTAACTCACCACATAAACATGAATCTGATCCAGCAACAGATAAAAAGGCATCTGGATCTCTTCAGGCTATTTTAATCAATGACAGAAAGAGCTACCTACAATCGATCGAGCATTTAATTGAGATCACAAAGATTTATGATTCCACGACTCAAAACTATGAAAGACAATGGGATGTTTTGATAAGAGATATAAATAGGTGTCGTTACAAGAATAAGCGTGAAAGCATTATTAATTTCGGCGCCTTTTCTCTTAACAAATTTGCAAATGGGGATGAAATACTGGAAAAGTACGGAGTTCAGGGCTTGAACCTATTGAAATACAACCATGGTGAGTTTTATAATCGATTGGTGTACCTAATTCACAAGATAGGCATTCCAGAAAAGTATCGATGCGAATTGTGGTTGGAGTTATCTGGAGCAAATGATTTAAGAGTGAACGGGGAGTATTTGCAGTTGGTCAATGATATAGACAATTATATGTCGAACGATGATCCCGTTATTCAGGAAAATATAAAACAGATTGATTTAGATCTGGCAAGAACATTGCGATCGAACTATTTCTTCAATAACATACCACAAATCAAGTCAGGACCAAACTTTTTCAAGCTTGAAAGAATATTATATGCATTTGTGGCATACAAGCCAGATATAGGTTATTGCCAGGGTATGAACAAAATTGTGGGAAATTTGCTAATTCTAATGAGTTATCACAACAATACCAATTCTTCAAAGTTGTTCACAGAGGAAGATATTTTTTGGATATTTATTGGATTGATCGAAGACATTCTTCCCAGATACAACAAGTCGTTTTTCAATGGCTTGATGGAAATACGACAAGACCAGTTGATTACTCATGATTTGTATTTTGCAAAATACTTGCCAGACTTACATAGCCGGTTTGCAAGATTGGGAGTTCAGTTTGAACTAGTTACCATTAATTGGTGGTTGACACTATTTCTTGATTTGCGGTTCATAGCCTTGGACACCTGGTACAAAATATTTGACATGTTACTAGTCGTCGACAGTGAAGTACACCAAGTTCTTGCTGATTGGAATGAGAATGTTGACAACGTGGAGTTTGATGCCAGTAAACTGGTAAAATTAATTAGCATTACATTATCTATTCTACAATGTCTCCAGCCTTTCTTACTAACATTAAATGATAAGGCAACCATTTATCGGTTTCTAGATGGAAACACAACTTCAAAGATTTATGATGAAAATCACAACGAGATGAAGGTGACTATCAAGTTCTCTGAGTTGGTTCATCACTACCAAGAGTTTGTGAAAAAGATCGAATGTGGTGATTTGGTCAAACATAGAGTTCAGTACTACGAACAAGAAACAACAATTCTACAAGTATGAAATTATTGGAACGAGAACTGCTATCATATGATAGCGCATTGTTTTGGGATACCACTCAGTTCTTTGAGGTTCAATTCTGATAATCAGGAAGGCACGAAGTAGAATCTGACCTAGCAAGAAAAAATCTTAAGACTAAAATTCGAGAGAATCCAAACCTTCCGGTGTTTGTTTCTATCGGCGGCATGACAAACTTCTCATCAAGTTATACATGCTTAGAGAAATTGTTGATGTCCTCCATGATATTCATTAAAAGTGGTACTGGACCTGCACATTTACAGAGGGCAAAATCACCTCCAAAAGCGAACTGGCGTTTGTTCACTTTTTATAGAAGATAATACACACCATCAACAATGATCATAATTCGATTCCGGACCAAAGATGGTATGTTCCGGATAAATGCCGACGAAGATGGTGACTTTTTACTAGTGTTGGAGCAATTGGTCACGAAAATTTCTACTTCAGATAACCAATCAATCCACATAAGCGACAAGCCCAATGGACCAGGCGAAGCAGCATCGACTTTGTGCGGCCGTACACCAAGAGATATGGGATTGAAAAATGGGGACATGCTTTTTGTATCATATGAATCTGGAAATGTTGTCAATGGCAGTGCACCAAATCAAGCACTGAACTCATCAACAGGTACAGTGGCATTAAATTCAACCGCTGCCAAAGAAATCTCCACAGCAATCAAGACTCTGGCTCCATTGAATGTGTCAGAGTTACCAATTGACCAGCAACTCGAAAAGGAAGACGGGTTGATTCATCGTCAGAGGTCAAGAATATGTAGACATGGTGACAAGGGCATGTGCGAATACTGTGCACCATTGCCACCATGGGATAAAGACTACCGAAAAGAACATGCAATCAAACACATGTCATTCCATGCGTATTTGAAAGAGATCAATGATGGTAAAAATAACCATTTGAATGGATCTTCGTATATTGCCCCATTGGAAGAGCCAAATTACAATATAGACCTCAGTTGCGCCCAGGGGCATGCGCCATACCCCAAAGGTATTTGTTCAAAATGCCAGCCATCGTCGATTACATTGCAATTACAAAAGTTTCGTATGGTTGACCATGTGGAATTTGCCGATTCTACCATTTTGAACAACTTCATTGAAAGTTGGAGACAAACTGGAATACAACGATTCGGGGTATTGTATGGGAGATATGAGAGGTTTGATAAAGTTCCGTTAGGTATTAAGGCAGTGGTTGAAGCTATATATGAGCCACCCCAACATGGAGAAAGCGATGGTGTCACCTTATTAGAATGGGAATCTGAACCGCAAGTAGATGAAATTGCCCAAAAGTTGGGATTATATCAAGTAGGAGTGACTTTTACCGACTTGACCGATTCCGGTAATCGTGATGGAACGGTTCTTTGCAAAAGACACAAAGACAGTTACTTCTTGACAAACTTGGAGATCTTAATGGCAGCAAGAAACCAAAACCAGCATAGAAATAAAACCCGGTTCAGCGACAATGGGGTTTTTTCATCAAAGTATGTTACATGCGTGATTTCAGGAGGATTGAAGGGAGAAATTGAACCACGGTCCTATCAGGTTAGTACCAGCGCAGAAGCTCTTGTCCGGGCTGATATTATTACTGCTAGTACACAACCTTCGAAACTATTTGTTAACCCCACATCTGATAAGAGATACGTTCCTGACATCAACTATTCCGAAGTCAATGAGTATGGTTTGGAAGTGAAGCTGAATGCTAAACCGGCATTTCCTGTTGATTTCTTGCTAGTTTCATTGAGTGATTCATTTCCATTGGACCCTAGACCAATGTTTCAAAATAAATTTGTCATTGAAAACCGTGACTTCATGGGCGAGTTACAAGACTTACATAAAGTTCGCGAATATTTGCATTCCAGTAGTGATGGGGTGCAATTGTGCGATTTTCATTTCTTGGTGTACTTGCTACGGACTAACATTTTGGGGCCACAAGAGTTCAGCTTGCTACTCAAATTTGTTAATGAACGGAACGAACAAGACTATTTGCATTTGATGGAAAGTCCAGGATGGATGACATTATTGACCATCTTGGAACAATCATAATACTGTCAGCGAAAAAACAAAGACATTTTGTTGTATGGGTGATGCAAGTAAAGCACATGCCGTCATTGTAGGATACGTGGTCAATGCAATCAGAGAGTTAGCAATGGCTACCGGTCGACAAGAGATGGAAGTTACATATTTGACGATACAACACCAATAAACAGATTATGCTGCACCAATATAAACCAAAAATCATGGCAACGACCTGTTTATAGATATGTATCTAAGTATCAAACTGATCTACAACAATTTATCGTATTACAATTTGGAGGGCATTAGCAATAGTCTAGACAGTAAGCATTTGTCAGAGATGTAGGACCTTCATTGCGTGTATGAACGTAAAATTAGTCTAATATGAATGTGTTCATTTTCTTACAACATTGGTTATTAGTGTGTACGATACTACTAACAGCATTCGATACCAGAGTAATGCAACTCCACGATGAAATGAAGAAAAATATTAGGGAAATGTTTTTCATACACTGGGATTTTTTACTTCTATTAAAAGTCCCGATTAGAAATGCATGAACATGAGCTTGTGGCGTACTACTTGGAGTGTATTGAATCGAGTGACAAATGGCAATTGCCCTAAGTTATCCTGTCTCGCGTGTGCCATTTTTTTTTTTTGTGCTATGACGAAATTTTACATGAGCCACTTGCAGTAACGAAATTGAAAAGGTATAGTAAACTTAGATAGAATTTTGGTTGGGTCTGCTAACTACCTATTGGAACATCCGTTCATGAATTTTGTACTTGCGATAGCCAACGTTTTGAGTTTAGGTAATTATGCATTATGTACATCTCTGTGCTTGCTGCAATAAGGTTATGCCAATCCACACAGGAACGAACGTGGACTATGAATTTTGGTCTAATTGTCGTGCCATATCTACTTCAGCTGTCCCGAGTCTATGTATTCTCTCCTGGAGTGGCTGTTACAGTAGTGTCGCTCTCGTAGCAGCAACACACCGTCGAACAACCATTTTTCAGCATCTACAATGAAAACTCTTTCTGCAGTAGATGTGTAACTTAAAGATATTGCAAATGTCGTACCTCAGATTTAGAGTGACCTAACAACATACAAGAAAAAGTTGGGCAAAGTGTAACAAATAAGGCATTGACGAGCATAGTTTGGTTGGCTATGTGTTGAAATCTTGCGTTAACTCTTTTTACCTAGTGGGTTCAATATCCCCCCATACAAGTATTGTGATTTCATGATATTATTCATCTTCTTTGTGTCATTATCTTTGCCAATGTTGCAAAGCTCACAGCTTTAGGTAATGCAAATGAAATTTGGCGGTCAGCTAAGATTGCTGTGTGGATACTAGTGGTTGTAGCATGATTACTGGACAGTTTCGATTTCAGTTAGACTAGGGAGAAGGCTACAATGAATCGGATCGCAGTCGCGGCGGACTGTTATTTACTGGGATTGCTAGGACGTATTCACGCTAGTTCAGGGAAACGGTTCTGAAAATTACCTCGAATCTTGAGGAAGTTTCTAGAATATTCCGATTATGTGCACGCCCGAAAATTTCTCAGCGATATAAGCTGGCGAAATCATCACTAAGTGAAAAAGTTTTTAAGGTATATTTTTCACTTCGAAAGATTTTCAGTTTTAGCCAATTATAATGTCCATTCCATTTGGTATTGATTTTGGTAACGCCAACACTGTTATTGCCTGTGCAAGAAACAGAGGTATTGACGTTATCGTCAATGAAGTTTCCAATCGTTCAACTCCATCGTTAGTTGGATTTGGCTTGAAGAACAGATTCATCGGAGAATCCGCAAAGAACCAACAAACTTCCAACGTCAAGAACACCGTCGACAACTTGAAGAGAATTGTTGGTTTAAACTACAATGATGAAGATGTTCAAATTGAAAAGAACTACTTCACTTGTCCATTGGTTGAATCTCAAGATGGAGGTATCTCTGCCAGTGTCAGGTTTGGCGGTAAACAACATGAATTCACTGCTACCCAATTAGCTGCCATGTACATCAACAAGATCAAAGACATCACCGCTAAAGAAACGAAAGGGAACTTAGTTGACGTTTGTCTTTCCGTCCCAGTATGGTACTCCGAAAAGCAAAGAAGATTGATTGCTGACGCCTGTAGAATTGCCAGCTTAAACCCAGTAAGAATTGTCAATGAGTTGACTGCTGCTGCTGTTGGTTACGGTGTTTTCAAGCAAAACGACTTGCCAGAAGATGAACCAAAGAAGGTTGCTTTCATTGACATTGGTCACTCCTCTTACCAAGTTTCCATCGCTGCTGTCAAGAAAGGTGAATTGAAGATCTTAGGTACTGCTTACGACAAGCACTTTGGTGGTAGAGATTTTGATTATGCTATTGCTAATCACTTTGCTACTGAATTCAAAGCTAAATACAAGATTGATGTTCACGAAAATCCAAAAGCTTTCTACAGAGTTTTAACTGCTGCAGAAAAATTGAAGAAAGTTTTATCTGCCAACACTCAAGCTCCATTCAATATTGAATCCGTCATGAACGACGTTGATGTGTCATCATCTTTAACCAGAGAAGAATTGGAAGAATTCGTCAAGCCATTGTTGGAAAGAATCAACGTTCCAATTGAAAAAGCTTTGAAAGATGCTGGTTTAACTACTGCTGATCTTGATGAAATCGAAGTTGTTGGTGGCTGTACCAGAGTTCCAAGCTTGAAAGCAAAATTGTCTGAAATCTTCGGTAAGCCATTATCATTCACATTGAACCAAGATGAAGCCATTGCTAGAGGTAATGCTTTTATCTGTGCTACCCACTCCCCAACTGTCAGAGTCAGACCATTCAAATTCGAAGACTACAACCAACACTCGGTTTCTTACTACTGGAACAAGGAAGAAGAAGATGAAGATCATTTGGAAGTTTTCGCCAAAGGTGGTGCTTTCCCATCTACCAAAATCATTACTTTATTCAGATCTGGTGACTTTGATATCGATGTTAAATACACCCACGCCGCCGATGTTCCAAAGGGTAGCGATCAATTAATTTCCAAATGGCACATCAAAGGAGTTGTTCCATCAGCAGGACAAACCTCTATTGCCACCAAATTAAAATTAAGAAACGATCCATCTGGTTTGTATACTGTTGAAGCAGCTTATACCGTTGAAGAAAAGATTGTTAAGGAATTAGTCGAGAAGGAAACTAAGGAAGGTGAAGAAGATGAAGATGCCGAACCAGAATACAAAGAAGTTAAGAAATTGGTAAAGAAGGACGATTTACAAATCACTGTTGAATCCGCATCATTACCAAACGATGTCAGACAAAAATATTTCGAAGAAGAAAACGCTATGGTCGTTGAAGACAAGTTGGTTGCTGACACCGAAGACAGAAAGAATGCTCTTGAAGAATACATTTACGAGTTAAGAGGTAAATTAGAAGACCAATATGCTCCATTTGCTTCCGAAGAAGAAAAATCCAAATTATTGGACTTGTTGGCCAAAACTGAAGACTGGTTATACGATGACGGCTACGATTCAACCAAGGGTAAATACATTGCTAAATACGAAGATTTAGCCATGACTGGTAACATTATCAGAGGTAGATACTTAGCCGATCAAGAAGAAAAGAAACAACAATATAGACAAAAGCAAGAAGCTGCTGCTCAAGCTGCCATGGCTGAAAAATTGGCTGCTCAAAGAACTGCGCAAAAAGCTGCTACCGAAGAAGCTAATAACGAAGATGTCGATATGGATTAGATAGATTTTTAGGTTCTTCAATTTAATACATAAAACTCATGGAAATGAAATCTTTTACATCAAGTAGACTAGTCTGATTAAAAGGGTACGCAAAAAGAGTAATTTGAGCAGTTTTGTGCGAAATTTACCATTTTTTTGCAACAATTATCAAGTTATGGTTTTTCTTAAAGAATTATCAGAAGTGGAAACGGGTAAAGGAGTATGGTTTTACAAAACAGTCACTACCATATACATATACTTTATAATGGTATATTTCACTTTTCAATTTGTCAAGAGCCAAATTATTGCGATTTCTAGTATCGTTATTTTGCTCACTTTATCGTACTTACGAAAGGCGGCAAAAAGTGCCATTAATCGACAGAGGATACTATAATTCGGATTACCATGCAACTTGAAACTGGTGAAAACTAGAATCGCGAAATCCATCCATACGTGTGTTTGCTACGCTTGTTTCGCTGACAACACCTGTAACCTTTTTTGCAGCAATCGGAAGTTCGAGCGTTACACAAGAGTTTACATGAGGCAAATCAAAGTTCAAATACGTCATCAAAAATTAGGATACGAGCTACATACGTGACCACGTTTGCTACAAGCAGTTATTGAAAGTTCCCTTGGTAGTTTTGGACCTTACTTCACTGATATTTTCACTGTAATAGGCAGTAAGAAAGGGAGACCATATAAAGCCTGCCATAAATACAATTTCCGTTCCGAAGAAGTAGGTGTGATATTACGAAGTACCACAATTCTAGTGGCCAATCTACTGAGACGTCTGTACAGTAGTGGACTACTTGTCATACCCGTGAAACTGTGCAATTTGAATCAACCAACATTAAGTCGACAAATACGACACTGAGGTAATGGCAATGTGTTATAACTACTACTTGGACCTGATATGCTAGATTGATAAATGTAACAATAGCGTGATGAACCGATGAGGCAGGCCGAGCATGTGGAATTAACGGAGTTGCTGCGACTAGCGAATTCACTACGTCATTCCTACAGTCAATTTAAGATCGACAGATAATCGTACATGTTGAAAAACAAGAAGCAGAAGTCTATATTCTGATCACAACTAATCGCAGTGACATTCTGGAGCCATTTCCCAATCATTGGGGCCGAAATTGTGGTGTTTTCATCATTATAAGTTTGTGGTGAATAATTACACAAAATTAAAAATCGGTTATTATGTGAAAATCTACTGACTAAAAAATACTGACAAGCTAAACATCGAATTGAACTTCATTAAACTCTCAAGCAGAAAATCGTCGTAAAACATCCATTAATTTGCAGGCTTCCAAAGTGTTTTCCCTTACTGATTTGTCTGTTATTAGAGTCATCTGTTTTATTATCGCATTGTTGTATCATATAACTTGTGGAGTTTGTAGTTTTTTCATTATATTAATTGATAATATCCCATTCTTAATGCCTAATAGCTTATTCAAATCTAAATTGACTTTAGGTATAGAGAAAGCCGACCAAAACAACGATATTCATAAAGATATTCATAAGGATATCAAGGAAACAGATCATCAACCGCCGCATCTAACACTTCCAAATCTCATTCAACATGGATTGTCAACTGTCGAGGCGTCTACCTCATCAGCAAAACAATTCAAACCAAGCTTGTCTCCTTTGAAGACAAATTTTGATCATGAAAACGTCCTTCACGTCCGTCATCCCGATTGTATTCCCAATAAGACACCAAATGAATCATCTAAAGCTGTTGAAAAATCCGAAAAGGAAGGCGACGAGTCTGACAATTCCGAAGAAGACGACGAACCAGTAAACCCTGCGGACGAAGAAGATGTAAAAGATTACGTTCCCGGTGGTTATCATCCTTGTTACATCGGGGAAACATATAAAAACGAAAAGTACACCTTGGTGAGAAAATTGGGTTGGGGTCATTTTTCTACTGTTTGGTTGGCACGAGACAACGACAAGCAACAACATGTGGCTATGAAAATTGTTAGATCAGCTAAGCACTATACCGAGACAGCCATTGATGAAATCAAGTTGTTGGATAAAATCACCACATCAGATCTTCATCACCCCGGCCACGGTCATGTTATTCAACTACTTGACACTTTCACACACAAGGGTCCCAATGGAATTCATGTAGTCATGGTGTTTGAAGTTTTAGGTGAAAATTTATTAGGACTTATCAGAAAATACAAACACAGGGGTATTCCTACAGTGTTTGTCAAGCAAATTGCAAAGCAACTACTATTAGCTCTTGACTTTTTACACAGAAAGTGTGGAGTAATTCATACGGATTTGAAACCAGAGAATGTCTTGATTGAAATAGGAGATGTCGAGCAAATTGTCAGATTAGTTGAACATGAAGAATCGCAAACCAAATTGCAAAGAAAATTGCTGAAAACTAAATCCAAACTGAACATTCAGACTTCAACAACGTCGGTTTCGAACACTGCTCAGACGAAGAACCCTGAAAAGAGTGTTAGTCCATTCTCCAAAGTATCTTCATCGGGATCAATCCATAACGATTCCCTTACTATGGTATCATCATCATCGTCAATCAGCAGACTAGCAAACAACTCTAATAGTTCACCGTCATTTGGTAGAAACGGAAGAAGATCAAGAAGACAAACGTTAATTACTGGATCACAACCGTTACCATCTCCATTGAGAACATTTAATAAGTCATTCACCAACATTGGTGCGCTAGGATACTCAACCGCAAATACACCAATCAAGTCACCAGTTTATCCTGAATTTACTGGAGAAGTGACATCACCAATGAACGTTCACATCGACACCACATTAAACAATTCATTAACTTCGATGTCGATATCCAATCCATACAGTGGTACCTCTGCAACTCCGGTTCAAATTCCTACCACCGAAACTCATCAACATTCTTCAGTATTGACCGATGTCATAAATGAGGACGAAATAATCTCTGTCAAGATTGCTGATTTGGGAAATGCTTGTTGGACCAATCACCATTTTACTGATGAGATTCAAACGAGGCAGTACCGATCACCTGAGGTGCTACTAGGGTATCACTGGGGAGCCTCAAGCGATTTGTGGTCTTTTGCATGTTTAATTTTTGAATTATTAACTGGAGATTATTTGTTTGATCCTAGAGACGGAAAAACCTATTCGAAGGACGATGATCATATTGCGCAAGTTATTGAGCTAGTAGGACCATTTTCTAGGTCGATGCTCAAAGAAAGTTTCTACACACGAGATTTCTTTAATTCAAGAGGAGAATTGCAAAGAATACTCAAATTAAAACCCTGGGGTTTAAAAGATGTATTGACGGAAAAATATAAATTCAACCCCAAAGATGCAATTGACGTCGCTGATTTCTTGACTCCGATGTTACAAATCCAACCGGAGTTGCGAGCAGATGCCGGAGGTATGGTTAACCATCCCTGGTTGAGCGACGCTGTGGGGTTAGAGAACGTTGTGCTTGAAAGACCTGTCGGAGGTTCCGGTGAGGACATACCAGGATGGTCGAAAGAATTTGACGGTCTGTTGCAATCGGGAAACATGTTTTATCATCACCACAATCATTAAGCTACAAATCGTAGGGATGTGGCGACGTATTACACAACACATCGTTTACATAGCATAATATAGTGAAAATATCAATCGGCTTGTAGGTCGTAAAATCGGCGTTGTCGTTAATAGATAATTGTGTTCAGTGCCGGTGGTGGCGGTGGCGGTACACGGTACTACGCTGGCCGTGCGGAGATTTTCAACATAATGCCCTAGTGGCGGCATTCAAGGTAGCGCCAACAACTCACTTTCGCACCACTTATTGTAGAAAAGAATCCCGTAACGAACCCCGAGATAACGGTGTACCATTGAACTTGATTGACGACGAGGACAATGTTGCAAATCTCACAGAATAACTTGTTAATTGAGAAGACTTTGACGGAACGGCTTTTCCCCGAATCCGATGCCCCGAAATCGCTTGATCGTATCGCAACCGATTTCGATTTCACCACATACCATATTTCCACCTTGCCCGACAACAAAGAGGTATTGTTGATTTCTATCTCCTTAAAATGCTGGGACGACTTGAACAAGTACGGGGTTGTCAAGTATTTACACGAAAAATACGGAGGATTTGATTCATTGACGATCTTATCCGGTAACGATATTGAACCATCATATAACTACTCCATTTTATTGGATGTAGCCAAATGCAGTGGGTCTGACGAGGAAAAGAAGTTGTTGATCAACGAATTGAGTCTTTTGAAATCGAATGCCATGGCTTCAGCATTCGAAAAAGCGTTCAACCGGTACGATGAATTATCCCAGACGTATGCCAACGCAAACACTTATTCTGAAGAGGTTCTGGCGGAATTATTCAACGAACCAGTACTTGTGATAAAATACCGTGGATCTGACGAGTGTATCTACATCAAGCCTAGTTTCGATAGAGTTACCGTGATTTTTTCTACGGTTTTCCAAGATGAAACTGACAAGATTTTCGGCAAAGTGTTCTTGCAAGAATTTGTGGATGCCAGGAAAAGATCGGTTCAAACTGCTCCTCAAGTGTTGTACAACGACAAGGAGCCTCCATTGGACATTCAAAATGCCGTCAGAGAAACCAACTTCAATGAAAACAAAGGGTATGTCACGTTTGTGTTATTTGCCAGACATTTGGTCAAGGGAGACAAACGAAACAATTGTATCAACCACATCCAACTATTCAGAAGCTACTTCCATTATCATATCAAGTGTTCCAAAGCATACATGCACTCGAGAATGAGGTTCAGAGTGAAGGAGTTCTTGAAGATCTTGAACAGAGCCAAGCCAGAAATCGTGGACGAGGAAGGGAAAGTCGTGGAAACGAGAAAGACCGCCAGTGGAAGACGGTTTGAAACCAGAGTATGATCTAGATATTACTTGGTCGAAAATGGATCCCTTCAATATGACAATTGTATTAATATATACATGAATATGCTCAAATAGTGTCAGTAGCACTATTGGTCTATTGTAGTCACCACAGATATGGTTTCGGTAGTTTTCAAACTCGAGGTATTAGCGAAACACCAATTACCGAGGCAGTTTCACCACCTGGCCATCTATTGCATCTATTGCTTAGGTTTTTTCACCCCATACTTGGATCTAGAGGTCATTCTGTTGGCTACCCCTGCCAAGTCCAACGTTCCTCTCACCAAGTGGTACTTGATACCAGGAGTATCTTGCACTCTTCCCCCTCTTACCAACACAATGTTGTGTTCAGACAAGTTGTGACCTTCACCTGGAATCAATGCCGAGATGACTTTCCCATTAGATAATCTTACTCTGCAACATTTCCGCAAAGCTGAGTTTGGTTTCTTTGGTTTGACAATCATCACTCTCAACACCACCCCCTTTTTAAAAGGTGAAGTCTGTAAATCAGGAGCTTTCGAGTTTTTACGTTTGTTAGGGAATCCTTGTTTACCCATTTTGATTTGGTTTAAACTGGCGAATCTCACTTGGTCAAATTTCATGGCTGGAAATGGCTTGGTGAACAACCCCGATGAGTACGAAGTTAAACTTGGTGAAATTGGACGTGATAATCCTTTCATCCCCAAAGAGGACATTGGGGAAACCATAGCTCGTGTAGAGCCAAATATTCTAGCAAACATCCCCGTTGATCTGTAAGGTTAGTTGAGGTAGAAGAGATTTTTCATGGTGAAATGTCGCGGAGAATCGGTGGTTAACTCACTAGACGGTAAATGTCGCGAGAAAATTGGAGTAAGGCGTGTCCCTACCGAAAGCGTGCGACATTTTTCACTACCAATGAAAAATTAACTAAACTAAACTTAACTAAACTACACCAAACCAAATCCCCCATAGACAACCCATTAAACATGTTTCGTTTAGCAGTGAAGAATATGAAAGGTAGCATGGTCGGCATGAGAGTGGCCAGACCTACCATGTTCCGTCCGAACTTTGTCAGAAATTACGCCGGATTTCCATCATTAACAAGAGACATTGCCAGAGAAAGAATATTCGAAGTATTAGAAGGCTACGACAAGATCGAAAGTTCGAAAGAACTCACCGAGAATTTGTCCTTTTCTCAAGACTTGGGATTGGACTCGTTTGATGTTGTTGAAGTCATCATGGAAGTCGAACACGAATTCAATATCCAAATTCCAGACGATGAAGCCGATAAGTTGAAGACCGTGGGACAAACCATTGATTTCATCTTGGCACAACCAGATGCTTGTTAGTATATAGATTTGCATCATTTATCATAATAAACACTCATTGACGATTTATGTAATATATATGGGCAATTCATGTATGGATCAACAAGAAGAAGGCGGAAACAAGTTGCAGGCAAAGATTTTAAAGGGCACGAATAGTCAGAAAAGATGCAACTAAGAGGTAACACGCGCAAAAATAGTCTAGAGATTGGTGACACACAAAACCTGGAATCCCCTTAGTGACGTCCGGCTACCCCATATTTACTACCTGCTATATTTTACATATGTACTGAAACCACATGGAACAGAAAAGTTGATTTCGTAACCATCACGAGTTTCATGCATACAGACGGACGTCAGAGATTGGTTGCGCAGTTTTAATGTCTACTTATTGTGAAATCAAATGGGTTATGTTCCTCATTGTGAGGGTTCTAAAAACATGGAAAAATGTTTTCGAATATTTTAGCCAAGGTTTCAAGTACGATAGCTTTGATAGCTAGACAAGTACGAATTCATTAGTACAAGGATTGGTCTGAAGTGTGGAATACCACAACTCCAGCACCTACCATGGATAGCGATCCTCCAATATGGTAGCGCCGCTCAAAATTTGGAGAAAGTAATCTCTCTAGCAGTAATGATTATAAATACTGTCCAGTGCCACTGAATGAGTGTTTGAAATTACTGTTGAAGTTTTACTTTTTCGTTTTGTAACTGATTGCCAGCGCATATTACGTTGGTGTGGTTAGATGTTGTTGGTAGCGCCAACTAACTATTGGAGGGCTGCTATCAACGAGGCGCCATCAACTATTTTAAGTTGGCATAGCGAGTATTAAAAGAAAGTTTGACTTTTTGATTCGGTGTCGTCTGGCGGCTGCAAGCTCACGCTATTTCATTTCATTTGCAATTCAGTCATGAAGTATAAAGGTGACAAAGACCAGTCTGCAGATAAGTGGTGGTAGCGCGATACTTCTTTGGTTCACCAATAAAATTCTAAACATTTTTCACTACTACAATATCATCAACATTAATCATGGTTGCATACTTAAGAGGACCAGTGTACAAGAAGTTACCAAACTTGCTTGGGATGAACCCAGCAGTTGTCAAATCTTACATTCCAAACTTAGCTTTGTGGGGTGGCGCTGTAGGTGCTGGTGTTGCTGTTTTCACCGAAGGTGTCCCATTGTTCCAAAATACTTTCTACTCTAAGATTCCAGTTTTTGGTAAACACTGGATCTTTAACCCAGATCCAGAAGACGTTCCAGTCTAATTGAGCTGGATTTATCGGCGCTTTATTGAAAACTCCAAATTTATGTCAACGGTAATGCACTCAACTTTTAAAATTGATTCCGATTGTTGAACTTGGTGCTTGTCGCGATATTGCCCCTAATTCTGTTTAGTCATTAGATCATTAATATATATTATAGAAACTTTATGTATGCAAATTGCCCAATTGAATGCGGTTGAGATTTGCGATGTACTTAATGTAAAATAAACTTCTATTTGCAACGAGATACCATCAGAAGCAACAATTTACAATCCTCCATCCAGAATTGTGCTCTCAGCAAATGCAGTAGTCAATCGTGGCCTAAGTTGGTGTGCAAATTTGTCAAACATTCATCCCAAAACAAATTCCGCTCACGTCTATGGTAAGTAACGCAAATTGTGGTTGTCTTCTCGCTTGATATATTCTCCATCGATTAAAAACTCAATTGTCTGTTTTAGATCTTGTACCGTGACTGGACCTCTGACCTGCAATTGCTTAATACCAGTATTTAACAACTCTGTCATCGTCATGAAACGGCGTTCCTTCATAATTTTAGCTAACGTGCTCCTAAACTCTTGCTGACGATTTCTTTCGATCAACTCAATAGTTTGAAGTTTTTCTATAGTTTTCGCTTCTTTGCTTAAATCTTTCGCAAACGGTACTTTAATTTTGGTAGATTTGTCTTGAAGTCCGTAGTTAAAATTGTATCTATCATCTTGTTGAACTAAAAGTTTACACCTCACTAGTGAATTGACGACCCGATTAATAAACCGGTCATCCATTTGGGTATGAGCCACAAACTCACCAATTGTATAGCTATCTTGATGCTCAAATAATAAAATAATGATTGCTTGATACAAGTTGACAATCAACTCTTTAACTCCTCGTTCAAAGGATACAGCAATGACAAGTTGATGCAATCCATAATTTGTCCAGTCAAGCACTTTATTGCAGTTTTTTGAGTCCAAGTCGTTGAATTGGGTTGTGAATTGTCTTATACATTCTTGTAATGTCGGGGAGAGGATGAGTTCCTTATCGGCATTGGGATCAATTTTCGGTATATCTGGCCAGTATCGTTTCTCAAGAATGAACGGAGTAAATTCAATCAGCGACGACGTCGTCAAATTATCGAATTGATTCTTGGAGATTTTCATGTCGTTGAACATATGCTGCAAACTTATAGATTCATCATTCTCTCCAATTGTGTTCAAGAAAAGTTGGGCCAACTCCACTTCTTGATTTTCATTAACTCCTCGATTCAATAACAACCGTTTAGATAAATCCCTCTTGTACGGAATTATAAACAGATCCTTGTTTTGAATCGATTTGAATATGATGATAACTCTTTGTTTGAACTCCGAAGGCATCAACTCTGGATTCTTATTCTTAAAATATTGATCACAGTATTTGCTCAATAACATGATAATGAACGTATTATTGCTTTTCTGATTCAACACTTTGATGAATGCATTTCTAAACTCAAACTCAAATTTCCCTTCTTTCGAGAACTTTGTGTCGGCAATAACCTTATATTTCAAGTACAATTCAACAATGGAATCCAATATGTTGCTTTTGCCCGATTGATACTGGACCCTGAGATCGGCAATGGCAGTGTCAAATATTCTTTGCAAGTACTGTCCCCACGAATGAACAAAGAGTTTCAATGATTCGAACTGGTATTCGTCCATTGTTGATTGGCAAAATTTAAACAATATCTGTAGTTCCTTATCGGAATTTAGGATAAATGGTAAGATCTTCCCTATTATTGACTGGAATTCCATAAATATCAAACTCCACTTTAGTTTCAACAACAACTCTCTGAGAAAATTGTTAGGGTACCCACATTCTTTCCAAAAAGTCATCTCATCAGACATTTTGGTTAGCACAACATGTAAATATTTTTCGGGATCTTGCCAATTCAGCTTGAGTAGGTTGTAGTGGGAAATGATTTGTGAGATGAGTTGCAGATGCAATTTAAGCTGGTTGTTGGTATTTAGCACCAATAGCAATTTCGACAATTTCGAGGCAAGGTCTCTGTCTTCCGTACTTTCATTTTGGCGATACTTACATATCAATTGGTTATGTTTCTTCATTAACTGTTCCCCGTACTCCTCTTGTGCAAAGAAATCAATGAATAGCCCCACACCGTATTCGAGGATCTGACATTTGCTATGGTGCGGTAATAGATAGCTTCGGTCAAGATAAAGGAACAATTTGCACATCAATTTAAGCTTTTGTTCCCAGGTTTCAAACGAGGCCAAGTACTGTTGGATGGATGTGGGGACATCGGACACCGATAGCGCAGAAATTGTGCCCGGTCTTACCCCAGTATCAAAATGATGCAGTAGTTTATCGTAGATAGCCGACGCTAATCGAGATTGCTCACTATGTTTGTATCGACATAGGCTTTCTACCAATTGATAGTAACGACTATAACTATGACGTAAAGCCTCTCCCAGTAATATCAAGTCAATTGCTTCGTACACGGTGGATCTGGTAGTATCCACCTCAGAGTTGCTGACCAGTACACTGCGATCGACGCTTGGCTTCAACCGTTTGCTACTGTGACTATCGATGCTTTCATTTGATCTAGAATGGACATTGGAGATGTGGGAAGGGCAAGTTTCCGGGGCAGGAGTACCACGAAAATTGATGTCCATATCAGTCATGGCGGTAGCAGTGTTTGCGTGGAGGTATTGCCACGGGTTTGGTCCAGTGAATTGACTCGTGGGCGAAAATTGATAAAAAGGTAATCGTAAATATAAATTCTGGTGTATAATTCCCAGACTTAATTTCTAACACAAGGTAGTACAATCAACTAACCGTAGACGTTGGAACTTAGCAGAAATGAACGGTTCAGGTGACGTGACTGATCCTAAACAGCTCACGAGCATATACAAGAAAAACGGTTCATTTGACAAACAGAGGAAACTTCTTTTGAACAACTTCAAGAAATCAGAGACTCATGCTAATCTTTTGATGAAGTTGAAGGTTTTGATAGACGGGAAGATCAAAGAGAATCCCTCAATTTTACTCAAGAACCGAGGGAAAATTGCGGCATTGATTCAAGGAGAAATCATAAACGAGCACTTGAACGATTCAAACAAGTCTCAGATAGGAAATACCTTGTTGACAATTGTGGATAAAGATATCCAAGAAAAGATTATTGACTCGCCAGAGTTTCATACGTTGATACGAAACGAGCTTAAAGACATTCGGAGGAAGTTGCAGGGGATTTCCGACGAGGATTACCAGGCTCAACTCGAAATCCAAAAGCTCGAAGAGGAACAAAAACTCCAACTACAAAATCAACAAACACAACTTGTGGATGTTCCCAAGACAACCAACCTCAATTACAAGCCCACCAGCCACAGAATCACAAAATTGCCTCGGTTCAACTTGAACCGAAATTCTCTGGCTCCTAAGGAATATACTCCTTCAAAGCAATCCACGTCAGAAACAAAGGAAGACAAGGTCGAAGAAAAACAGAAATTCATGCAATACTAAACTTGTCACTATCACAATCTCTCAAGCTTATGGTATTTAATGAGCATAGAAGGGGCCCAATATCTTGCTACGTTTGATGTACTACATTACAAAACATCACCATTGCAAACTCATATATATCATCTAGGATTCAGCTATCGGTGTCAAAAATATCATTGGCAATCATCATTAGTTCTTCGACCACTTTACTTTTATAGCTCAAGTCCTGGGCACTCATCGAGTTATCGTTCAAAATTGCTGGTCCCCAAATGATGGCTAGACTCTTGGAGGTCATTCTGTTATGAGGCTCGTTTGCTGCCACTTTGTTGAGGTGGAATATCAATGCTCGCAACGTGAAGTATGCACCATCAGGCAAGTTGTACACGAGATGATGCAATTTTTTCGCAACAGAAAGCTGGTCTTGAGACTTGACAGTTTCAATGAAGGAATGATAGTACTCGGCCGTCAATAATGGTTCTGGCAAGCTGGCAAAATATAATTTCAATAGACTGGCAACACAGTATATATCTGCATCGTGAACATTAGTTGGATCGATGTTGTTACCTATCAACAAGTAGTTTGTAAAGTTCTCATCAATTGAATCCTTCAATTGCTGGACTGTCGCCTTGTTCCCACTGGTTCTGTAGATTCCTTCGATATCCAACCCGTAATTTTCCATCACGTCCAAACACCTCTTAACCACCAACGGAACATTATCGATTCCAGCAAACTGGATCACTTCTTCGATGGACACCCCAAACGTTGGTTGAGAGTGCAAATTCTTAGGTCCATGAAGATCTGACGAGGTCGCGGGATCAAGCGAACTATAAGTGTAGTTCGACGTGCCAGATTCACCCATTTGCGGTATTTGTGGAGTTGTTTGCTCTGATGCCGCGAATGTTGATGGGGCCACCGCTTTTGACACCGAGGGGGTAGTTGCGTTACTTTGACTATAGTTGTAATTATTAGACGAAGTGGAATTACCGGCGAAGGTGGCTGTTGCCAGCGGGGCTGATGATGCAGATGTGTCAAGTGCAGCTTGGACGTTCGTATGGTCCTGTTTTTGGTTGTTCAAGAAGGGCTTGTGGGTCTTTTGCTGTCTTGCCAAAGAAGGATGAACCACATACTCCACCGGAGTCAAGGTCTTGGGCACAGAATCACGCTCGTGCTTTATGAGATAGTCGTATAAATCCCTATCGTTATCTATTGCGCCCACGACCAGCTTCATCGATGGTTTTGACGACTGGATGGGGCAAATCAACACCCCCGAGTTCATAATCAAATTCTCATTCCAGGTGACGTATTTCTGCAACTGAACATTCATGGCAACATCGAGCTCCAAAATCAAGTTCTTGAGTTTTTTGTTATTGTTTGGTCGATGAATAACCATAATCTCGTCCTTCAACTTTTTGCATGCGGCGACTTTGGCCTTGTAGTCTTGATCAGCGATTTCCACTTTCTTCACCAAATCATCCTCTTGCTGACTCACCGACTTGTTCTTAAGCGAAAACGACTTTTTGTTGGGATCTCCCGATTTCAATTTTTCCAAGTCGTCACACAAATGGTAGTATCTTTGTTTAGCCTTATCAGCAGCCATGATGGAATCACTACATTCTTTCTCCTTACGCTTTCCTTCGTCCTTGATGATCTTTCGCGACCTAGAAACCGTGGCTATGAGGGCAGTGAGCTCGTCAAACATCACCGATAATGCCTTGACATACGACGATCCAATGCCATACACCGACTCATCAAACTCGATTAATTTGTCCAATTGGCGAGAAAAACTGTCTTGCTTCAACTTGCCAGAATTTCTCATAGACACCCTGCTGTTGTTCCCAAACTTCTTCAACTGATTAAAATGCTCGTCTTCGATTTGGGCCTTCTTCTTGACAAACTTGGCCAATTCTTCCCCGGTGTTGAGCGACTCTTTTAAACGGGCTAACAACACATCCAAACTGCAATCACTTTGTAGAAACGTTTTGATTCTATCCTGTTCCAACAACGCACTCGAGTCGTTGTTTTCCCCCATCTTGGTTGTTGGTGGTGTTGTTTACGTTGCAAATCAAACTTTTGATTTCTAGTGATTTTTTTTCCTGTGCCATGACGAGGTATTTTTTATCGTGATTGTTTCCACGGCTGAAGGCAAATATCTCGAGAATTTGGGAATAGAAACACTGTTTTGGTGGTGAGTTCGGCACAAGCTGCGCAAATTGCTCTGGTTAGAGTTTTTTCCCTTGTTGTGACGTTCAATATTCATCAATGTGTGTCTGTGATCACTGGGTGCAAAATTAGTGGTTATCAGAGGTACTGGGGCACATAGTGAGCAGTCGGTCCCCACAACTCGATGGTGGTGAAATTAGGCTAGAGGTATCGGGTACGGAGTAACTCGACGAGCATTCCTCGCGTGTATGCTACATCTGGTGTCACTTAGTAACAGTCACTCTAAAGACATAGCCACACCTTACCGATCGTAGGACCTTCCCTGCAAGATGCGGAGGTTCCATCTTGTGTAATGCAAATCATACCAAGTCAAGTATGATGATATTCCTGAGCAAAGTAGACGAATGACGTGATCTTCTTGGGACCAATCTGCGAAACAGAATACCATATTGTGAACAAGTCCAGTGTATGGGATTGGCAAAGTGTCGTATACATCGAATGACACTGCACAGCATAGGTACGGCTTGTCGTCATACTTTTCTACACAGCTTTCTGTTGTCTTTCTCTGCTTGCTCATCGTGCTACATTTTCTACGATTCTACGTGCTTCTCGAATTTACCTTCACCATGCAATTCCTCTATAAATGCCACTTCGAGATCTAGTTGAAAAATCCCGAGCTTCTCTTCTCGTCCTCCGTGAATAATGGCACGCCCTGTTCGACATTGGCCACAGAAAACTCCAAATCATCGGTAGTAATCATATCCCAAAACTTGTATATCATCATCACAGCAAACAAGTTGCACAACGACCCAAAAAACATCCCGTCGATATAATGTTGAGCCCCACGACAGATTTGTTGCGACCACACATACGTCAATAACTGGCCAGCCACGAAGAAAAACACTCCGAGCAGAATCGCTCCCAAGAGCCAGTAATTCTTGATTGCAAAAATCACCAAAACCACCTGCGACACGGTGTACACCGCGACAATGATCGCGTTGATGACGTAGGCGAAGACAAACAATACCAGAGTCTTCCGGTCGTCCAATGCCGTGTTCCATCCTTTGAACGTGATCACGGCAATAAAGAAATTCACAACAAACCACCCACTACAGATTATCCGCAAACTCCACATTGATGTTCTGGTACCATCCTCCCAGAATTGAAAACATAGAAACCCGTTGTACAACAAACAAACACAAGTAGCGCTTGCTAATCCGATCTGGATGGCAACAAAGTAAGCATACGTCGATGAACTTGGGGGACATACACCGCAATCTACCACTAACGATGACACGATTAGGCCAAGAAACAAGTAGAAAAATGTCAACATTTCCGTTCTTCCAATGGCAGTATACTTTGCTCTAACATTGAACACAATGATGAGAAGCACGATCAACGCTCCAAAGTGAATAAACGCATTACCGATCTGAAAAATCATCGTGTTGGCGATCTCGACTGGACGGGCGTAACACTCGGCCACAACCCCTCTCAGAAAAAACAGGTTTTTGTCGACAGACCCCACCACCGAGCAGAGGGGAAACGACGTCTTGTTGCAAATGGCCTCAAAGTTTCCAAACGCCATTTCAGCTGGGTTTCTTCACGTTGTGGTGGATATGGATATAAATAGCTTGATTTAAACAAATTTTATCTGTGACTTATATACAGAAGATGAGATTTAGGAACCTTTTTTGTTTTGATTTCATTCTCCTGTCAAACTTGGGTAAATGGTTTATTCTTTATTGATTTTGATGAACGTTTGTTGGTAGTAGTATTAGGTTGTAGTCTATTTAGGTGATTTACACAAATGAATGCCGTGGCATAATTGACGAGCCTAATTTGACTGGTTACTACGAGGTGGCCTGCCCCCACGGTAGGAGAGGGGATGGAGCCCTCAATCGTTGGCGTGATGGGCAATGATGTTGGGGAGCCCCCAGCAGGTGTAACCAAGCGGCTTGGCAAGGTAGCACAACCCTTCGGTTTCCACCCCGTCGTAACCTTCTTGTCTTTGCCATGTAGTACCAATGATGTAACTGGTAGGGAAAATGGCACCTTGTTTGTAGACGATGGACTTGGCGAAAAGCACTGCTCCTCCCACCGAGTCTAAGGGAAAGGCATATGCGGGATCGTTCTGGTGCAATTCCCGCTCGTTTCCGTCATTATTGACGTAATTCTGGAAATGGAACATTCTGCCGGGAGCATCACGAGGAATGTAATTGAGCTTGTCCCATTTGTTCTCGTCCATCAATTTCAACTGCTCCTCGTTAGGAATAGTTCTTTCTCCTCTCCACGAATTACGGTCGTAATCACCATTGTTTGTCTTGACTACTCGAGGAACAACAATGTCTTTTTTCGAGTCGATAAACAGCTTGACAAAATGTGTCGGGTCGTCAAAAGTGTGGATATCGGCGTCAACAAACATCGTGTATTGCTCCTGGCCAATACTGTTGAGCAAGGCAAAATTTCTGCTTCGAGCAATGAGTCTTCTTCTCTTCCGCTGGATCTCGTGTTTCTGACGATCTTTTCTATCAAACCCTCCCGTCTTTTCGATAAATGGAGCACTCATGAGAGTGACTCTTTCGACGCCAGAAGGGAGCATAGGCGCATACAAAGCAAAAAAGTTACCGTTGATCTCATCAAACTCGGCTTCAGAACTGAACGAGAATGTATAACTAAACCGATACTCGTCGGTGATGATGGTATTCAACGACTTCAAAAAGTCAACAAACTTCCGTTTCCCACCATATGACCCACTGGTAGCAATCGTCGAGATGACAAGAACGGACGGCTTCGGTTTTTTTGATGTGAATTGGGAATTATACTGAATCATATTATACCCAACGTCATAGTCTGACAAGTTGGAGGGGACAAATCGACTCATCCCTAGATTGAACGTGGATCTTATCTGATTTGCCACAACAAAGAATGCTGCAACCACTAGCAACGTACTCCCGTACCGAGACAACAAGGTGCCTTGGCGAAATAACTTCATACTCGCGTTAACTACAAAGAAACAAAACCATTAAGATTTCAATTTTCTCCCTTTCACCCTACTATATTTTTACGCGCAAGACCAAGAGATCTTAATACACGAGAAAAAATATCCATTGGTTGCCCCGCCTTCAAACCACGTTTAATCTTACAAAGTTGCCACGATTTTACGTAAGAGAACTCTTATAGCCCGCACCACGTTATTACCAGCAGCAAAGTTGTATGTTTTTTCGAGATCTGCATCAACTGATAACATGGTTATCATTTGTTGTTGTTGCCAATATTAAGGGGTACGGCTACATTGTTCAAAAGTCGGTCATGAGCGTCAATCTACTTTGGTGACTGTAGTTGTAGCTGTCAACATCTTGTGCAATTGATGCAAGTGATGGTTTCCATAGCTTTGTGAAATGGTGGATGCTGTTGTGCATTTCGGTTGTAGTCAACAACAATACACGAGAGTGCACATTTAGTGCACGATAGTGCAACTACTAAATTTAAGTATTTCAATTGAGTATATACATGAACTAAATAAATAAATAAATAAACCTAATGATGACAATCACTAGTAGCAACAATAATCTATATTGTCGCATTGGTGGGGTTGAGGATACTGGGGTGTGACTTCCTCATGATGCTACAATACTAGAACCATGTTGTGCTCCGTATTCTTCCCCCTTTAGATGTTGTAGTAGTATGGAGGTGGTGGTGGTGGTGGGGTGGAAAGATCGAGAATGCCTCCATACAAATGTCCGTTATTCCACGTCTTCTCCATGGCATGACCTGCCAAGTTCTTTTGGTAGTGGTCAAACTTGAATTGCTTCAACCGATGGTTAATCTTTTCAATGTCAATGTAATTGATAGACTTCATGTCATCTTTTTCAGATTTCAATGGCGACGTAGACCGATGGTTAAAATTGAAATACGAATTTCCTATTCCCACTCCACTAATTACCGATGGTGAATCCATATGTGATTGAGACGTTGTCTTGACCAATTCATCTTGCTTGTCAAATTTGATCGGTTTAGGGTTGAAAAGTTTGGGGGTGCTTTCCTTATGTAATATGTCTTTGCTGGAAATAATGTTTTCCCCTGTAGACGCCTCAATTGACGTTGATGATTGTTCTGAGGAGCTTTTGTTTGGAGTGGAAAATACCGTCGACGTTGCGCTGCTCTTGACGCTGGACGCCGTAGACTTCTTGCCTCTTATCTTGATTCTTCTTCTCTTGGGCTTAATGACTTCATCTTTCTTGTTTGAAGGGTTGGAGTAAAATGAATTAGACTGAATGGTTGAAATTGCTTGCAACATATTATTGGTGTTGGAAAATTCATCGTTAATAATCAAATCAATGGGAATTCCATTGGTATTGCCTGGAACAGTGGTCGTCGACAATTTGGTGTCGTAGTTCTGTATCAATGTATTCAAAAGATTGGGCTGGTTATTGAACCTTTCCAAATGCGATCTTTGAATAATATTTTTGAATTTTGGTATGGATAATGACAAGGTTTCTCTCGAGTTGAATAAATGACTTATTTTGTTCAAGTTTTCTGCAGAATAGGACACGATGCTATCTAACGTAAAAACAGTTGGCGGTGATGAAACAACTGGGTTATTCAACAATTCTTCATTGATGTTGTCGAGATTGAGATATTTCAAAGATAACTGATGAATCAATGTTGGTAAGGTTTCTCGGAACAAATCCCGGATTTGGTTTTCGATTTGTTGTTGCAAAAATTTTGCTAGCACTTGCACAGTATCAAATGTTGACGAAACTGTAATGCCATCCAATGGATCATTCCGGAAAACGAGAGTTAACCCCTTTGATTTGGAAAAAACAATGATACCAATCCCGGAAATTTTAATGTCAGACAACTTCAAGTCCAATGGCAAGGCAAACTGTTCAATTGATAAACCAAATTTGGGAGTGACAAACGCCATATCTGAATCAATTTCACGGTCCAAACTATTTGTGTTGTAAATGTTCAAAGGGTTGGCTTGAACTTTTGTGTGGAGGGTTAAATGAAAGTCACCTTGGTAATCGATTTTGAAAATCCCCCTGAACCTGTCAGAATCCAACTCCCCAATCTCCAATATTTCAAAGTCAGGAGCTTCCTTACCGAATTGAAGATCCTTGATGGAGATTTTATCGGCAAGGATAGTAGGCGATTTCCCGCTATTTAACGCCGATGTTAACAAATCGGTCGTATAGTGTCTCAAGTTCTCGGTCTCTAGAGTGTTCCAGTTGACCTTGAACGACATGGCTATTCAATTTCAAAATTGGTCTTTTAAAAAACCTGGAGATGGAGAAACAGAGTCAGAAGAAAATAACGATGGCAAAATTGATAAAAAATCACCTTGTAATGTTCCTTGTTTCGCAGATGTACTGAAACAAGGTATATGGTGAAGCCAAGTTGTAAATCGTACAAAATTTGCGTTTAAACTTAGATTGTGATAGATGATTACAAAAGAAAAACATTCATCTGGTTGCAGCAGAAAAAAAAAATTCTACGTGCGACATGTCATACAATTTTACCCCTTCACGACATTTTCATGCTACCCACTATCTCCGGTACGGTACGATTGTAACCTCCGGGACAGCCTGTGCCATCTCCCGAGGACTAACAAACAAGCAAATCCACGCGATTGTTAACTAATAACAGCAACCCTAACAATCAACCATAGACAAAACGCACTCTGATTGGTTCAATGTTTGTTTTAATTCAAAAGGTAGTTCCTAACACTGTAACCTTATACATCGTGCAAACCTTTGTCTTTCTAGGTGATTGAACTTAACTCCTGTCGTAAAATTGAAGTTCCTGCTCACAATGCTGCTTTCAAATGGGGTTATGGACGAATGCTGACTGAAATCGTACGACATTGTTCCTAATGAAGGCAAAATTAAGGCATATTGGTTCATTGGGTGGTACCACTATTGCCGATGCAATACCACCCCCTTGTTTTGAGGAACCACCACAACCTTGCCAGTTTTCCTTTATGGGGAGGGTGCCTACACACAGAACTTCTTATCGGCGAGAAAATTAGTGTGGATTCAATAGAAGATCCGTATCTACGACTCCCCGGCATAGTTATTGTAGATCGTGTTTGATATAGAAACACACATTTGCTTACTCCATGAATTAGGATTCATATAGCTTTACATCCATCATCAAAAGTTAAACTTTTTGTAACTTTTCAACTATGGGGAGTAATCTCAACTTCATTACTGCCGATATTGACTAGCCCCTTCAAACAACTTATCCTGTGAACGCTGAAAAACAGCTCTCGGAGTCGACATTGGCGTAAAGGACTCCATCAGCTAGGTTTTCTCGCTGCTTGCTCATACTTTATAAAATTGGCCACCCAAGTCTGCGGATGTTTTTTACCGCAACGTCACGTGTATCTACACCACAATGATCGGTGATGATGAGGCCATAGGAAGTTGTTGTGTGAAGTAACACTCATCAATGGCGTCGGTATACGACTTTGACGTGTTAGACGCGTACGGAAAACCCGTGAGCTTGGATGAGTACCGCGGAAAGGTACTTTTGATGGTGAATGTGGCGCTGCTTTGCGGTTTTACACCGCAGTACTCGGAGCTTCAAAACTTGTACGACAAGTACGATGACTTGATGATACTTGGGTTTCCATGTAATCAGTTCGGAAACCAAGAACCCATGACGGACCTACAAATAGTAACTCTGACACGCGAGCGGTTCAATGTCACGTTTCCAATAATGAAAAAGATTCAAGTCAACGGAGAAGATGAGGCACCAATATACAAGTACTTAAAACAGCAAAAACCAGGGAGTCTTGGGTTTTTGGGGGTCAAATGGAACTTTGAAAAGTTTTTGATTGACCGTAAAGGGAAAGTTGTTGCTCGATTTGACTCCCAAACGACGCCGCTTCAGTTTGAATCTCGAATTGTCTCCTTATTGGGTTCAGAGTCAGCACAATCGTCTTCCATATGACATCAAATTGTAGGAATTGTGACCCAATCCGTGATTACACGATGCATTTCCCACACATTTCGACTGCACTTCAAAATAGCTTTCCTTGTTGCAGCGAATGAATTAGTCGTTCCACCATGTATTCATAGTGGATTTTCTCTTGTGTACAAATAGTATGATATACATCTTAATTATCTTCATAATTCTATTATTACAATATAACACAGTACAAACTGTAAAACAAAGTCTCTATAAAACAACTTTTTTGCTACTTAGGTTGTCTTCTTTTTCTTCTTCTTGGCATCGACTTCGGGAGTTTCTTCCTTCTTTCTTTTACCATTCACCACCGTTTGATCAGGGTGAATTTCTCTCATAACGCAAGCTAATAATGTAGTACATCTTCTGGAAAGTTCTCCTACGTTTCTTGACTGGAAAAAGAAATCAAACTGAAACAAGGGGGAGTCTCTAACTGCCTGCTTGATCTTCTCATAAACATCTGGTGTATCTAAACCAAACCTGTACAATTGAACTAGTAAGAAGCGATCTTCTTCCTCGCTGAAAACTCTCTTGTTTGTGGCTGCTGGAGGGTATTTCAATTGCAACTCTTGTAACGGGTATTTATATTGAGAAATCTTCCGCCTTAAACATTCTTTTTGTAATTTGATTTTCAAAATCTTTTCTTCACCTTGTTCAATTTGGTTTACGAATCTTTCATGCCCTTCGATTTCTTGGTAATTTTTCCAGAAAGCCTTTGCGTATTCTCGAACTTCTTCTATTGTTTTATCAGGAAATTCATCTTTAATCAAAGTGATGGAATTCCTCCCGTATTTTCCACAAACTTGAATGAAGTGAATGAAATCTTTACGGTTCCAGTTACTGTAACCTTCGGTTAACATTTGTTCCTTCAAAGCTCTTTCTTCATCTGTTATAGCCCGAGAATTGTCAATTTCCTCTTGCTCCAACTTCTGTTCCAACTCCCGCTCAGCAAGATCACTTGGCTTTCCTTCTTTCAAAGGAGCTTTAAAATTGGTTTGCTTTTTGTAGAAATTTTTCTCCATCTCGTATAACTCAATCAATTTGGCAGGATAAAATTGATGGTCATAAAGGTTCAATTGTTTTGGAGGTTTTGGTCCTGTCTTTGGAGCAGGGGTGGTATTTGATCTTCCCCCAGTGTTTAAAACGTCTTTATAGTACATATCAATGGAGTAGTTTTCTTTACGTTCTCGTTTTCCGGGGTTGATCCACCCATGTCCAATATTCGAAATTGCAGAGACCTCTTTCTTTTTGAAATTTTCCCCGTTCCATTCATAGACCGATTCATCGTTAGTGAAATTTTGTAACGCATTCAAATCCAATTTTTCGTAACGTGAGTTAATCTCCTTAGTCTTTGACTCCGACGATTTCAATAATTCTTCAATATCCACATCTTCTTCTGGGACTGTTTTCCCTTTCGAATCAAAAACATCAGCCGCACCAAATTGAATCATGTCAATCAACTCATTTTTAGATGCTGCCTTACTTGATTGTTGGCCATCTAAACCAGCAGTATTCCTCCCTTGTTGGATGACTAACTGATCTAATCTCAACTTCTGTGTAGCCCTTTCTAAAACTTTCTCTTCGATAGCATTTTCCGTTATAAACCTGAAAACCTTGACTTGCTTGGTTTGACCAATTCTATGGGCACGGTCCATGGCTTGTAAATCCGCTTGCGGATTCCAATCACTATCAAAAAGTACAACAATATCGGCTGTAGTTAAGTTGATACCCAACCCACCAGCTCTAGTGGTCAACAAAAATACAAACTTGTCACTATCTGGTTTATTGTACTCATCAATTGCATTGATTCTGTCAACATGATCAGTTTGGCCATCGATTCGGCAGTATTTGAATTCCCTGAAGTAACAATAATCCTCCAATATATCTAACATTCTACTCATTTGCGAGAAAATTAACACTCTTGAACCTTCGCGTTTAAATTTCTTCAACAATTTGTCCAAAATGATCATTTTTTGGGAATTGTATACCAAGTGCTCATCAGTGGTGTATGGTGGACCCGGCTCGGCTCCGTCAAACAAGTAAGGATGGTTGCAACATTTTCTCAACTGCATAACTATGTTCAACAATCTTGTCTTACTTTCTCTCTTCCCATTTGCCCCGTTCACTGCATCAATATCTTTTTCCAAAATCTTTTGGTACCATTTTCTTTGCATATCACTCATCTTAGTATAAACATTCATTTCCTGCTTTGGCAATAACGATTTTTCAACATCTGCCTTGATCCTTCTCAACAAAAATGGTTTCAACACCTTGTGCAATTGGCCAACCAAATCTTCCTGATCTTCACCTGCCTCACCCTTCGTGAACCACTGATCAAAAGACTCACTATCACCAAAAACGTCGGGCAAGATAAAGTTTAATAATGCCCATAATTCCTTCAAATTATTTTGTAATGGCGTACCAGTAATCAACAATCTATTCTTAGAATGGAACATTCTGATGATTTGAGATAACAACGATTCTTCATTCTTGATTCTGTGAGCTTCATCAATAATGATGTATTCCCAATTGAATTTTTTGAGAGTAGACTTCTCTCGGATAACAATTTCGTAGGACGCGATGATGACATCGAATTCACAAGTCATGACTTTATCTTGCAATAATTGGGATCTTTCGTCTTTGTCACCTTGAATAACCAAAACTTTAATATCCGGAATCCATCTGTTGAATTCTCTTGCCCAGTTGTCTAAAGTGGACTTGGGAGTAATAACAATATGAGGACCATTAATATGTTTGATAAATCTCAAGTACCCGATGAACGAGATTGTTTGTAATGTCTTACCCAATCCCATTTCATCCGCCAAAATACCTGACAAGTTGTTTTCATGTAAACCAATCAACCAATTCAAACCCTGTATTTGGTAGGGCCTTAATTTCCCATGAACGTACCCTGGAGACTCTGTAAATTCGGTTATGGAGGCAGTGGAGACTTCATCGTTCAAAAGTTCGGCATCTTCTTCCTTTTCCGTCTTACGTCTTCTTACGGTAGTACCGGCATTCGGCTTGTTGTGAATATCATCAACAATTGATCTGAATCTTGCATCCTTGCTAGCCTTAGCATCAATAAAATGCCGAAACAAGTTGGTCAACCCCAACAAGTACTCGAAACGCGACTTAGTCGCCTCAACGTCTATATGCTTCTTTTCAGACTTGATGAAATACTTATCCTTGTTATCGCCAAACCCCTGGAATGGTTCCACGCACAATCCTGGTGTCTACTTAAGTTAGTACAAGAATTAGAGAAAAAGCAATCGCGCTATGCAATTTAACACGTCGCCAAGTTCAAGCCACTTTGAGCTCACACATACCGACTCCAAAGAGTTAATTTGTGTCATAATATCTGTAGGGAAAAAGTATGTGTTTTTAATAATTTCGACTGGTGAGCTTTCGTTTTTTTTCTTGATTTCGCATTCGAAGCACGATCATCGAGCATTGAGAAATCACGATAAATTTCAATAGCAAGGTCAAAAACGGGGACAAAAACTCCAGAATAATCTTTGTATTTTGACAACAACTCTGTCATCTTGGATGTGTTTTTCTCACTCCTTTTATTGCAACAAACTGTCATGTTTCACACTTCATTGCTCCTACCACGCGTAGAGGACTGTAGATAAACTCACCCTAAATATTCCCGTATATTGATTCTTTCCGGTCATTACAAAAGAGGATCTCATCACCATCTACATGCTCCACAAATGCGATACAATTTTGTGCTGATAGGTTTTGGGTTTGATTTATGCGTAATTTCCTATTGGAAACCTCTTATTCGCTCAGCTGCAAAAAAATCGGAAAAGAATAACTTTACTTCTGTCTCCATCAATTTTGCTTCAATTCAAATAAAACTTTCTCTTCTTTACTCTTATAGCATCAGCTACGACCCTTTAAAGTTTCAGCTAATTCTATTTTTTTGTCCGAAAACAGCAATTTTTGCAACAATCGCCCATTTAGGTAGTCAATCGCTATCACGTGGCAATCGACCTTGTCTTGATCCTGTACCCGACTTACATGCAATTCAATTGAAGGATGACTTCCCATCATTTGAGTCTGCTATTGTAGCATGTATGGTGCAAAGATGCTTTCGCTATTTATTTCGCTTTGTTTTTCATGGATTGTTGATAGTAAATTTGTAGTAATTGTATAGTTCACTATTCGACATTAGAGATGGTCACCTGGAGCAGAGCTACCACAGAGTAGTTCTGGTCGTTTCAACAATGAAGGAAAATGTCATCATCTGTCCATTAATCTGACATAGACAAATGTAACGATATACTGTTTCTACTGCGTTGTTCAAGTTGTAAGCAAAAGTACGTAAATGCGTATATCTATCCAGAAAGACTAGTGAGTGTGTAGCTGAAGTGACCTCACCATCAGCTGCTTTCATGTACATCCGTGACTCGATGCATCCTCTGATTTGTGACTTTGCAAGAAATTATTCATGATAGTCGTCATGTGTGTACACATGTGTATTCTCAAACTATGGCTTTCCCAACAATTTACACAAAATTTTGTATAAGTTACCACACCCAACCTTGAAAAGTTGCAATTCTGGGTAGTCTCTAGAAACGACATGTGGTGCAATGGCTTATCACTAGAATCGGTGTTGAAAGCTATTTGGAAACTTTACTTAACCTTTTAATAAAGATTGCAATAGTGCGGTAAATGCTCAATACCTTTGTTACACTTCATAGCAAATGCATCTTTCATGGCATTTACCTTTTCTCCATATTGTGAAGATACAATTTTTGAATACCATTATACTCATCAGTTTAGAGAGTGAGCATTACCCCAGTCATCTTAATCTGCATGATTGCGTAATTGAAAATCGCTTCTGAAGCGATTTCATCACCCAGAAGTTCACTCTTTGAAAAATAATTTTCGTAGGCAAGCATTTCATCAAATCTTGTAATGCCAGTATGGTTATGGGTATGGCGAAAAGTTCGGGAGCTTTCCCGAGCTTCTGTACTTGCTCGGAAACCACAGCTTTGCCGTTCGGAGTACTAATTTTGTTCACAAGTTCATACGCAGATCAGTCTTCGCGAGTACATGATTAGTCTCTGAAAAATGTCAAGTTTAGACGACTTTGACGACATGCATGTGAGACTCGTGTTTGAAAGCTGGTTTCAAAACTTCTATTACGTTACAGTTCATTTATTCCTTGATTCAGTCACGGTTTATTGCTCGTGACCAACCTCAGCTATAATGTTCTTTCTTATTTTCTATTGTGATCACCACTGATTCTCCCATTCTTAGCATCTTTCGTGAATGTGAGCTAATTCTGCCGCAAACTTGTGTTTTAACCTAATATTCCCCGTTACTCTTCAAATGTCTCGACATATCGCCAAGGAAACCTCTTTCAAGCTCTGTTACAGCATCCAACCTCTAAAAACCAATCAACACAAAATTTTGTTCAAGTATCATTTCAACAATGTTATTTTGAAAAGACTGTCGATTTTCCCGTAATTGTCAAAAATTTTCCGAGTACCACATTTTCAAGAAAATGTTACACAAAACGGTGTATTTTGCAGCCAACAATACAGAGACGAAATAGACCAAATTAATGAAAGATTCCAATTTGACCCCATCCTGTGGTGTGTTAAAACTTCTGCTTCGCTCTGCTGACAGTCACTGTTAGTTCAAAAACCTTCGGGATTATATTGCGTTTGAAACACCTTTAAATTCATGGGCTTTCCAGCCCCAGAGATTCATCTCGCTCCTCTGTTTTTCTCACATCTTTCCGATGGCGCACAGCTAGTCTTTTGTTGAATGCACTTCGAGGATTCTCATGGAGTAATCTTATGTGTCTTGTTAGACTATCACGTCTATAAAACGCTTTTGCACACCCCGGATGAATACAAGTATAAAGGAGTTGTCGCAATGGTGACTCCCATTCAAGAAACTCATCCACGATGTACCCGCGGTAGAAGTGGTATTCATGAGTATGATGTCTGAGACTTGATTTTTTCTGAAAGCCAATTATTGACATTGGACATACCGGAACCACGCATTTGTGGTACCGTCGAGTATTCCTCGTTAGTTGATGCAGATCATAATGGTCTGCGAATTCGCAATAATTTGTGACTTTGGTATTACAAGCTTTACAAATAGAGTCCCATTTGTCAAGTTTGATTGATTGGAGCTGTTCAGGTGTGAACTTGGCACTTAATTGTGTTTTCAATGGGGGACTATGACCACGCTTGTAACAAGTTGGACGCAAGGGATTCTCTGATGTTGAAGGTGTCCACAGTGAGGCTTGGGAACTTGGTATGTCATCGACAGTGGATGGTTCGCTTTGGTCTGGAATCGGTATCGGGTGAGGTATTTCCGGCGTAATTAGCTGGTCAAGTTCCTGTCGTTCATACACAGTTGAGTGAGTAAATGAAGACTTGTGTATCGCATGCTGAATATTGTTGTTGTATACCTCCATGAAGTCGGTACCCTCGCACGGCGTTTCTATGCCCCTGGGGCACGTCTTTTCCTTATGAATACCCTCATGCAGTGAAAGCCCTGGAAAGGTATATTCGCGTTCATCAAGATTGTAAATTAAATGTTCAATCACATTATTGCTAGGCTCCAAGTTATTGGAAATTATTTCCCCAGTAATGATATTATTGTGCTTATGATTGATTAACGTGCTGCTTACTGGAATAGTGCCAAAGATATTCTGGTGCTGTGAAGATTGCATGGAAGTTTGGTCAAGGACTTTTGGCTCGGATACCTTTTGTGTTTCTGCTGACATGTTTGGGTGAACCAACAAGTTCTGATGGTTTTGGGCAAAGCAGAGAGAACGCGACGGATATCTGAAAGTACTGGTGGAAGACCCTGATTCGAAAAACCAGTTCTCTAAGCTCGCAACTGGCAAAGAGTTTGTCGGAGCCTTGGAATCATAGACAACATTGAATGAATTTGAATTTATCTGCTTGGACATTTGATCATAAACTTCGTTGAACTCTTCATGGACTGTTTTGAAGCATTGATTTTGTAAAACATTGTCTGGAGTTGTCATTTTGAGAGGTCCTGCTGGATGACTGCTTTGTGAACATCCGGCCATACTCCCTCTACCACAAGCGGGGGCTATCAAATAAATAGGATCTAAAGCAAACAGACTGAAAAGTATAAGACACTAAATATGACAAACACGAACCCACCTTTGTATTCTCGAGTAGGTTTGCAAACGCCGTTGAAGAATATACTTTTTGAAGATTGATGAGACTTTGGTGGAAACTAATAATGGAAATCAAGAAAAGTCAGAAACAATCTGGTGATTTATTATGATACAGCAAAGCCTCAACGAGTTATTTAGACCGATATATTTAGTAATTTAATAATTTCTTCTTGAGTGATTATTCAAGGGTTCTTTCCACAAATTAAATAAGAATACGAACAGCAACGAGACAACCCAAAGGTAATGAGATAGTACTTTGGAACAAACGAGTGTCGTGGCTGTTACTTGAAGTAGTTGATATAATAAAGTGTAATCCAAGCAAACAACTTGTCTCTCTTGGGGGAATATGGATTACCGTTTATATGGAATAGATGACACTAAGCGGTTGCAACTTTAAGCTAAAAATAATGTTCTGTGTGGAAAGCTGATGGTGCATCAGCTTGATGAGACGTTGTATATGGAACAAACAATACAAGTGTGGAGGAGTAAGAAAGAGCTAACTAAATAACAGACCGATTTTCATCTAGTCCTCAAAGCCCTACTTTATATGGTAGATAGTAACCCTAGCGAGCAAAGGGGGGGCTGCTGCAGGTGCAAACTCTGTGTAGGTAAACTGCTAACAAAATATCCGACCCTTAGATAACCCTGGGGCGTGCTAATTGTACACAATTAGGCTAGACTCAGGACATAAATAATTTTAAAAACCTAATTCCGTAGTAGAAGCTGTCGATGGTTCGAGACGTGAAAACAGTACGCCTGCAAAGAGGCGCTATGCAATTGTATAAAACAATAGGGTGATTGCGTGGCTGCATGGTATTTTCTGCCAGATTCGCGAGCGGGATGAAGATATACGAGAGACATGAACGTGACCAATCGTAACCACGGCTTTATCCACGAGATCTTGTGAAATAGTCGTATCAATTAGGCAACCCTAAATCCGGAATATGATGGTACCTGCATAAAAAAGGGGTTGAATTTATTTCCCTATACAGACATACAGTTAATTTCACAATTAAACTAATCAAGCTTTTCAGCAGCAGTTTCAATCAAAATGTCACTAACTGGGCCAACCAAGTGGTCGTATACCAATACTGCACCACCAGTAGCTGGAGTACCGACGTATAACAAAAAGATCAATTTGAATAAAAAGTAGAATGGCACCCAGTACAAAATGGCCGAGGACCAAAATTCAATGACACTCAAAAATGCAAAAACAACCCAATACGTTAATAATTTGGTGTCGTCATCTTTGGTGGCCGTTTTAAGAGCAACAATCGAGTAATACCCAGGAATGACAAATCCAGCAATATTAGTCAACAATTGACCGATACCAGCAACGTTGAGAAATACCAAAACAACGTACACTGCGGCAAAGGCAATAACAGCATATGATCTTGGTAACCCGGTTTGAGTTTCAAACTCGTTTAACAATTTTTGTCCTTCGAATTTCTGTGCCGTTAGTATTTTCAGTGGTGTCTACACAAAAAATTGTTTCGCGTCCCATGTGGTCAAAATTGAGCCAATTGACCTCGGGAACTCGCGGGATAATAAACTTACCTTGTCAATTCCAGATAAAAAGTTGGTAACTTGTGGTGGTAAGGCTGACATGGTTTCTTTACTCTTTAAAGAACGATAGTGTGAATTGCTCGATTTTAATTTCATTTTCACCCCCACTACAAAAAACATTTTTGGTTATACACAGGTGAATACTCAGTTGCCTAATTGGGCCAAATGTACCACGGACCAGCCAAGTAGTATTCACACACATTACCACTTCTCACGATGCAAAATTACGATGGTGAACAAATGGCATGACGCTTCGGTATTACGGTACTTTCGTTTATCTCTCGGTTGGATTCGATTTATTAATGTACACACTTAGATCCCTAGTTTCTATGAACAGAGTATCTATAATGATGGATTAAACTACTTCTTTTTGGACTTGGCGCTGCCTTCAAATCCAGCCCGCTTCTTAGTAGTTTTGTTGACAATACCAGTGAACTTTCTTAATTTTGGTTGATGCTTGCTCTTTTTCCCTTTATTGTCTTTTCTTGCTTTCAAATTCTCTTCTCTCCGCTTCAGTCTTGCAGATATGGTATCCTTGACTATTTGCTTTCTATCTCTCCACTCAATTTCAGATTTTAACTTTTGTTTTTCTTTCCGCTTCAATGCTTTCTTTAAGAGTTTTTCGTCATCCTTAATTTTGATTCCCTCAGCTTGGGCTAGCACTTTTTGCCAGTTTGACTTTTCTTGCTCCTTTTTCTGGTCGTCAGCGGACATTTGCTCCAACTTTCGTTTCTTCTTTTCAATCTTATGCAAATGGGCTTTGATATCATTGTTTGCTGGTCCCTTTTGTTTCTTCTTTTCCGCGGTGTTTCTCAACTTCGTCAAATCTGACGTCACTCTAGAACCATCGTTAAACACAATATTACCAAACAATACCGATTTATCTTCATGATTTTCTTCTCCTTGCTCTTCGTCTTCCTCTTCTGAATCCGAGTCAGACTCTTCCACCTCTTGTTGTTCCTTCTTTCTCTTTCTTTTCAAATCTTCTTTTCTCTTACGCTCCTCCAAAATTTGTTGCCTTGATTTCACAGTCCCTCCGACTTTTGTTCCTGGAGCCTTTCTTCGTTCTTTCAAATTTGTAATTCTTGCTGCCAACTTCTCTCTCAACCTGGCCAAGTTTTCTTCTTTTTGTTTCTGTAGTTCTGGAGATAATGCTTTTTTGTCTTTTCCAGATTTCTTTTCGTTTGGAACAACTTCGTTACCATCGTCATCAAAAACCATTTGACTATTGTCATACATCAAGGAGTCGTCCGAATCAGACTTTTCCGACTCGATATTCTCCGTATGTGTTATTTTGGAGTCTTGGTCATCAGGGACGGTGGCTTGTTGTTGTGGAACTTTCTTAAACTTGCAGCCTGGTAATACAACTCTCTTACCATTCATAGCCTTGTTATCCATGACATCTTTGGCAGTGACACTGGAATTGTGATACTCATCAGCACCTGCCTTCACATTAGGATCCAACTTGGCACGTTTATTTTGTTTCAACTCTTCACTATCTTTCTTTTTCTGCTGCCATTGATCTTGGGTAGCATTATCGTAATAGTATTTTGCTGGGATTAGTGACAATAACCCATCAAATGCAGTTGAGTGAGTTTTCAATCGCTCCTAAACAGTTAGAATACTGCAGTACGTTTATATATAGTTATAATACTTACTTCTAACGAGTTACTCATGTTCTTTACTCCACTTGCAAGATTCTCCTAGTAAGCATCTCCTAATACAATTTTTTAGCACATTGAGGCAGATGAGGTTTGTATGCCGGAAGGCATCTTTTACATGAGATGAATAAATGGACCTGATTTGAGAGCAAGGGCTAAATCATCAAAACAAACTGATAATATTGGTACAATTGGGCATGGTTACAAATCGAGAAGCAAATAAAGACAACTTTGTATTATTTTGATGGTGTGTAAATTTCAGAACGGTTAACTACTGAGATACATATAAATTCTAGACTGCTATTTACGCGTGCGACGTTAACCCACTCCCCTAATGATGGACAATTTCAAAACGCAAGTTGTGAGGTTTAGCATTGTGAACGAGAGATCATGAGTTTATTGGGAAAATACATCGTGTTATCGTTACCCCAATCTGTTGATGCCACTGAGTGGTTGAGGGAGAAGTTCCAAGGGGAAAAGTCGTCGGTTATTAAGTTTGATTTGCCTGACTTTCAAAGTGGCACGTTAGATTCCTTAATTCAGGAAAGTGAGGATTTGAACAAAATTGACGGACAATTGGCGTCCTCAGTATCAAAGGTAGTTGAGATCTTGAGCGGTGTAAGCGAGACATCGTCGAGAATTGTCCATTCTCGTTCAGTATTCGACTACATTGACAACTTTTCCTGGGATAGTAACAAGTATAGGTTGAACAAACCAATCAGTGAGTTGGTTTCGTTGATCAGCTCGGAAGCATTGACGTTTGATAGTGATGTTAGAGCATCATCGCAGAATTACCAGTCAGCCAAGTCGAACTTTACTGCTGCCAACCGTAAGAAAAATGGAGACTTGTCTATTAGATCATTGCACGATATCGTGAAGCCGGAACAATTTGTTTTGAACTCGGAGCACTTGACGACGATTTTGGTTGCTGTGCCCAACAATCTGATCAAAGATTTCGAAAACAGTTATGAAACATTGGTACAGTTTGTCATTCCAAGATCAGCCACTGTGATTGATTCTGATAATGAGTACACTTTATACGGGATAACTCTTTTCAAGAAGTACGAACAAGAGTTTATTGCCCAGGCAAGAGAAAAAAGATGGCATCCAAGAGTAGATTTCACCTACTCTGAGGAAGTTTTGAATGACTTGAGAAAAGAATTTGATTTGACCAAGCAAACAGAGTCCAAGACTAAAAATGACTTGATTAGATTGGCAAAAACCGCCTATTCTGATATATTTGCAAGCTGGATGCACATTAAGGCAATTAGAGTATATGTGGAATCAGTATTGAGATATGGATTACCCCCACAATTTGATTACTACATGATCAAGTATAAAGGTTCCAATAGTGACAAGGAATTTGACAAAGCCAAGAAAGAATTGGTTGCAAAGTTCGGCTACTTGGGAGGACCAACTTCAGCAAACAAGGCAAACTTGCACGAATACGCATCGTTGGTTGATGGTGAATATGAAAAATTCGTGTTGTATGACATTGGAGTAGTGTAATAGATTTATTTCTCCAATCTGATAGCCATCCTTGGAGCAGGCTCGATCATAAACTACCTTATAATTCTGCGAGACCTACTTTGCTCTTATGTCTTTTATTTCCCATTAATACATATCTGATAGAACGAGCGTAGTCACCAACTTAAATAGTTGTATAATAGTAGCACCCTGGTAAGACAAGAGATTACAATGCCAGGAAAACACTAAGAATGTAGTACTGTGCAAGCCCTTCGGATACAAAATACGCCGCATGTACGACGGAATTATTTCCTACGATTGTTCCGTATAATTTTTTACCCAGCATCATCACTCAATACTCGTTAATCGTTACTAAGACAAACGTGGTCTGGGCAAGAATTTACCGCATTGAGAGCGGCGGAGATTAGTGCTACGAAGGATAAAAGCGTATCAATATTGCAGAAAGAGAACAGCTGGGCCGAGGAATTGCCCCCAGTGGTAGCGCGTTTGCAAGTATTACTAAGACAATTGCTTTTGCCTTAGTCCACCCTTACATACCAAAGCATGACTACATGTATCTAGGATCATATATATTAGCTTGACTATAAAGCAATTTGAACTTCTATACCAATTGTTGTCTGAAAAATCATTTGGTGTAGTAAACACTTCCATTAGCTCTGTGCGCGATAGCAAGTGCTCTTTATCGTCAAATTCTTTGAACAACAGACGTAGGTATAACATGGGGTATCCTACTAACTTGAAGGCAGCAATTCGTAAGTTGTCAGACAACGTTGTAATTGTGTCTACAGCATTCAGTCGAGTAAATGTATTCAACTTTGGTGCACGGATGGCACTAATCAAACACAATGACAAGATCATCGTGTGGTCTGCCATTCCGTATGGGGACGAAGTTACCAAGGGGTTGGACCTCTTGATGGGACAAGCGCAATATGAAGTTTCGTACTTGATTATTCCTGATAGCGAGCACACCATGGCAGCACAGTCGTTTAAGACCCAGTACCCCAACATCAAGATTATTGGGATGGAAGGACTTTCCATTCCAAAGTTGAACATTGATTTTCAATTTGACAAGTCCATGGGAAACAAAGTTCTAGGTAGCGAACAGTTGACCAAATTGGGGGTTGATCCCGTTATTTCAGACAATTTTGAATTTGTATACTTGCCATACCACCATAATCGAGAATTGGTCATGTTTGATAAGAAAAGCAACATCTTGTATGAAGCCGATCTTTTGTTCAATTTGGGGGTAAAGCAACAACTTGAGCAGTATAGTCCTGCCACAGGGTACCCCGACAAATTCAATCCCCATGGTGGGCTATCATTTTTGACCAGGTACATGCAGCCATATTCCAAGGTTGGTCGAGCATTGACTGAATCTGTTGTTAATATCGAAAAGAGTAGACCGGGTTTGCAAGCTATTTACAAGTGGGATTTCAATCAAATTGTGATGTGCCACGGGAACGTGATTGATACCCACGCGAAGGAGGCCTTCTTCAGCACATTTGAAAAGGCTCTAAAATCAAACTAATCAGCTACCACACGAGACAATCGGTGATGCAATTTCTGTAGTCTCCATCGAGTATAGTATCAACACTCAATTACCGTATAATGTATCAAAGTCTGTGCCTCGGCTGCGCGACCACATAGCCATCTATCGCAAAGTTTGCTTCGAGTAATCATGCCCCACAAAATTATTCATCCGAGGAATAGCACAGGATCACTCGGTGACAAATGAGCTAATTAATATACTGTTTCCCGTTGCAACTGTTTAAGTCCAGCATTCAACCACGACATAGGGAACCATGGCAGACGACAGTATCATCGTTAGTTCCGATATCGAAGGAGTCGATGATCCTAAATATCAGATTGAGAGTCACAGGAAATATCTAGAGTACATAGAGAGTCATGCAAATAGCAGCTCAGACTTGGTTTGTGAGTACCACAAACACAACTTGACAGGAGAGACATTGGTTGGCCCTGGGAAAATTGGGTTCCGGTCGCCAACTTACTATTTTGTCGACCAGCTGACATATGGCGATATAGACCCTGGATACGATAGTGATAACTATTCTGTCACATTCCTTCATCTAGGGTCGAAATTGTCGGGTCATCAGCAAATTGTTCATGGCGGGCTCTTGGCAACATTGCTTGATGAGTTGACTTGTTTGTTGGCGTTTGAGAAGTTTGAGTCTAAAAAGGGAGTGACAGCAAATTTAAACATCAACTACAGAAGACCAACCTACGTTGACAACTATGTGCTTATAAAATGTAGAATCATAAAGAAGACCGGCCGCAAATGTTGGGTCAAGGGTGAAGTCTACTTGGTGGATTTACTCAATGAAAGAGAAGTCGAGTCTCCGGAAAACTTGTTGACCGAATGCGAGGTTTTGGTGGTTGAACCAAAATGGGTCAGGGACCTACAATCGAAATCTAATGCATGATTCCCGCAATTCCATAGTATTTATCGGGGCAATATTTATTAGGGACATTTCTCGGACTTAATTAGTTTCATTTAGTGTGTAAGTTTATGCTGTTTATTTGAAATCTTGTCATTGATTGACTTGACGCAAATTTCTATAAACTATCAGTCCCTTTTACTTTGGACTGACCAATCTCTAATTTGGCACTTTTGGCCCCAAACTGAATGGCTCGTTTGATTTCGTGCTTGACCCAGTCCAATCCTAACACCCCAGCACATTCTCGCAATAAAAACTTCCGTGTAGGAACCATGATTTCAATCTCTCCTTTCTTCTTGGTGATTCTTTTCTCAAACGTGTACCTGAATTTTAAGTTTGGTTCAATGTGGTTTATGACATAAAAAATCAATTCATTGTCAAGATACGGATACCTCAATTCTTTTCCCCAGCAACCAATCACTCGATCATCCCTTCCCAAGTTTCGACGGTGTATGATACTAATATCATTTACCAACTCCGACGATAACTTATCGTAGCACACCATTACTTCATCGTCTGTCGATTGCGACGTTAGAGACTGAAATATAGCCTCATGACGAGAATAACCAGCAAACAATTCGTCGGCTCCTAGTCCAGAAAATAACACTGCTGCTTCAGAATTATAATTAAGGTGTATGTCACAATAAGGCTGCTCGTTCTGTGCAAATTTCTCATAATCGACTGCTATGTTAGATAGGGTGGTGATGGTAGTAGATGCTTCGCTTGTGGAGTTTGAGCTAGCGAAATAAAACGCTATGGCGATGGATAAATCCATTTCGGTGTTCACAGGTGACATCAAGTCCTTGACTCGTTTTTGGTGGAGAAGCCATAATTTGTAGTTAACGTTGATTTCCACCAACCGAAGGTTTATTGTGGTACAGTTGTACTTTTTCGCCAAATGAAACCACGATTTCTTTGCAAGCTTTCGATCAGGCGATGATTCGGCTGCTTGATTTGTTCTTGGGTTATCAAATCCCACAGTCAAAAGATCAATGTTGTAGACATGCGTTGATGGCCGTGAAGCCTTTAAATTTTCGCAAATTAAAGCTGCAACAATCGTGCAATCCAATCCACCTGAAAATAATACCCCTAGCAAAGCTTTGTGGGGATGCAAAGGGTATATAGATTCCTGTCTAATCTGTACAACCTTCTTTAAATGTGACATCAAGCTATTGGTTCTTGCGAGAATATCGACATCGAAACTGTTCCTAATCGGAGCATAATCTGCGGAAAACGGAGTATGAACAAGCTCTTTGCTTGTCAAATCATAGGTGATGATTTCGTTGGTGCATTCGACGAACGAAGATGTGAAGGGAACTGTCGAGATAATCACCTCGTCGCCGTCAATTTTGTACACTAGCGATCGCTTTCCTATTGAATCACGGCCAAAATACACCTTACCATCTTTACGATCATGAAGAATAAATGCAAACTCTCCGCTTAATTCGTTGATTGTCCTGAAGATGGCCAGATTTCGGTCGTACGAAGAAAGATTCTTTTGCAACAAACCAAAAATAAAGCTGGTATCGTTTGAGCCTAACGTCTCACTGTTGTACAATTCACCATTGAACTGTAGTAAGAGCTCGTGATTATCAATTGGTTGCTTTGTGAATGGCTGCCGTAACGAAAGCACAGATGAGAAAATATCAAAGTATACACCTGAGCAGCCGAATTGGGTTACCGATACATAATCAGGTCCTCGTGCAGCAATTTTATACATCAAACGGCGGAACACTTCGTCAGACGAAACCTTTGGTGTTGCAACCTCATTGTCTCGTTCTTGTATGATGTCATCTATCATGGCCAGGATTTCCAGCACTTGTTGCTCTTTCTCCAGTGCCGAAAGCTTTACATTGTTTCTTATCTTTGCAAGCTTATCGTTGAGCGAACGCAAATTGTCTACGTTGTTCAACTTGTTGATATCGCGTTGCGATAATTGGTATTGATGTAGATCTTGGGAAACAAACTCTCTAATTACACTAGTACTTTGACTTTCCCATCGCAAAAAGTTCCCTTGTGTAACCAACTCTATGTCTGGGCCATGATTAATCGGCTCTGTCCCTATTCGACATAGTATCCCGCACATAAACTTTCGCTTTCGTTACTCCTGATACTCGGTTTTCTTGGTGCTAACCTCACCTCATCGCAAAACCCAGTTAGGCTGATTATGTAAGCTACCTTTCAAGCCCCCCAGATTTCACCTCCACGATGTATGAAAGCGTGTTTGCGGTAGACCGTTGTCGTTCGTCTGGGTTGGGCTCATGGGCTTAGGGCGTGCAATTAAAACAAGAATGTCAGCTTGTTGTCCCTGGCGGTCCACATAAAAGTTGGTGATAGTCAGGTTTAAGGATGACACAACGTTGTATATACGAGCTTTCTCGAAAGTAGGCGTAGAATTGCAAAAGTCGCCGATTCATGATATAATTGGCATTATATGGCACCTTCTCGGTGAACGAGGTGTGAGCTTTTCACGCTCTAGACTATCGAAAATTGGCCCACATATCGTATGGGTGCGCTACCATAATGGTTACCGCATCACCAAAGAACGTCAGGAACCATCAAATACACGGACTGGTGTTTAGTCTCGCATTGTAGAGCCGAAAGAGTGTAGTTTTACGTATGGTTTTAGGTGTATGAGAGATATGTCGTACCTATTTTATAACTGCATTGGCACGTCGACTTATAGTATGCATCTAGGGTCCTTTGCTATAACGTCTGACGTTATCTACAAAGACAAACAGTGCTTATCCTATCATGTTGTGAATTTTTTGTGACCCACAATTAGTATACACTATCCAATTCCAATTATGAAACGACAACACTCTTGGTATTCGGTCTTCAAGTGGACGTACGGTTCATGTTGGTACCACTACAGTGCGACAATACGGATTTAACGCTAAAAATGATATATGCCCGACACGGTTGCTGCCTTATGTGACTCGTAGATTAGTGGCACAGGCACCAGTTTGATATTTGCTGGCTGCGAAGCTGATAACGTCAGGGTGCATATTGCATTCAGGATCCCAACAAGTGCGAAACGCAAATGATAAGAAGGAGTGGAATACATACAAGCCGTACTTAGGTAGTAGCTTGAGATACCCAAGCAGGCTAAACAGTAGTTTTCAAATTTGGATGCTGGACGACATGCTGTAGTATTTAAGCAGATGTAAACCAGATGGGTTCTTGCGGCAAAATTATATACTGAATACGCGGGGGCCATGGCTGGAATTGGCACAAAAGTGGCCCAAATTGTTATCCTGTGACTGATTAGGCAGAAGGTGCTGGGGTCGGGTAACCACGAACAAAGTATATAGTAGGACGCAAATCTGGATATTTATGTATTGTAGTTTTTGTAGATAATCATGAGAATCTCGGTCTTAGTCGCTTGTGCTGCGGTCGTGAACGGATTATCAATTCCCTTCTTTGACAACGTACAGCAACCTTTCGGATTAGATTTCGACAATGACTTTGTCAAATCCGTAGGGTCCAAGTTTGACAACTTGAACAACAACGTTGTTAGCGCTATTGCTAAATTCTTCGACCAACCATTGGACTCCATTCCTGCCGAGTCCCGGAAAGTTTGGTCCCAATTATTGCTTGATTTTCCTGAGGCCGTCAACAACTTGAACTTCAAGTCCGCCCCCAAAAAGGCGTCGAAAAAGAAGTTTGATTTTCATGTTACGGACGCAAAACACCCAAATCACCAGTTGAGAATCAAGTCCACTCCTCTGAACTTGGGCATCGACACCGTCAAACAATATACTGGATACTTGGATATCGAAGATGAAGACAAGCACTTTTTCTATTGGTTCTTTGAATCAAGAAACGACCCTAAAAACGATCCAGTTATTTTATGGTTAAATGGTGGTCCAGGATGCTCGTCATTGACTGGGTTATTTTTTGAATTGGGTCCATCCTCAATTGGGGAAGACTTGAAACCAATTCACAACCCATACTCGTGGAACTCCAACGCTTCCGTTATCTTCTTGGACCAACCAATTAACGTAGGTTACTCTTACTCATCAGAATCAGTGACCAACACTGTGGCTGCTGGTAAGGATGTTTACGCTTTCTTAGAATTGTTTTACAAACAATTCCCTCAATTCAAAAAGAATGACTTCCATATTGCTGGGGAATCATACGCTGGACACTATATTCCAGTATTTGCATCGGAAATTTTATCTCACGAAGAAAGATCATTCAACATTACCTCTTTGTTGATTGGTAACGGTTTGACTGATCCTTTGACCCAATACGAATACTACGAACCAATGGCATGTGGTGAAGGAGGTGAACCATCGGTGTTAGAACCCGAACAATGTGACTCGATGAAAGCATCAATTCCAAGATGTCTTTCCTTGATCAATTCGTGTTACGAATCTGGATCTATTTGGAGCTGTGTGCCAGCATCGATCTACTGTAACAACGCGCAAATGGGACCATATCAACAAACCGGTAGAAACGTTTATGATATCAGAAAAGATTGTGAAGGATCTAACTTGTGCTACGACGACTTACAATACATTGATGATTACTTGAACTTGCCAGAAGTCTTGGAAGCTGTTGGCGCTGAAGTTGAATCCTACCAATCCTGTAACTTTGATGTCAACAGGAACTTCTTGTTGGCTGGTGACTGGATGAAACCATACCATAAGTCTGTCATTGAGTTATTGGAATCTAAGGTACCAATTTTAATCTACGCTGGTGACAAAGACTTCATTTGTAACTGGTTAGGTAACGAAGCATGGACTGACAGATTACCTTGGTCAGGACACGATGGTTTTGAATCTGAAAAGATTAGACCATGGAAAGTTGGTAGTGAGCATGCCGGAAACGTCAAGAACTACGAACACTTTACTTTCTTGAGAGTATTCGGTGCTGGACATATGGTCCCTTACGACCAAGGAAAAAACTCGTTGGACATGGTAAATAGATGGATCAAAGGTGATTACGCATTCAAAAACTGATCCGGATTAGACCTTTATACCCTTTCACCTTTCTGGTGAGATTTGATGATATATACTTATGTTTTACTTGAAATGAATGTCAAATTCGAGCATTGCCCCATTAATTTGTAGTTGTAGAACCCCGCCGTGCTTTTGGAATTCCTTAGACTTCTAATTCCACTCTATATGCAAATCTGATTTGTCATATTGAAACGTGAGAATAAAGCCATTAAAAATGCGGAATGACTTTAAAAATAATGGCAATAAAGCCGTTTATATGCTGGATGCTGATAAATACTTATCTGTGTCTTCCTGTATTATATTCATATATAACGGAGAATATTCCTGAGATATTTTGCAACCATTTTCACGAAAACCTCCTTCGAACTAAGATTGCTATCATGACCAGACAAGTTGTAATTCTTGGGGGATCGTACGCTGCCATAATAGCTTTAAAATCTGTCTTGGCAACCAAGACTGAGGAATTGAAAGTTGTTATTGTTTCACCATCAGAGTATGCATGGAACAACACAGCGGTTCCTAGGCTCTTGGTTGAGACTCATCAGAAAGATAAGACTATTGTCAGCTTTAAGCGTATTATTGAAAAGAATTCGAAAAACTCGATCCATAAAGTTAAATTGATCAAAGGTAAGGCTGTGCATGTTGACTTGGAAAATAAATCAGTACAGTTATCTACTGGTGAATCGTTAGACTATACACATTTGATTATTGCCACGGGGGAAAGATCCGGTACTCCTGTTTTTAGATCACATCACGATTATGTAGAACAATTTAGTCAAATTGACCAATTGTCTGAAGAAATCAAAAATTCTTCTACAATAGCCATTATTGGAGGAGGTGCCACTGGTGTGGAAGTTGCAGGAGAGTTGGGATTTGCCTATGGCAAAGATAAGAAAATTGCCATTTACACTGGCTCTAAAGCTCCATTACAAATGTTGTCAGCATCATCGCAAACCACGGCTCAAAGGAAATTAGAGCAGTTAAATGTAGAGGTTATCAACAATTTAAAGGTAGCAAACGTCACCGAAAAAAGTGTCACTTTTGCGGATGGAACCACGAAACTGTTCGATTTGATAATTCCAGCATTCAAGAGTATTCCAAACTCGGAATTCTTACCCAAGGCTATCTTAGATGCGTCAGGGTATGTCAAAACAGACAATCATTTCCAGGTGCATGATTATCCTGAGGTTATGGCTGTGGGTGATGTCTCTGCAATTACGCCCAAATCCGGATTTGATATCATATACATTCAATCAAAAGTGATCAAAAGCACGATCCAGCACTTGCTCACAGGAACAGGCAATAGCAACGGAAAACAATATTCTCCTCCCACTAATCCAACTTTGGTAGTGCCAATTTCTAGAAATGGCGGAGTTGGTGCAATTTTCGGATGGAACTGCCCAAGTTTCTTGGTTAAGATAGCCAAGGCGAAAGATTTTGGAATTCCGAAAAGTGAGCTGTTGCTTTCCTGAATATTTTATCAGACACAATAGTATTAAAATTGAGAAATCAGGTTGCATGTCACACATTTTCCAAACTTTGGATGTAATGCCGAAGATCGAGCATTTTAGATACTTCCCCATTATATATTGAATGGTAGAAATTTGATAATCTAATTTCAGTCGTTAAATACAAATTGTCATGGATTAAGAATGCGTGGGTAACATCTATAAGGTGTTAAATTCTACATACTTCAAAGAGAAATTATGTTGTACTATCGCCTGAGTTTTGATCTCTACCCAAATTTGACTGATCTTATACGACACAACTAATGTAGTTACCTAGTATCAGTATGTTTGACTCAGAGCGTTGTTATATCTTGAAAATTCAAATGAAAAAAAATACTAAGACTGAATGGTGAGTTCCCCTACCCACTAAAAAAAGACTCGGAACAGCAGTCCCGTATATGTAGAGATGTCAGAGAAGCAAGCTTTCGATAGAGCTAATTGCACCTCACAATTGCACTCTGCCTGCAGATTTGTTGATTCACAACGATGCCTGATTCATCAGAGACAAAAAACAACCCATAACGAGCCGATCAATAAATCAAATTTTTCAAAACTGTAACTATAGTTAGTGTCTACACTTTCATCTCAATACAACCTCTGTGCTGGTTTGACTAGCCATAATTTGTCTTCAGTCCAATAAATTGCTAAATGGTAGCATAATCAGCATTTCCTGCAGTAATTCCAGAAATGTGGTATTTTGCATCTTTCCCGATTGAGGGAAAATCATAATATACTATAGAATGATGGAATTCCCCAAACAGAATCTATTAGGCGCATGGAGGGGATGAAGGACGATAGATCATTTCCTTATATTTTGAAATCTCATCAGAGCTAGTTATAATCTATACAAAACACTGGAATTCGTCAGCATTTGTTGTTTTAGTTGAGGTAGCTACAATCAACATTCTAGTGAGACTGTTTAAACCTACACTGTGCCCATGAGGCTAGTTATATCGTTGATATTGCTGATCTCTTTCTCATTGGCGCTAGCTGGAGCTGGAATTGAGACAGCGTTATACGTTCACCAACCAGAACGGTCGTTGCTCGCTAGCCTTATATCGTCCTACCTCGTTGCCTTCTTCCAACTATGGCAATTTATCAGGGGGATCACTTCGGGATCAGGGTGGTTAAAGACAGAAATATGCTTTCAGGCAGCAATCTCTTTGTTTTACCTTGTTAGTGGGCTTGTCATGAATGCCCACTTTATCAACTTCAATACCAATCATTCCTACACCAAATCGATTTTGTTTAGGACAGTCATTTCTTGTTTATTTATTATTTGCATTATGTTTATTACCCTTTCATTCTTCGTTCAATACCACGCGGCGTTTGTTGAATCTGTTACAAAGAATTGTTCAGTGTCTGTTTGTGAGGACCAGCGTCTCGAAAAAGGTGATGTCGTCACTTCAGTACATGATCAGGAATCATCAAATACTGCGAGATCACCACAATTCACATACAAACCACCCATATATAATACGACAATTTCAAAAAAAGTATCAGATCAAACCTTGGTGGATAATACTCAAGAAATCGTTTACAACGATGATGCAATTGACATTGCCTCACTAATAAAAAACACAGTGGACAAGCAAGATAATGGCAACGCGGTTCTTGAAAGTTGCTTGAATGAAAACTGGATGGATTCTGGAACTAAGTTTAATTATATTACATTTGACAACACTTCAACCAGCCCACTAACTGGAATATCCCCGAAACACCTGCTTTCGTTCAAGATCCATCATCCAAAACAAGCCAACTCGTTCCTGAACCTCAAGCTTCCAAAAAAGCGAGACATTTCGTCAACAAGCAGAAACTTAGTATCAAATCAAAACGAGCCTGCTTTACTTCCATTACAACAAAATATCGAAGCCGACACCCCAAGTTCCAATAGCATCTCAACTAACAGTGTCGTATGTGATGGTGGTATGAGTGAAGCGAGACATGCCACCATGAATGGTGATTCACAAGCGAGATGTAGCACAGTCAAAAGAAAGTCACTTGAGTACACCAAGAACTCGAATCACCAAGTCAAACGGTCTAAATCCACTAGTTGTGTGGGAGATCCCGCAACAAGAATGAAGAAAAGACAGGATCGATGGAAGTCTATTAACGACGAAAAGCTATTCTTATCAACCGTCAATGAATCCTTGCTTCCAGCAGTGTTGAAGAAAGGTGAAAGTCCTATAATGGATTTGCAGAGAAAGCAAAGCTGCTCTCAACAGCGAGAAGTCTCACCAACTCCACCCAAAAGAAGAGCCGAAGTCGAGTCTAAAGAGATGAAGCCATTACCATCAGACACAATAGAAAAAGAACAATACGAGCAATGGAATGAAGATGCCGCGGATGAAGAATTTAACCTTCCGTACATCTGGGAATTTGACGAGCTGATTGATCAGTCCAAGTTTGAAAACTTTGATCAAGGATTACCGGAACAACAAGTGACAGAGACCGAGATCCAATCGCAAATAAATCACGATATTCCTGAATTGAGCTTTTATGAAGAAGAGCACACGGCTTATGATTGTGTTTTGAATGGATTGGAAATGATTCCTCAAGGAAGTAAATTTTCATGGGTTAAAAAATCGAGAACTCATGAACGAGGTTACAACAATATTTCCTTGCAACAATGGGACGACAATGCCGAGTTGTATCAGCAGAAAAGAATGGTTTCTGGAGCCACTTCGATTTTGGGTTTGACAAAAATTGAACAGTCCAACGATTGCTTTGAAATGGCAGATGCACAATACGCGGATATTGATAATTTGAGTGAGCTTGAACTTGCTCAAACAAATGATGAAATCACGTCCAGCATCCGTTATGCCAATAGAAATCACAGTGCTCCATCATTGCATACATTCAGAAAGTTCAGCGAGTCTAGCAAAGCTCGGAGCGAAGACTTGCTAGAAATGAATATGAACATGTACCCGCAAGTGGACTTGAATTTGAATGAGTACGATGATGAAATAATACCTGAACCGGCCAAAACTGCACCACCTTCACCTATCAAGAGATTTTTCCAAGAAAGTCCCAAACGAATATCGAGCGTATTGAATCGCAAATCCTTCCTGAAATCCGGGGATGATAAACAACTCCATGGCCACAAGCACTCAACATCAATCATTTCCAACGCATTTTCATTAGGATCAGCCACAACGTCACGGTCCATTTCGCCCAAGAAATCTCTCAAGTCGTTTGTAACGTCTCGGTCGAGTCACAAGAAGTCAATATCGATAAATTCGATCCCGTTGGCGAAAGCTTCAATAATGAACGAGTCAACTTATTTCCGTGAATTTTCCACTGGATACTATGACATTGACCGCACCCCCACGTCGGATCAATCTAGAGTGAGTTCGGTTCCAAGTGGGATTATAGGTGAGTACGATAAAGAAAAATGGAGGACTTTGCAAGCATTACAGAATAATATCCAGGTGGTAGTTACCACTACGGACTAGTAATGAAAACCGTCCCATGAGGCATAATATACGAACGACCGCATGAAAATTGCACCAAATTGTAGAGAAGACTAGATTGAACAATGTATCGTCTGAAGTTACCAACGGCTCTACACCTTCTCCGTGAATTGCAATGGACCGCAGAATAGCTTTGGTTGAGGAACACTGAAAGAAGGTAAGGAACACTGAAAGAAGGTAAGGAACACTGAAAGAAGGTAAGGCACACTAAAAGGTTATAATGAACACTTAAAAGCTATTGAACACTGACATCTGGTTTACTATTCCTTGTGGCAATAGATATGCTTTTCGACACAAGGAGCCCACTTTTTCAAGTTTTAGATGATAGGACAGAATACAGGTTTAGTGTTGGATCCTTGGTAATGACAAGCGCTATATTTCTCCTTCCACCACCTCTATCTCTCTCATCCAACAGAACACCACTTGGTTCTATGTCTATTGGCCACGAGTCCAAGTTAGTACGAAAATTAAATACTCATCATCATAACTAGACTCTACACCGGAGAAGCCAAATACAAGCTCCCATCACTACTCACCCACTATGTTTCTTGCACGATTCAATATTTGCTGCTTCAATTGCCAATTGGTTTTTTCGCAGCCAAATTTTCCGCGTAGTCTATATGCGGTGCAAGAAAAATGGCGATGAGGTAAATAAAGTCATTATACTACTCAACAAGTAAGATGGATGGCGATGACTTGTTCGATGTGTTCAACGAAGCACCTTTGTTAGCGCCGCCAGAAGTTACTGAGATTGCAAAAGAGTCACACCAGCCGCCAAAACGGACTCATGATGACTCTGACGTTAAAGCTAGCAAAAATGATAAAAAAGCCAAATTAGACGACGCCAAAGATTCCGATAAAAAGGAAATCAAACCGGTGGTGTTTGATGCGTTGGAAATTGAAGCGTCGAGAGAAGTGGCGGTGTCGCAAGGTTTGATGGCTCAGACAAACGAAAAGCCTGAAGGTCAGTTGCATTTGAAGCATCAAGTGAGACATCAAGTGGCGGTTCCGCCAGATTATCCATATACTCCTATTGGTGAGCACGTCAGATCTAATGATGCCAGAACATACCCATTCACATTAGATCCTTTCCAAGACACTGCCATTTCTTGTATCGATAGAAACGAATCTGTGTTGGTTTCTGCCCACACTTCGGCAGGTAAAACCGTGGTAGCTGAGTATGCTATTGCCCAATCATTAAGAGATAAACAAAGAGTTATTTATACTTCTCCTATCAAGGCATTGAGTAACCAAAAATATAGAGAATTGCAGGCGGAATTCAAAGATGTTGGTTTGATGACCGGTGATGTGACTATCAACCCCGATGCTGGGTGTCTTGTGATGACCACGGAGATTTTGAGAAGTATGTTGTATAGAGGGTCGGAAATTATGAGAGAAGTTGCGTGGGTTATTTTCGATGAAGTGCATTATATGAGAGACAAGTCGCGTGGGGTTGTTTGGGAAGAAACCATCATATTGTTACCAGATAAAGTTCATTATGTGTTTTTGTCTGCCACCATTCCTAATGCGATGGAATTTGCCGAATGGATTGTCAAGATCCACAATCAACCTTGTCATGTTGTCTACACCGATTTCCGTCCGACTCCTTTACAGCACTACTTGTTTCCAGCCGCTGGTGACGGTATTCACTTAGTCGTGGATGAAAAGGGCACTTTCAGGGAAGAAAACTTTCAAAAGGCAATGGTTTCTATCAGCGATAACATCGGCGACGATCCCGCTTCTGCTGACAAGTCCAAGGGTAAAAAAGGTCAAACATACAAGGGAGGAAACAAAGATGGGAAATCCGATATTTACAAGATTGTGAAAATGATTTATATGAAGAGATACAACCCAGTCATTGTATTTTCTTTCTCGAAAAGAGATTGTGAATCGTTAGCGTTAAAAATGTCTAAATTAGACTTTAATACTGATGACGAAAGAGAAGCATTGACAGAAATTTTCAATAGAGCAATCAGTTTGTTACCTGAAGCTGATAGGGAATTACCACAAATCAAGAATATCTTGCCATTGCTTAGAAGAGGTATTGGTATTCATCATTCCGGTTTATTACCTATTTTGAAAGAAATCATCGAAATCTTGTTCCAAGAAGGGTTGTTGAAAGTTTTGTTTGCTACGGAAACCTTCTCCATTGGTTTGAATATGCCTGCTAAAACAGTCGTATTCACATCGGTACGAAAGTGGGATGGTAAAGGTTTCAGATGGGTATCTGGTGGTGAATATATTCAAATGTCGGGTAGAGCCGGTCGTAGAGGTTTGGATGATCGTGGTATTGTGATCATGATGATTGATGAAAAAATGGAACCACAGGTTGCTAAGGGTATGGTTAAAGGTCAAGCTGATAGATTAGACTCCGCTTTCCATTTAGGATACAACATGATTTTGAATTTAATGAGAGTCGAGGGGATTTCTCCAGAGTTCATGTTGGAATATTCATTTTACCAATTCCAAAACGCTGCATCAGTTCCAGTAATGGAGAACTCTTTGCAGCAGTTGACGTTGGATTACAATAAGATACAAATTGATGATGAGGCCCTCGTGAAAGAGTACTATGATTTGAAGAAACAGCTTGATGTCTATCAAGAAGATGTGAGACAAGTCATTACCCACCCAGGACATATTTTGCCATTTTTGAAAGAGGGCCGGGTTATCAAGGTGAAGATAGGCGACATGGATTATGGCTGGGGTATGGTGGTATCATTTAGCAAGCGTGTGAATAAGCGTAATCCTAGCCAGTCTTTCACTGCTCATGAGTCGTACGTGGTTAAAGTGTTCATTTATTCCATGTATGTTGACTCGCCTGTGAATTTGATTAAACCATTCAACCCAATGTTACCGGAAGGAATAAGGCCATCAAAAGCAGGAGAGAAATCAAGAGCCGAGTTTATCCCAATCACATTGGACTCAATTGAGAAGATTAGTAGCGTGAGATTGAAAGTTCCTGATGACGTGAACAGTTCAGCAGCTAAAACGTCGTTGTTGAAGACAATGAAAGATTTACCCAAGAGATTACCTGACGGAATACCATTAATTGATCCGATTGAGAGTATGAAAATTGACGATCAAGAGTTTAAATTGTTATTGAGAAAGATAGAAGTAATTGAATCCAAGTTGATAAGCAATCCGTTACATGATTCCGTTAGACTTGAGCAGTTGTACATCAAGTACGATGAAAAAGTTAAAATTGAAAAGAAGATCACCGACTTGAAAGAAAAGATATTGCAGGCACAAGCTGTAATCCAATTGGATGACTTGAGACATAGGAAGAGAGTGTTGAGAAGACTTGGTTTCACCACTCAGGATGACATTATTGAGTTAAAAGGAAGAGTTGCTTGCGAAGTTAGTACTGGTGACGAATTACTTTTGACAGAATTGATTTTCAACGGTACATTCAATGATTTATCAGTAGAACAGTGCACAGCATTACTTTCGTGTTTTGTTTTTCAAGAAAGGGCTAAAGAAGTACCAAGATTGAAACCAGAACTTGCGGAGCCATTGAAGTCTATGCAAGACATGGCCAGCAAGATTGCAAAAGTTTTCAAAGAATGTAAGATTGATATTGTGGAGAAGGATTACGTCGAATCATTCCGTCCAGAATTGATGGAAGTTACGTTTGCATGGTGTAAAGGTGCCAGTTTCACCCAAATCTGTAAAATGACTGATGTTTATGAAGGGTCTTTGATTAGAATGTTCAAAAGATTAGAAGAGTTGATTCACCAATTAGTTGTCGCTGCAAAGACTATTGGAAATAGCCATTTACAAGAGAAAATGGAAAAGGCCATCGAGCTCATTCATAGAGACATTGTTTCCGCGGGTTCGTTGTATCTTTGATCCCTAGGTTTGACTAGCGAGGCGAAACAAATAAGTAGATAAGTCTGCTTTATAGTGTAACTTAGTATATTCAACAATAAAGAAATTTGTAGACTTCACTGAAATACAACTAATGAATGCCACGGGACTGCCAGAATCCAACGCCGTTTGACCGATATTGACACGGAATAAAAACCCTGTGGTAAGGCACGGGACCATAATGTGGAACCACATGTTAATAGATCCCCTGTGTCCCCAATTCCTGTGTCGTGGTAACTTCACAGTAAATGGCGGTATAATTTGGTCATCTTGCTTGAGGCTTTGACGCAGGCTGCGGCAAATTGTAGCACTATATATAGTTAGCAATATTTGACTACGGGGCAAAATCTGACTTTCTTCACCAATATGAGTTCCAAAAGAGTTGTCAAGCTGGATGAGGTGGAATTGCTATTCGTCAAGTCGAAAGTGTATCTTCACCCCACTTCCTCCAAGAAAGACAATATTGCTGGGTTTTTGACGCTTTCTCGGGGGCCCAGTGCTAGCAAGCTTGACATCTTGCTCTCTTTCACTCCAGAGACACAACTTTCTGGTGCTGAGTTGAAGACGTATCAACATATGGATCTTGATATAGATAATCGATCGTTGTCTGATGTCGATTTGTCCAAGCTTTCGTTGAATCAAAAACCGTCTTCAATTGGGAACACCGGGAATGTTGCCCTTGCGAAATCCATAGTTCACAAACCTTCATCATCGGTGTTGTCCAATTACTCATTTTCAGCACCAATGTCGTTTATTTACTCCATTCAAGTCAGAAAACCTTCGGTAGGGTTTTGGTTTGGCTCAATTGTCATTAATACAAAAGATGGGGAAAAATTGCCTATCGTATTTTTCCATGATGATGAATCACCATCTACATTAAAGAACCAAAAAGCAAGAAATCAAAGTTTTGATCCGTTTGGCGAGTCAGGAGAATTGTACTGGGGTGGTGTGGATTTTGTTAGGGCTTTACAACGATATATCAATATTGTTAAATCGACAGTAGAGCCATCAGTGTATCTTGTGAACCCTGAATCAAGCGATATGAGGAATTTCGCTCCATTTATTGACAAGAAAAGGCAACAAAAAGACGAGCCCTTCAAACTACCTGATGTTAAGCTTCCTGATTTTAACAAGATGTTGGCCACTGCAAAGTGGAAGGTGTTGGAGACGGTTGCAACGTTAGGGGCTAGAACTAAAAACCAGGTATTGGACGTTCTAGATGAGCACACACCTTTGACAATAAAGCAAATGATTCAAATGCCCGAAGTTCAAAAAATCGGTGACGATTTCGACAGTGCTAGAGTATATCTCGCAAAATGGGCCCAACAGGTTAAGGAAGAGGCTGCACAAAGTCAACGGAAAAATATGCTACAGGATGATATCTACAATAAGATAAGCAAAGAACTCGGGTCTAGTGAAGTTTTAACTGCTGAAGAAATTAGCAAAGCATCTCGAAGAAAACCAATAGATCAAACAGAATGGGACTCATTTTTCGACTTTAATGGCAGACTAGTCGTCACTTCGGATGAAGTTAAGGATAGGATTTTCCATGGTGGACTTGAAGACGAGGTGAGAGGTGAAGCGTGGTTATTTTTGTTAGGGGTGTTTCCTTGGGATTCGTCACACGAAGAGCGATTATCCTTGAGGGAAAGTTACGCAACATCTTACGATGAAATAAAACTCAAATGGGTTCAAGATGAAGATAAGCGAGCAACTGAATTCTGGCAGGATCAAAAGCACAGAATAGAGAAGGATATCAATAGAACAGATCGTCAACTTTCAATTTTTTCCAGCAAAAAGCATAGCGATACCCCAAATACCGAAACAGAAGGAATAACAACAAGAGAATCGAGTCCTGAAACTCCTGATGAGGACGACATGTTTGATGTTGCCAACATCAGGAATCCGCACCTATTCAAAATGAGAGAAATCTTATTAACCTATAATGAGTATAACCTCAATTTGGGGTACGTGCAAGGAATGACTGATTTGTTATCTCCATTGTATGTTAGATTTCAAGATGAATCCATGACATTTGCGGCATTTTCAAAATTCATGGACCGAATGGAAAGAAACTTTGTCCGAGACCAATCAGGAATGAGGACACAGATGTCAACTTTGAATAAGCTTTTGCAGTTCATGTTACCAAATTTGTACAAACATCTCGAAAAATGTGAGTCTATTGACTTATTTTTCTTTTTTAGGATGTTATTAGTGTGGTTCAAGCGAGAATTGGAATGGAATCAAGTGGGAAGCTTGTGGGAAGTTTTATGGACAGATTATTATTCAAGTCAGTTTCATTTGTTCTTTGCTTTGGCAATTCTTAGTGACAACGAGCGGATTATTATACAGAATTTGCGTCGCTTTGATGAGGTTTTAAAATACATGAATGATTTGCTGATGAGGCTCCATCCTAATGATTTATTAGTTAGAAGCGAGTTGCTATTCTTAAAATTCAGAAGAATGATTGACATCATTGATCGCGAAAACAGTTTGAAGAAGCTAAACAATGTGTACGGTGACAATCTTGATCTAATCGAAGTTAGTAGTGAGTTACGATTACTACTTAGTAAGGATATCATCATCCAAAAAGAGGTTGAACGTCCAGAAGGAGTAGGAGGAGGCTAGGATAATCCTTTGCGACACTATAAAAAACATCACTTGCATTTAGCGGTACAATCCAACAAATATATCGGGAAGTATGGGGAGATATCATGAGTCAATAAGACTATTTGTTCCACGTTGAAAATTTCATTCTTTTGATTTTTTACAAGTCATTCTACGCAATGGGTATATAGGTACCAGGTTAACAATTTAGTTGTATGAAGATACGAAATCCTTAAATTGAACGCAAGAATCTTATTGTAATTTGATAGTTTTTGCAGCCATGCACTTCAGCCGTTGAAAACTGGCCACGTGAAGAGATCTTGGTTATATACAGGCCATCAATAAATACCTCTTAAGTCGTGATGCAATGATTCTAAACAAAACCACTGAAGTCTTCAGCAATGGGGGAAAGTGATCTATTGATTGAAAGCAATGCATTGACAAATTTTTATGATGAGACCGAATGGAAGTTGTCTACCCGAGCAAAGGTGATTTTTTCTGTAGTGGGTACTGTTTTGGCAGGGTTCTTCTTGTATCTATTTTTGTTTCTTTTGCCAGGAATGTTTATTCCACCACGGACTACCTTAGTCGACATTCCACGTATTGCTGCTCTAGATGTTGAATTGACACCGATTGCGGGACCCAATATTGCATTAGGAGACTTTGAAGCCGTGGGACACTCTGGCGGTAGTTCTCGTAGAAAAGTTGATAGGTTAATTTTGGTGGGTGACATCCATGGTCATTACGACGAATTGAAGAAGTTGTTGAAGAAGACAAAATTCAACTCCAAACGAGATCATTTGCTTGTATTGGGTGATTTCATCACCAAGGGGCCGGACTCTTTGAAAGTTTTGAACTATTTGATCGATAACAAAATCGACTGTATCATGGGAAACCACGAATTTGAGGTGTTGCGGAATTATGCCAGTTTTCACGGATTGGAATCGCCAGATTTCGGTCTTCCCGCCACTAATTTTGCTGTAAATAATGACCCTGATTTTTTGCTTGCCAGGAAGCTACAACCAGAACAAGTCAAGTATATCAACCGTTGCAGCGTGATCAAGACATTGGGGAAAATGCCAATTGGTCAGGAAGAAGAGTCCGACTTTTCCACTTTTGAATCCGCCGAAGGCGTCGCTGTTCATGCTGGCCTCAGATGGGACCTAGAATTGACGGAGCAGGATCCAAACGACAATCTTGAAATGAGAGCATACATCGGGCCATTTTACAATCGAACCACAAGTGATCCAACGATGGAAGATGCTGTTTCATGGTCAAAGATTTTCAACAAGAAGCAGGAGAAGAAACATGTCAAAGATCAACTTGTTGTATATTATGGCCACGACGCTAGAAGTGGATTGAATTTACGTTCATTTACTAAAGGTCTTGACTCTGGGTGCGGCAGTGGAAGGAAATTAACTGCGATGGTTATTTGGAACGAGATAGACAAAAAAGGAAGAAAAGTGTCGCACGAAGCTCCCATACAAGTGAAGTGCTAAGAAGAGGTTCTTAGCAGTATTATTTTTCTCTTAAACTGTGGAAGTTGGTGAATGCGCCAACCAGACAACAATACCATTGCATGATTCTTTAATGTTGCGAATACAACCACTATACATAAATCTACACATATGATGAATACACACACTATATAGTTTTGATTTTATTGTTTGTGAAATGCAGAAGTTCTCATGTTAAATCGAAACTATGGTTCTCGATGATGGTAAACTTTACGCATCGGACGAATGAAATGTTTTTCTTTCTAATGAGTAAAAGATAAAGAACTTGCTGTTGAGTGCGTTGAACTTAAATTGTTAAAAACTAGGAGGAAATAGCTTTGTATAGCAAGTACAAAAAGAATTTCCGATACCGGGAGTCGAACCCGGGTTTGCTCGGTGAAAGCGAACCGTGCTAGCCGTTACACTATATCGGAATTTTACAAAATACGAGAATTTAGATAATAGAAGCAAAGAAATATTGACTGTTTCTTCATTTTATTGAACGAATGGGTCTTGTTCTCTTACTAGGCACACTTTATTAGCCAAAAAGTCATTAAGTTTAGATAGGACTTCAAAAAATTAATACTTTTTCTTTTCAATATAATTTGCGTAGATAAAGATTCATGAATTGCAGTCTCGGAAATCAAGAACAAGTCTCTTTCCAAGAATGTGCACAACAAAAACCCAAACAAGTATTGTAATCAGAAACATATTCTGCTAAACCAATGCAATGAAATCAATTAAATAACTACATAACTGTAGAATCGTATTTTTTCACAGATACAGGGAAATAGGATTACAGACGTTGCACGACGCATTCTCATTTGTAGCGTATTTTATTCGGTTTCTCCAAACCTCGCCACAACAAATAGCGTGAGATTACCGAGTAAAGAAAAGTCTACACATCACAAAGAGCTGCAAGCACACCCTGACGCAGTTTGACGTTGTTTTTGGTGAATTGGGTATTGACTGTCTATTTGATTGATCCTTACGCAATGAGTTGTTTGGTTATCGTGGATTTGCAAGAAGACTTTCTACCCCCGGATGGATCTCTTGCAATTGAGAAAGGAAGATCCATTATTCCATTGATTGCTGACTTAATGAAACTACCCTGGTCTGGTATTGTACTAACTCAAGATTGGCATCCCCTGAACCATACTTCTTTCGCCTCAAACCATGGTGTAGAACCATTAGTACAATTACCATTCAAACATCCTTTGGGCACAGTTGATAGTACCACAAACGAACCAATTGTAAAACTACAAACTGTATGGCCGGATCATTGCATTCAAAATACCCCAGGAGCCGCTATCGAGCCTGGTATTTTAGAGCAGTTCAACGCAATCGGTAATGATATTCCAAAAACGATAATTCAAAAAGGATACTTGCCCGACAGAGAGTACTACCTGTGTTTTCGGGATACTTGGGAGATTCACCATACCAAAATGGAACAGTTTTTAGTTGACCACCATTTTGCCAATGTCGTGTTTGTGGGGTTGGCGTATGATTATTGTGTTTACTCGTCAGCAAAAGACTGCGCCCATTTGGGGTTTAACACTTTTGTCGTCAGTGACTGTTGCAAAGCAGTATCGCCATCAGCCGTAGCAGCCACGGACGAGCTATATCGCGATGCAAATGTCAAAATATTACGTAGAGAGGAAGTGAAGACAATTTTAGGTGTTAACTAGGTTATATCTATACTTAAGTTGACACATGATTTCTACAACCCATTCTTAGTCAAGTGTTCGTACATTCATTACTTATTAATGCCCAATTTCTCTAGTAATGCTCTTTTCTTTTGATCAAGCACCCACTCCGAGATCTGTGATTGTGATGGAATAGCTTTGGCGAAGTCAACAATGGCAAACTCTGCGTCAATTTTAGGCTGCTTACTCAACTCCTTCATCAATTCAATACTTCTTTCACGTTCAAATTCCAGCAATTTGTCCCCATCTCGATTTCTAGTTTGTACTTCCAAATCTTCACCACCAAGGCTATGAGATATTTTGTTCATTTGATCTATCTCTGTTTCATCAAACAAATCTTCATTTCTTACTTCATCGAAATATCCATAGTACGAGTTCGGTAGTTGTGCCTGATTCTGCTTTGAAGGTTTTGTACTTTTTGTTTGTTGTGAAATTTGAAGTAAAGGTTTCACATCAGGTAAATCTTTTGCTCGGCCGAAATATCGATAGCCTTTTACATTATTGCCTGATTCATCGGTATATGATCCTACAACACCAGTATTGCTCGAGTCCTTACCAAAATTGACATAATCGTTTCCGCCTAACGACTTAATATGGTATTCCCATGCACGTTTCTCTTTAAATAACTTATTGAGAGACTCGTTCAATTCACGTAGTACAAAATCACTTGTGGTCGGGTCAGATATTCTTGTGAGTTTGGTCGAGATCTCACTAATAATCGTGCTTCTCCATTTCTCTGCTTGAGGTACTGATTTGACACTTTGAACGTACTTGGGTCTCAAATTAGGATTGGACTCTAAAACTCCAGCTTCCTTGCTCTTAAGGGCTTGAAACCTGTTTAACCCTGCTTGTGCTTTCTCCTTGTTTCTAGACATCTTCTACTTGTTTCGCGCCATCAAGATTTGTATCAAACAAAAGTTCCATGTTAAATTACGATGAGCATCTCATTTCTGTACTACATGGTAGTATTTCGATTATATTTATTTATTGAAATATGCTATTAAATCCTGTGACTATCTACATACCACGGAATTGGTTTCTACCACCACTTCTACGGCCAGCTTGAGATCTTTGTTTGGTTCTACCCGTTTTCAATGCTTTTTCTTCATCTTCACTCTCACTTTCTACTGGTTTTGGTCTAGATTTCAGTTTTGATTTCTGTGGGACAAATGTCAATTCCATTTCACCTCTAGCATGACGACGCAATCTAGAATCATCCTTAGGTTTACTGATTTTATCTCGGTTAATCTTTCTCACTTGACTCCCAAATGATTCTGCTAGTTTAGATGTTGTGATATCATCACTTGTCTTGGCCTTCATCTCATTCATAAATCTTGTGGTTTCATCTCGCTCTTGTTTCTTCTTTCTTATTCTATCTATCTCCTTTCTGACTCTAGCACTGTTTTCTTCTTTTTGTTGCTCATCTTCGCTTTCATCTTCACTTCCTTCATCATCAGATGATTCCATTCCCGAGTCGGTTCCACCATTATTGTTCATTCTTTCTTCATCTGATTCTTCAGCAGCGGTCAATGCACGAGACCTTCCATTATTGGTAACATCCTTGGTAGATTGAACTGGGTTAAGTTGTTTATATTCATGAGATTGTTCATCAACAGCAAAATCTGGATTTTCAAATAATTCTTTGAAACGATCATCGTTGATGACAGTCTCTGCAGCCTTAGAGCCTTGCTTGTCTTGCAATTTTTCTGCCAATCCTTTGTTGACTTTGATTTTAGTGTTCTTGATAGCACCGGTTGATCTGATCCTTGATTCTCTTTCTTTCTCAATCTTCTTCTTGATATCTCTCTCTCTTTGATCTCTGTAGGAGTTAGGGTTAGCAATAAGATTGACTTTCTCGTACAATTCAGTGTCAATAAAGAAACCATGCATGTATGAACGTAACACTTTTGAACCAACCAAGTGACTCAAGTTTAGTTTCACAACTTCATCACGAGTAATGAATTTATAATTGGAGTAGACTGTGTCGGAAGGTTTCTCTTCCAACTCTTCTGTGACATTGTCCAAGAATGAGCACCATTTTGGAGCTGGTCCTAGGTTAGGAATGTAATATGTATGCATTGGAATACCTTCATTGGCCATGAAAAACATACCGGAACCCTTTACGTATTCAACGTCGTTAATATCAACACTTGGCTCCATCGATGCAAATGGCTTACCGGTCTCTCTATCCCAAATTTTGGCGATTCTTCTATCGGATGTCAAAATTTTGTTGGCATCCGATTCATTGTCATCAATCCATATGATTTTCTTAATTTCATATCCATATCCTTGATCTTTGACCATGGAGGGTACTGAAGTTCTCAAATCGTAAATTAAGGATTTTCCATTGCTCGTACCGCATGCAAAATTCAAACCATCGTTTCTGAATTTCGCGGCTGTTATTTGAACATTCTCCTCGAGTTGCTCATTTACATATAATTTTGCAGCTCTATGTCTGCTTCTTGGGTCCCAAAATTCTACAGTACCATCCTCCAAACCGGCTGTGATCAATCCATGTACCGGGTTAATATCCACAGCGTTAACTCCCTTGTCAGTATCCAAAATGTATGGGTTCAAAAATCTTCCTTGATCTAGGTTTAATCTGTACAATTCATTACCAGATGCACCAACTATTAAATCGCAATTTACTTCATTATAGGTTATGCTTCTTCCAAATTTGGGTATTCTAGAACGGTAATGAATACCACCTTTAGTTTGAAATTCGATGGACCTATCGTTTTGTAAATGAACAGATTTTGTCCAGTCCGATGACAATATCAAGAAATCGACATTTTCACAATCGGTGTGTCTATCAAACTTCAACGAAAGATTGGCAAAATCGTAGACATGAATTTGTGGTTTATAAGTACCGGTTGCCATAGCAAATTGCCCATCAGGGGATACCTTGATCTTATTAGAAGCTTCGCTGAACTCAAAATCTTGGATCAACTCAATTCTGTTCAGGTATTCGAGATCATGCTTCAACTCCTTCTTTCTCTTTTTGGCAATCCAGTCTGGCAACGAGCGCGATACGTTCGTACCAGAAACTTGATACACTGAAACATTGCCTGCTGATGTCGACTTCAACACCATGGTGATGATTACTCTATTCTCTTGACCTTCTTCTCATCAACTTGACGCGATGAGCATCGAATTTTCATACAGAATTTAATGTCACGTGATCCAAACACACTTTTCATCAGAACATAGAACTAAGCAATACAGGGTAGATGGTAGGCTGGCAACCAGCAGTCATCGAATGCCACCATTAATTAATTAATCGATTTGCTAGACACTTTTAATACGGATTACTTTTCTTCTCAAATTCATCGACATGAGTACTTTGTCGGCGAGCAGCTTTGGCGGCGAAGGTGAACGTCGAAGGTTGTTTTACTGAGCGAGCAGGTACGTCATCGTGTTTCCTTGCAGGGATAAGGAGCAAGTTCTTGATTGCGTTTGACAGAATGGTTTTTGTACCACTAGTCGTCAAGTCGGGACAAATTTGGAGTAAGACGGTCAGACAGGGCTGGCCGTAGTAGTATTCCTTCAAAAAGATTGCAACTTGTTGCTTCACAAGTTCTGATGTAAATGCATTCTGTTGCTGCAAGTTTTCAAATAAGTGTACGAAAACTGGAGCAAGTTGTAAATCCCAGCTACATGAACGATGCGCGATTTCCAAAAGGTTGATCCACAGCGTTGGATGATGGTTTCTTGTCGTATTGAGTTTCAAGACGCAATGTATGACTTCGTAGGCAACAGTTCTCAATTCTCTTGAGGCTGACTCAGCTGTGTACTCACACAAGATTAAGTTTGAACAGATGGATGTCAACAATAAATCAATGAACTTTGAATATATCTTACTTTCCACCACCTCCAAGGAGTACCCATTGGGGTTTTTTGTACAGTTGAGCTCTGACGGAAGAATTGACACTAATGTACTGAGTACATAGATTTGCGCGAGGATTAGATTTGCAGTTATCAGACTTGATGAGGTTGCCCCCGCATCCCTTTGAGAGTCATCGCCAGTTTCTAGTAATATTCTTGATTTGGGTATAGGTGGTAACAGCAACACTTTGAATTTGTCTAGGTACTGTTTTGGTAATACAGGTTGATCCAAATTGAAATCAATCAACAAGTTCAAGGAAATTAAATAATTTTGGTAAATCAATGTGACAAATAGCGAAATTTTGCTCGAAATTTTGTTGAAGCATGAATATAAGGCTAATTTTGAAGAAGACTTGCAGATTTGGTAGAGTTGGCGATTCGCCAAAACTAAGTTGACGGATAATTGCGGTGAAGAGAAATATGACAATTGGTTCCCATTCTCTAGGATACTCAAAATTAGGTTGCACGAATTTTCTAGCGAATTTTCTTGTTGAGGGAGATATGGATAGTGACAGGCCCTTGATGGCAATATATTGGTATTGGCAACATAAACTTGTGGATATTTGGGCATAAGCAAATCGGAAACCATGGTTAGTACTTCATCAACCAAATTTCTGGTCAATTGCGGGAAACATGTTTGAGACCGTATCTGAACTAACTTCACTAAAAACGACCGTTCGTTCAACAATAGTAAACTACACAACTCTCTGTTGATTCCAACATCAACAATTTGGATTATCTTCAAAATATCCGCCGTTACCTCCAAGCCTGAGTTAGGCAACACAATCCCAGCAAATGATTTGATTATGGTGTCGAGCCTGCCTGTTAGGCGACTGATGAATGCCATAAATTGAATACATTTATATCCGTCAACATGGTTTAAAACATCTATGCCATCATTATCAAGAAATAAACTCAAAATAACAAGCGAGACGTCTTCAACCTTGGTGCTAATGATGCTTTGAAGTGCTCTAACATTGCGTGAAAAAATCATGAAAACCGAAGGACAAATATCAGCAAGAAGCGGGTTAACCAAAACTTGCCACACTAGACGTATGAACAATCTAATCAACTGTTCCACATCTTTTCCATCACTAATGGACTGATCAATCAAATCAAGGATGGTATTAAATACTGTCAATTTTTCAAAGCTCCTGCCGCCACATGTCCCCTTAATTTGTCTCATGTTTAACAATAGATCTTGGCAATAGGTTTCAACAACGCAAACATCGTTAGAATCACCTTGGATATACGTGTCGATTTGCGATTGAATTTGAAGGAGCGTGTGGCGCCCTTCGTTTTCCTTGCTCCATTCGCCATCTTGTTGATGGGGTGAAACCCGCGACAAACAGCAAATACCGTCATCCATCTCGAGAAAAGTTTAGCCTCTAGTTAGTTTGTACAAAAAGACCGTGAAAGTTGAAACCTGGAATGCGACAGTTTTATATGCTTTTGCAACATGTTTCACCTGAGGGTTTTTGTTGCAAAACTGTTGCAAATATGATGCAAGGTGTGCGGCTGTTCCGCATATTCGGACGCTCAAACCAGCGCTACCATACGTCTTTTTTATTGTACAATTATGTAAGGATAGCCAGTGGAGCTACAAACGTGGCGGACCAGGGCTAGAATGTTAGAGGTCTGTTGTAGATGTGCATATGGGTTTGTGCGACCTTTTGAAATCTCGAGGAATTTGTTGCACTGCATGGCATCATGGAACATCTTACGACAAGTCGAATGCTTGTTCAAAGTACAATTTTTGCTAGCTCATATCGTAGCGGTATTCATCGGTGTTTACTGTACTTTATGCACCTGGATGATATGTACTCAATGCTGTTTTGATTAGAAATTGAGGAGCTTGGCACTCGTATTGTGTTTCCTTTACTCGGGGGCCCAGCTGGGGGGTACCTGTACAATTATGCAAGGTCTTCGTAATAATATACTCAAGTTCATGCCCCACCAGATTAAACCATGCTGCAACAAGCATATTATGCCCAAAGTTGTCCTAGTATATATTTCTGCGTCTGGTAAAACAAAGTATCCACAATAAGTATTTTTGAGTGCTTTCAACTCAAACGCAACAGTCTGTTTTCGCAGCTACTCATGCCTCGGCAAAGCTCTTCAGGAAGAGACAAAGCCAACTTCCACACCACACACTATAGTTGGAGTCCTGGATTACATACTGATGAATCATTTCTGAACCAGAAGACCTTTTACCATGAAGGTAATGGAAACCAAATCGACTTATCCCACTTCTTGGAAGTTTGTCGTCCCAAGTCTTACTCGTGCGGTTGCGGGTTCCAGGAGAAGTTCATGAAAACGCAAGGGGCTAGCGACGCAATTTCTACAAAAGAGTTCCTGAAACAAAAAGAGGTTCTTTTTCCTCAAACATCGTTGGAAACATTGCTGGTATTTAGTCGTATGAACGACTTAGAAGGTTTACAGTATTGTTCGGAAAGCTCTAATAGCGTGAAGTCGAATTCCAACGACGACAACAAAATCTGGTGTAAAATAAAACGTACATTATCACTCAATACAAAATAGTCGGTGCTGACGTTTGTGTCTTTGTATTTATATTTCTATTGCTTTAGTAATTAGTATAAGGTTTATGATACAGCTTGGTTTTGTTACATTTGCTCAAAGTATTATTCGATAGCTAAGTTTGCTAATTGCTTAAGAACAGCTGACTTGGCAGTACCACCAGTGGCATCTCTTCTTTCCACACTCACTTCGAAATCAAATACTTTGGTGACATCTTCTTCAAATCTCGAATCAATCTCTTTGAATTGTTGCAAAGTCAACTTGTCAATACCAGACAAGTTATTTTCTTCTGCAGCTCTAACACATTCCCCAGAAATATGGTGAGTTTCTCTAAAAGGAACACCTTTTCTCACCAAATAATCGGCCAAGTCTGTTGCTAACATATCCATTGTCAATGCTGATTCCATCTTTTCTTTGTTGATCTTCAATGTAGAGATAACCCCCGTGGCAATTAAAATAGAGTGTTCAACGGTGGTCAAGGCATCAAACAATGGTTCTTTGTCTTCTTGCATATCCTTGTTGTAAGTGGAAGGAATTGACTTGATAGACATCAAAAATCCAGCCAAAGAACCGAAAACTCTTCCTGACTTTCCTCTTAATAATTCCAATGAGTCTGGATTTTTCTTTTGGGGCATCAAAGATGAACCAGTGGAGTAGGCATCGGCACATTGAATAAAGCCAAATTCTGCAGTAGAATAAATGATCAAATCTTCAGAAAACCTCGAGATGTGGTTCATAAACAATGTACACCAGAACAAACTTTCAACAACAAAATCTCTATCTGAGACCGCAGTCAAGGAATTACCAATGACGGAAGCAAATCCCAAACCTTGCGCCAAAAACTCTCTATCAATTCCATAAGGATGGCCTGCTAATGCACCAGCACCTAATGGGGATTTGTTGACTCTTACCAAAATTTGTTTCAAACGGTCGTAATCTTCCTTAAAGTAGGTGGCATACGAAGACAACCAATGAGACCATCTGATAGGTTGTGCTCTTTGCAAATGGGTATAACCAGGCATCAAAACGTCAATTTCGTTTTCTGCTCTAGTCAATATGGTTTTAATGAACTGACCCAAAAATTCAAGTAATTTAGTCAAGGTTTCTCTGACATAGATTCTCATATCGGTAGCAACTTGGTCGTTTCTTGATCTACCGGTGTGGACCTTACCAGAAATGTTCTTCCCAATCAATTCACCTAACCGTCTTTCGTTGGCGGTGTGGATGTCTTCATCACCTTGCTTGATGACGAACTTTTCTTGTTGCCATTCGACTCTAATTTCCTCCAACCCCTTGTGAATTGCTTCGAGTTCTTCTTGGGTGAGTAAACCAATTTTCTTCAAGCCTTCAGTGTAAACCTTAGTACCAGTTAAATCGGCATCAAACATGATCTTATCGTAAGGCAAAGATGCATTGTACAAATCCATTAATGGATCTGTAGCCCCGGTGAATCTTCCACCCCATAATTTGTTTTCGGCTGGTTGCAGAGACATTGTCTAGCTTGTTGTAATAAATGAATGCTAGTTAAATCAGACTTTTTACTATTAGAAACAGTCAACAAATTCTGATTGTGCTGAATAAGCGTCAAAGAATGGTATAATTTTTAACTAATCTTGCGTATGGATTTCACTATCTTTTATATGGCAACAGGGGAAATTTTTTTCACCGCGGTTAAGAGTCATATTACCCGATTGGGACAGATTTTGCAGCCACTGGGCATTTGTGGTTGCAAGAAATGTTGAACATTTTGCTCCCAAAGCTGTAATATTAAGTGATGCAACCCTCATTGATGATTTTCTTCTTCATTAAAGCAATTCTCAACAAGTTACAAGACCATCCCATAAGTGGTTAAATTTTACATCGAGAGTGTACTCCAATACATGGGGCCAGATAAATAGTTATGTATTAGTGTTTCGTTCGTCTATCTATTTATAACCTATGGTTTACATCTACCTGGGAATCTTGGGTACAATGAACAGTCTCTAACGGTAAATCTATCACATAACCAAGCCAAAATTCTTTCTGTTCCCAAACCATACCCACCATGTGGACAGGTACCGTATTTTCTTAAATCAGTGAACCAGTAGTAAGAGTCTTTGTCCAAACCTTCTCTTTCGAAAGCTTTCAACAATTCTTCGTAGTCGTATGTTCTCATAGACCCACCTGTGATTTCACCAACGTTTGGCATCAACACATCAACGGATTCGGTAACACGTTTGTCATCAGCACACTTTTGCATGTAAAATGACTTGATTTCAACGGGGAATCTGATCAACAAAATTGGTTCCCCAATGGTGTCGGTCATCTTACGTTCTGCGGCTTCGGCGATATCGTCACCAAACTTGAATTTTTCACCATCTTCGTTTGGAATACCGTGCTCGTTCAACCAGTCTAAAGCATGGATGTACTCCATTCTTCTAAACTTGCCAGATGGGGCAACAAAGTTAGGGTTCAATTGCTTAACCAAAGGTCCAGCGACAGGATCCTCCAAGACATACTTGACCACATTAATGATTAACTTTTCGATGTGGTTCAACAAATCATCGAATTCTAAAAATGCCAATTCGGCTTCGATGTGAGTGTATTCAGACAAGTGTCTCCTAGTGTGTGATTTTTCTGCACGGAATGATTCTTGAACACAGTAAACATCTCCTAATGAAGCCAAACACGACTCCAAGTATAATTGGGAAGATTGTGACAAATAAGCTTCTTCACCGTAGTAATCCAATTTGAATAAGGTCGAACCACCTTCGACTTGGTTCTGCACCATACATGGTGGGGTAACTTCAACCATGGATTCTTCGTAGTAAAATTGTCTCACAGCTCTCATCAACGTAGCTCTAACTTTCATAACTGCCGATAAGGATTCACCTCTCAAGGTTAAATGACGTTGGTCCAACAATAATGAAGGATCAGCATTTTCTTGGATTTTGTTGGTAAAAGAATCTTCACCACCTGGAGATAAGCCAATGACTTCGTAGTAGTCAACTTTCAATTCTACGCCTCCTGGAGCAGATTTTCCTTCTGGTAATTTGTGAATAACACCTTTAAGGGCAACGGTAGATTCTAATGTTAATTCTTGAGTTTGTCTGGCTTTGGCCAAATCACCAGCAAGAACGGCTTGAATAAACCCGGTACCGTCTCTCAAGGTGATAAAAACAAGACCTTTTTGAATTCTTAATCTGTGGACCCAACCGTAAATCACCACTCTGGTATCTATGTTTTCTTGGACGGATTTCAACTTGATTTTCTTTGCTTGTGGTAAAGAGGTGTCTTCTTCAATTTTGATCAAATCTAACTGAGCCAATTTTGCTGCAGCTTGTTCTTGTTGTGCAGCTTGTTGTTCGGCGAGTTTCTGCTGTTTTTCAGCCTTCTTTTTCAATCCTTCGGCACCTTTCTTAGCTTTTTTTAAAGCCGAAGCAGAAATCTCACCATAGTGGAATTCTTCGGAATCTTCAACTTGTTTCCATACAAACACCTTAGCTTCAGGGTTTTGAAATAATGCAAATGCTGGTGATTGGAATGGTTGTGCTTCGGTACCATGGACCTCGGCACTATCAACCCCCGACTTTTCGTTAACGTAAACTGACATATTTAATCAACACTGACGCACACAATACAACAGTATACACTTGGTTTTCAACTAAATAACACAAAGTTCAATGACTCACTCGTATCAATCGCTGATTTCCACACTCTACAGGTGAAAAATTTGGAACTGAGCTTTTCCGGGTAAGTAAAATTTTTTTATACAATCTATTTAGATCAAAGTTTTATCACTGTCAACACCACCACATTATCTCATTCATTATGGCCTTAGAACAATCCTTAGCTGCGTTATCGTTAGCTGTTGTGAGTTCAGACTTATCGGTTCCAACCAAGACTCTTATCTTCAAACCAAAGACCGCCAAAACTGCCGTTCCTATTCCAGTGGTGGTGTTTGCATTGCAAACTACTCAGACACCATCGCCTTTAATTGCCAAAGCTGCTGGTGTTAAAGAACCAAGATTGGCTAAGGACGACTTGGTTCAAGAATTTTTTGCCACCTCTTCAAAAGAAGTGTCTCTTGCCAACTTGAACAAGGATTTGGCAGGTAAAATCAAAGTTGTCGTTGACCAAAATATTGTCAATGCTTCTGATGATTTAGTACTTGAATTAGCCACTGAATCAGCTAAGGCTGCTGTTTCAGCAAAAAAAATTTACGAATTCTTGGTTTCTACCGGAATTGAATTAATCCCAACTGACTTTTCTCAAGAATCATCTGCAGAAGCTGCACCAGCTTCTACTAAAAAGGATGCCTTGAAAAAGGAGAAGGAAGACGCTAAATTAGAAGATGCAAAGTTAATCGGTATCACCGTCGATAAAGCCAAAGATTTCTCTTCGTGGTATTCTCAAGTTGTAGTCAAAGGGGAAATGTTAGATTACTATGATATTTCTGGTTGTTACATCTTGAGACCAAACTCTTACGCTGTATGGGAAGAGATTCAAGATTGGTTCAATGCTAGAATCAAAAAATTGGGGGTCAAAAATGCCTACTTCCCAATGTTCGTTTCATCAAGAGTTTTGGAAAAGGAAAAGGATCACATTGAGGGATTTGCTCCAGAAGTTGCTTGGGTTACTAAGGCTGGTAACTCAGAATTGGAAGAACATATTGCCATTAGACCTACTTCAGAAACTGTTATGTATCCGTACTATGCTAAATGGGTTAGATCTCACAGAGACTTACCATTGAAATTGAATCAATGGAACTCTGTTGTTAGATGGGAATTCAAGCACCCTCAACCATTCTTGAGAACCAGAGAATTCTTGTGGCAAGAAGGTCATACCGCCCATTTGACGAGAGACAATGCTACTGAAGAAGTCGATCAAATCTTAGACTTGTATGCTGGTATCTACGAGGAATTGTTGGCAGTTCCAGTTGTTAAAGGTAGAAAGACTGAAAATGAAAAATTCGCCGGTGGTGATTTCACCACTACATGTGAAGGTTTCATCGCCGCTACTGGTAGAGGTATTCAAGGTGCTACATCTCATCATTTAGGACAAAACTTCTCAAAGATGTTCAATATTTCCGTGGAAAACCCAGATGGTGCTGACAAAGAAAGAATTTTTGCATATCAAAACTCTTGGGGTTTGTCCACTAGAGTCATTGGTGTCATGGTCATGACTCACTCCGACAACAAGGGTTTAGTCTTGCCACCACGAGTCGCTCAAACTCAAGTTGTAGTTATTCCTGTTGGTTTGACTGCTAAGACCACCGAAGAACAAAGAAAATCCATTAACGATGGAGCAGCTGATATCGAGTCCAGATTGAGAAATGCTGGTGTTAGAGTCACTGGTGATTACAGAGATATCTATTCCCCAGGTTGGAAATTCGCCGATTGGGAATTGAAGGGTACTCCTTTCCGTTTAGAATTTGGCCCTAAAGATTTGGCTTCAGAACAGGTTACTGCCGTTAGACGTGACAACGGGGCTAAATACACCATCAAGTTGTCTGAATTAGAAGCTCGTGTTGAAGAGTTATTGAAGGAAATGCAAGTTGGTTTATTGGAAAAAGCCAGAAAAGACTTTGACAGCCACAGAGTCAGTATCACCGAATGGAAAGACTTTGTTCCTGCTTTGAATGCAAAGAATGTCATTGTTGCACCATGGTGTGGTGTTCCTGAGTGTGAAGATGACATCAAAGATTCCTCCGCTACCAAAGATGATGGTGAAGCTGAAGAAGTCGACGAAAAGGCTCCATCGATGGGTGCCAAATCGTTGTGTATTCCTTACGAGCAACCAGAATTGAAATCAGGTCAAAAATGTGTCAGATGTGAAAAACCTGCAATTAACTGGTGTATGTTCGGTAGATCGTATTAGGCAATATGTTCATTTAGCATGTTGATATAAATAGTTCATGATTCTATAATATAAGTAATGATTATGCATCTTTGTATTATTTTGTTACTGAATTCAAAAAGCACTTCCGTAGCAAATGTTGTTGATCGTGTGACAAGAAACTGTGTACTAGTGACAATTTCACGACAAATTATACAATTTTCGTAGATTTTGCAAAAAATTCCTTAGAAAATAAGAAAGTGACAAGTGGTTCACACAAAGTCAAGAACATCCATAGTGTCTCTTCAATTTTCACACCAACCTAAATTCTACTGTTGGTGGAGCTCCAAAGTGTTGCTGTTGCTGTAGAACGTATCCATCCACACTATGAATAAAGGGTGAGTTTGATACCTTTGGAAAATCCAGCTACGATGTCAAGCACGGTTTCATGTATCTCAAGTTTATTTTCTGGGTATTTACCGAATTGAAACCGAGGCTCATCAGAATAATTTGAACATATTATGTATCAGACACTCTCAGTCCATGGCCATGAATCTGATTCTTCAATATAAAAGTACTTTGTCAGGCATGCAAGCAATTTGAATTGTTCATCGAAACATAGAAAATATTTACTTTAAGTATGCATAGAAATGCAATTCGGGTATTTGTATTCGGTCACGATCAGGGTCCAAGAGGAATCATTATACATTCTTGCGACTCATGAGTCAAAATTTAGCTGACCGTACACAATGTGAGTAACTGTCAGTTTGGAATCAACTACTTTGAAGATGAAGCCACTTTTAGTGAATATTTTCAGGTCAGTACAAAACGGTCCCATGGAGAACAATAAGCTATGCAATCCAAGTATAAGTGAGGGTGGAACACGGCATGGTGCAAGAGGCAAAAGGGTACATTGGGGTAGTTTACTGATCTGGCTTGTGCAGTTGACAATACTGGGAGAAGCTTAGTTCTTGTCCTAGATCCAATTTATCCCTAGTTACTTCTGCACCTTGTAACAAATTGTAACTAAGGAATTTCAAATTTGATCTCGCATTGGGGAGTCTTGCGCTAATTTGGATTGGTTAATCCACAATATAGCGCATTCCAGGACTACCCAACGACGGAGGTCCGTCATTCTCTCTCAATCTGGTTAATCATCAAGGGGTTTAAAGTTGAACACACCCATGTAGATTGAATTCAGTTTGCTTCCTGTTGAGAAAATTATACTGGCGGGTGAATTATGCAACAGACCATGTTGTACGACGAACTTGTGCAACAGCAGTTGTGGAATGAGACAGGAAATTTTTCACTGCGGATAAAAGAGACCCTGCAGAAGAATCGGGTTGATCAGCACGCTCGTGTAGGCACATTTACATGGCGATCACAACGCGTCTTGATATGCAACAGAAGCAAACACCAAACGAAGTTGAATACACCTCTTGACGTGAACTCGACATCCCATCAAGAGTATCAAATCCCTGGGAGACGTATTACTAAAATTACACAAACTGTAGGTGTACTAAGCATAGGGATGAAATATATTATTCCATGTATTCGCTAGAATTGTCTAAGGCAAGATTTGACGAAAGTATACTATACTACTGTAACCAGACAATATCCCACTATAGTGTGCGTCTGAAATATTGCATCGGATATATCTACGAGTCCACATGTACAGAAGAAAACTACATCCAAAACAATGTGTTTAATGCTGCAATCTAGGCAAGATGACGCGACTAGACTAAAGGAATCAGCCGTAGCCATCGCGAGTGTAGAGACTACGATCGTGGAGTCATGATCCCTGGTCGTGGGAGCTTTTGCCCAGACCGCGCGACATCGCACGCTGGCTTATCGAGGTGGATATTTTGTGTTGGGACTGAGGCACAAGTTGCTTGACCCATGCCTCGATTTTGGTTTAATTGCAACGAAGTAGGAAATTATAAGACTTGATCCATCAAAGTCCGACAAACAAACTACGTGATACTTCAGCCATGATCAATTTAGCACTTTCATCTTCTCCAGTACAAGTTAGAGTAGGGCAATTCGCGAGTTTTACGGTGATGGATGATGGACGAGATTTTTCTTATATAAACTACGTGTCAATTTTTTTGAAATACGGTAAGGATTACAGGAAAATTTCGTTATATATAGTGAGTAAGTGGTAAAATTTACGCGAGATTTTTTCTTTTCTTGCAACTTCATCATGGCTAGTAGATCGAATGCTAGATTGATAAGATTCGGGGTGTTTGCCTTGGTTCTTATTCTCTGCGGATACATTTTGTCTAGAGGGTCTTCATACTCTATTCCAAACCATGCCCAACAAACAGCAAGCACAGGCGGTGCCGGTGCTGCTGTGGGTCAAGCCAATTCTGCTAACCAAGCAAATGTCCCAGCTGCCGCTAAAGCAGACGCCGGCACTTCTGGGCCAATGGGACACAATGCTGTTCCTGGGGAAAAGATCAAGGCCACGTTTGTTTCGTTGGCTAGAAACTCCGATTTGAACTCGTTGATGAAATCAATCAGACAAGTGGAAGACAGATTCAACCGTAACTACCACTACGATTGGACTTTCTTGAACGACGAAGAATTCAGCGAAGAATTCAAACAAGTCACCTCCAACTTGGTTTCCGGTAAAGCCATTTACGGACTTATTCCCAAGGAACATTGGTCTTTCCCAGATTGGATTGATTTGAAGAAAGCAGCCGACGCCAGAGAAAGAATGCAAAAGGAAAAGGTCATTTATGGGGGTTCGATTTCCTACAGACACATGTGTAGATTCGAATCTGGATTTTTCTGGAGACACCCAGTGTTGGACGAATACGAGTATTACTGGAGAGTTGAACCTGACATTGAAATTTATTGTGATGTCGACTACGACGTGTTCAAGTGGATGAAAGACAACAACAAGGACTACTCCTTCACCATTACCTTGCCAGAATACAAGTCCACCATTCCAACCTTGTGGGACGAAACCAAAAAGTTCATCAAAGACAACAGTCAATACTTGGCCGAAAACAATCTTATGGAATGGATTTCCAATGACAAAGGTGAAACTTACAACGGGTGCCATTTTTGGTCCAATTTCGAGATAGCTAACTTGAACTTTTGGAGAAGTGATGCCTATAAGGCATACTTCGAACACTTGGATAAGGCCGGAGGATTCTTCTACGAAAGATGGGGTGATGCGCCAATACACTCTATTGCTGCCGCGTTATTCTTACCAAGAGACAAGATCCACTTCTTTGGGGATATCGGATATTTCCACAACCCATTCCACAATTGTCCTTTTGATGCAGAAACCAGATTGAAGAAAAACTGTGTTTGTGACAAGTCAAAGGATTTCACCTGGAAAGACTACTCATGTACCGAAGAATTCCACACCATCCAAGGATTGAAGAAACCCGTTGGATGGGAAGCTTTCGCTGGTTGATTGTTTTCAGTTCGTATATATTGTATAATTTCGTTACAAGCAATCAAACGATCCATGTTGATACAACTTTCTCGTTGTAAGAAATGACACCATAGTGCAATAGCCTATTATTACATAATAGGCTACTGCTATTGTTCCCATTATAACCACTTGTCAATTGTTACTTTTGTGTCATTTCATTACTGTATCAGTGTAGCATCTGGGTATTGGTGCAATGTACCAAGTGTTGGCTTGGACTTCAACTGAAAGCCACAGCGGTGTGGTGGTGGTGAACGCAGCACGGCTTTCGTTGTGCAATAAAGACGACCGTGCGGTGAAAAACAAATTTGTGTGTATCATCTCGTAGTCACCTACTGTATATTTGATATTTTCTTGTTTCAAATTTTAATTACAAGGTGAATTATAAAAGGAGTGGTGAATTGCTGCTCGGCATTGAAACGAAAGTGTTGGTCATTTTCCTGTGTCGGTAGTTTGTGATATCTTTGATAGAAATTCAGGAAGCACGTCAGGATTGATTTTGATTTCTGATCCAAAAATATATTTTAGTATCACCATTCTATAAAACGCCAGATAGGTAGACAACAATGTCAGTCGATTGCGAAAAGAAAAGACCTAGGCCTTCGAGTCTCGATTTGAATATCGACATGGACGACGATTTGAAATCAACCATGGAAATCACAAAGCAGATCCAAAAGCAACAACGAAGTCTAATCGCCGCCCGAATTGCTGATTCTCAGTCGCCAGAAGATTCTTCATCCAAATCAGACACCACGGCTGAAAAAGGCGATTCTGAAGAACCTCCACAAGACAAAAACGACACAAAATCCGACCCAGTAGATGAATCGTTACCGAGCGAAGGATCAGAAAACGTCGGTAGTTCGCTTGCCAAGCGATTGAAACGGAGCAATATTCCTCCACCGTTGAATATCGGTCTAATAAATAGCACCAATGGACACACTCGTGCCATAAACTCGGCCCCCATAAGACAATCGCAACGGTCTTCGTACCAGCCTCGAAGACGGTTACCATTTCCTCCAGCATCGACCACAATGGTGTATCCTAACGGCATACAGCAGCAATCAAATGGACCAGTATACGCGTTTGATGGACCCCAACAGCTTGTCCAGTACCAGCCGTTCTACCCCCAAGTATATCGACCTTTTCCTAATGCTCAAGTGTCGCATATTCATCATCCAGTTGTGAATCAAAGCCAATTTCCACCACAACAGCCATTGCACAGAAGACCACGTAATGTATTGCCTCACACATCGGTGGGGCCATACTTTCCCAAAAGTCACAGAGCTCCATTGCCGACTACAAGTCACAAGCAACCAGTCACCGATGTGTATCATGGAGACTACACAAAAAATGCCCCATTACAATCGCAGCCATTGAGTGCACAACGAGAAGCCTTCAATCGGAAGCTTGATCGAGATGACGATAATACACCGGTAACAGACGAAGAAATCAAAGAAATGCAAGCAAAATACGATCGGGGAAACCGAGATCAATCGAGTCTTAATCTCATGAGACAAGGGGAGATCTTTGGGTCGATTAATTTGATGGATGAGGCAGTTTTCAAATTCAGGATATTCAAGCAGAACGACAAAGACGACGAGCCTACAGAGCGTTCTAATGATACTGATGAGGAAGAAGCAGAAAATATCGTGTCAAAAGACAAGCCCCAACCTGAGTCGAGTGAAGCTGATGGTGAGAGGCAGGATAAACCCGAAGCGGTTCCGCCAGATGGCAACGATGATGATTTGGCATGGCTCGCGAAGGAAAAAGCCAAATTTTTGAAGATATGTGAGACAAGCTGGGATGCTTTCATTGACAGTAAGAAACTGCAATAGACAGATTGTGGAAAATATCGTCAGTCTATAAGGCAGTGTTTTTGGCCCGTGAGCTAGGGATCAAAAGCGGATTGAGCCACTGATAACTCTGATTCATGCCCAAGCTTTATCGAACTCTGGTCTTGACAAAAAAATTGGCCACATGGAATACCTACATTCGAGAAATCGACAATATCGAGATCGAATTCAACCAAACAGGATTTTTCCCTTTTGTGTGTATAGTATTATGGAACAGTGATCTGGGTTCCCTTCGAGTTGGTTGCAAAATGTTTGTAATGCCTGTATAGATTTGAGATTTAATGAAGGCGAAATTTTCGAGCAAATAATTTCAGAATATCACCAGGTTTGGCCACGTAGAACATGTTGAGGCCATCGTTTGTGGTGTTGAGAAGGAGTATGCTTTGCTCTCCCGCATCAAGGATAAAATTGCCGCACTTGAAGTACACAAAATTTGCAACAAATGCATTTTCTACTTCCAGCCGGTTGCGGTTCAGTCACACTCCGATAAATTGGAATAAGGAAGAGAACAACGACAAAGAGAAACGGAAGCAAAGCAAGGAGGAACAGGAGTTGAGAGAGGAGATAAAGGAGCGGTTGAAGAAAAAAAATCCCGATATAAATCCTAATAACATCAAGATCTTCCAAATAGATAATCAAACGTTGATGAAGATATTTACCGTTCTGTCACTTTTGACGGTATTCACCATGATATTGTACTTGTCCAACAACAAAGATAAATCTGAGGAGTTGACGTTTCAGGACTTCAAAACCAATTATCTTGAGAAGGGGTTAGTAACCAAGTTGACTGTCATCAATAAATTCGCCGTGGAAGCAGAATTGATCAAAGGAGCTGTTTCAGACCAGACTTTCCAAACTATGCGTGGAAACCCAGCTGTAGTTTTCACCATTGGTTCGGTTGAGTTTTTCGAGGAAGAAATGGTGAAAGTCCAAAGTAAATTGGGAATTCCTATCGAAGAAAGATTGCCTATTACCTATGAAGAGAGAGGAAGTTGGATGAATTATATTCTTCCTATCTTACCCACGGCATTGTTAATCGGTGGTTTGTGGTACTTGACAATGCGCAGAGTTTCACAAGGTCCTGGAGCAGGTGGTCCAGGTGGTATTTTCAAGATGGGTAAATCAAAGGCAAAATTATTCAACCAAGAAACTGATGTTAAAATTAAATTCAAAGACGTGGCTGGATGCGATGAGTCCAAAGAAGAAATTATGGAGTTTGTCAAATTCTTGCAGGATCCACAAAGGTACGAAAAGTTGGGGGCCAAAATCCCCAGAGGGGCAATTTTGTCAGGTCCCCCAGGTACTGGGAAAACACTTTTGGCCAAAGCCACTGCTGGTGAAGCTGGTGTTCCATTTCTTTCTGTGTCTGGATCTGAGTTTGTAGAAATGTTTGTCGGGGTCGGTGCATCCAGAGTTCGTGACTTGTTCAAAACCGCTAGAGAAATGGCTCCATCAATTATTTTCGTTGACGAAATTGATGCCATTGGTAAGGAAAGAGGAAACGGTAAAATGGGTGGAAATGACGAACGTGAAAACACCTTGAACCAGTTATTAGTCGAAATGGATGGTTTTGAATCATCTGACCATGTTGTTGTATTGGCAGGTACTAATCGTCCTGATATTTTGGATAAGGCTTTGTTGAGGCCTGGGAGATTCGATAGACATATTTCCATTGATGCACCAGATGTGGAAGGCAGAAAGGACATTTTCAAGGTTCATTTGAGTAAGATTACTTTGAAAATCGATGAGGATATCAAGACTGGAAACCCTGATATTGATTTCAGCAAATACCAAAAATTGAAAAATGAAGCAGTTGAAACCCTTGCCGGAAGATTAAGTGCTTTGACTCCAGGTTTTGCCGGTGCTGACATTGCCAATTGTTGTAATGAAGGTGCCTTGATTGCAGCTAGAGAGGATGCAACTGCTGTTGATATTCACCACTTTGAACAAGCCATTGAGCGTGTCGTTGCTGGTTTGGAAAAGAAATCAAGAGTGTTGAGCCCTGATGAAAAGAAGACAGTTGCTTACCACGAAGCTGGTCATGCTATCTGTGGTTGGTTTTTGGAATTCGCTGACCCACTTGTTAAAGTGTCCATTATTCCAAGAGGGCAAGGAGCTTTGGGTTATGCTCAATATCTTCCAAAAGATCAATATTTGGTCACCAAAGAACAGTACAACCATAGAATGATCATGACATTGGGGGGAAGAGTTAGTGAAGAATTGCATTTCCCAACTGTTACTAGTGGTGCATCTGATGATTTCAAGAAGATCACCCAAATGGCACAACAAATGGTTCTAAAATTAGGTATGTCTCCTAAATTAGGGCAAATTTGCTATGATAGTGGTGATAATGGGGGAGGATTTAAAGTTCACAATAACTATTCTCAAAACACCGCAAGAATCATTGATCAGGAAGTCAAGCATTTAATTGACGAAGCATACGAAGGATGTAAGAAGTTGTTGACCGAAAAGCTCGACTTGGTGGACAAAGTAGCCGAGGAGTTGTTCAAGAAAGAAGTGTTGACAAGGGAGGACATGATCAGATTAGTTGGACCTAGACCTTTCCCCGAAAGAAACGACGCTTTTGATAAATACATCAAAGGTACTGATGCATTCAAGCCACACCCAAAAAACTCTGACAAACCAGCGGAAACTTGATTTATCGAATGTTAAATACTTTTTGTCATTAACTGTAAATAGAACTAAATATTATACGAGTAAGTAATTATGCTACTATTGATACTGGTAGACTCGAAACTCGTAGATGAATCACTATGACGTCCCATCCTCATGAGCGCTGTCCACATCCGAGTTGAGATCCGACTCGAGCCCACTTTCATTACTGAAAAGCTCATCCAAATCATCATTAATAATTGATTGTTCGTGTTCACTTATTATAGAGGACTTCTTCTGACAGCTACGGTAATCATCATCACACAGACTACACATGCCAGAGGAGCTTGCTTTTAAAGCGGATTTATCCACGCTTTTTCTTGGGTTTAAATGATGCTTTTCCTCGATGAAGTGACTTCTCCAGTCCATGTATCCGTTTTCAGTCATAAACCCACATCCCAAAATGGGACATATTATCACTTGTTGTCGGTGAGAGTGACGTTCCCCACTAAACACATGATGTTGTAATTGATTCGGAGTGAGGAACGCTCGTTTGCATGTCAAGTTTTCTCTTATTCGATGGTTGCAAACTAGTGGTTCTTCATTGAGGGTAGTTGGAATTGGCGGAATTTCAAATTTCAAGGGAAAATGGGTAGTAATTTGACGGTAAATTTCCGAAAAATTGGCAAGTTCCACTATGCTATCCTTGGCTGATTCAATCGGATACCCTAGAAACTTTAATTCCGGTTTGTGTTTGTCAAGCAAATGGCTTCTAAATAGAATCTTATTCCCTGTGCAATAATCACAATGCGAGAAATAACAATCATATAGCACTTCATTTTCACCACTATACGATAATATTTTCGACACTATCAGGTACTGGTCTGCAAATTCTAGCTCTGAGGACCCGTAATTACTGTGGCTATATGAGCTTTCACTAGGAGTATGATGATAGGCCGATGGAGTGAAATCAGCCCGCACGGGAGACTCTGCAAAAGGTATTTTCCCTTGCTTCTGTTGAAGTGAACTTAATGATGAGTTTGACAGGTTGGAAAGAATGCTTTGCTGTCTATTATGGAGTGCCAAGTTGTCACGCGATAATTTAGTTGGAGATGAATAGCTATAATGCAGAGGTGTATTTGACTTTGTAGGAGAAACATCATCGATGTCATCTCCATATACCCCACGCTTCTTCTTGGTTGGAGATGGATTTAGTAAGAGGTAGTCTTCAAGAAGACCTGGTCGTTTTTGAACAGGATTACCACCATGTGCTTCGTTCTTTACCCGTCTTGAATTCAACTCTTTTTCAACAGCCCAGATATTGGGTTTCAGAGACTTCAACTCTTGCTCCATTAGTGACCTCAAATGACCATTATCTGTGACAATTTGACCGGTCGCAAGGTCGATTTCGTCGCTTTCTTTTTCATCGTCAATTTTCGAATATCTGTTGAGAATATCTTGCCAAGTAGACTTGAATCGCTCATTGTTTTTCAAGTTTAACGCGTTTAATTGTTTGTAGAAATCATAATCAGACTTGAATTGTAGTGCCAGTAGTCGGTTTGGGTATGAAGCGTCGTCATCCGAGTCTTCTTCAAGAAGAATCAGGTCATCAACACGAGTAGTTTGCGGTGTCAGTCGTGGTTTCCCGCCACGGTACACATCAGCATGTACTTCTGGCTCCAAATCCATCGCCACATACGTCATTCATTCACTTTACGAACAAATATCGATGGGTTTGACAAATGTTTACGATACCGTGATTTTTTGAGATACGAGATTTTTCTCATTATTCGATTACCATAAGAAAAACCTCAAATTGACGCCTGAAATTGATAGCTACATGACAGTTTTGGCCGCAGTTAGAAACTCTCCGTATAATCCTCGTTGGATCCATGCTACTTTTGCTCAATTGAGATAAAATAGGACACATTTCATTCTGGGTTGGGTCGAGAATCGTGATCTTCTCCTCCTGCTACTACAACATGGCAAACTCGACCACAGTCTGGCTGGCAAGATTCGTTCGTAGATGATCTATTTACAGTGGAAAACCGCCTAGTTTGTTTACGGACTTGTTCACAGAATTCTTAATTCGTTACTTTTGGCTATTTACATGGATGGTGAGGACGGTACGCTCAGGGCTACGTCACCACTCTAGTCAACCTCTTCGTTGTTCACCGTGCTTGTCCGCTGGTTGTTATTATTTGCGTCCCAGCATTTTCTGAATGCCTCCATTTCTTTGGTACATTTTCTCCAGTCCCCATTATCAGCATGGCACAATTGTAAGGCGAGGTTTTCTTCGTGGCATCCTGTTTTTATGATTCGTTTGTCCCATTCGTCAGGCTCGTCGTCATCCACGGTAGTGACGGGGTCTTGTGGTTTCATACTTTTTTTCTTCGTGGGGAAGATGATGGTGGTGATTTGTTTCTGGGTTGTTAGCTAACTTGGTACTGTACAAATTATGTGTACATGTATATATACTATTCAAATACACTTCATGAACCCAACCAAATTTAATGGGAAAATGAATCATCTACACTTGCAGTCTAATACCCAAAGGCCCCCTTTGAATAAGCCATTGGTTTGATGTCGGGATGTGGAACACACTCAAACGTCTTCAATTCCAAGTTCCAGGGACAATTCTTGTCGTCGATGATTCTGTAGCCTTCACCATCGTCGATAGATGGGTCGTAGTCGGGGTTTGCCGTGAAGTTCACCACCCCACCAAGGTTTCCTGTAGCGTCACAGTAGTTTGGTGCCGAGAACACGGTGATCAATCTTCCCTTGTGCTCCACTTCTACCCCATTATCTCTAGATTCATGGGAACGCAAGACTTTTCTGATTTTATTAGTCAAGCAAAATCGCTCGGTGATATCAGGTCCAAATTGCATTCCTAGCCCTCTCTTTGAGGGAGATCTTCCGTTTTGTGGTTGTGGGTCGGTCCACAACAACTCCATGGCGATACCGTCTCGCGGTGGTTGGGTAGATCCCGACGATGGGAACCGGTTGAACTTTTTGATGTCGTCGATGGTGATCTTATCGTCAGAGAATAATCCCCCATGCATCACTAGGTATGCCTGGTTGATCAATGTCGCCAATGGCAATGCCCCAAACGATTCTGAAAACGCTTCAAACACCTTCTTGGAGTACTTGTGCTCACATTCATCAGAGAAACCATACGACTTGTTCATGTCGTCTGTCTCGTGATTCCCCCGGTTAATGTAGAATGACGTGGGATAAAGAACCTTCAAGATATAATAGTACAACGCTACTTCACACGACCACGATCCCCGATCCACAAAATCACCATTAATCAAGTAAATATGCTCTTCACTGACAAACCCAAACTTGTCAAACATGTTCATCACATCGTAAAATTGACCATGCGTGTCACCAACTACAGTGACGGTTTTTCCTTTGGTCAACAATATATCGTCAGGCTTCCCCAACAGAGCATGGTTGATTTTCGCGTGGGGTAAGCTTATCTCTACCAACGTGTTTTCTTTTCTCAATATGTCATTAACTTTGGCAATAATCGCAAGAACATGCCTTTTAGGTAACTTTCCACCCTGCTTAAAATGCTTGATGGCGTATTTCAAGTAATCAACATTCAAGCCTTGGATATCAGCAGACAAATTACCGTCGGAATCGCGGTTCGAAATGATTTCAAGATCGGGTCCCGTCCACGATTTTTCAATTTGAATCGATTGGAAATCTATCCCGTTGATCACTGACACCTTAGTGTCTCCAGCAATGGCTTTTTCAAACGCTTGACGTTTGATTTGAGCCGAGCACTGCTTGTAGTTGTCCAAGGTCAATTTGTCGTTGGGAATCTTGGCCAATATTTGCTTGAACGAAGCTTGGGCTTGCTTGTAGTTCAAGATAGCCATTTGCGAAACTCCTCGACGGTAGTACGCCTTGACGTTATTGGCATCGAGTTCAACGGCAGTATCACAATCGGCAATCGCAAGACCATAGTTCTCCATCTTTATGTGGGCTTGGGCCCGGTTGGAGTAGAAAATCGAATTCGTCCCATCGAGCTCAATGGCACGAGTGTAGGCGTCGACGGCTTGACTGTATTTTTGTTGCTTCAAGAGCGCATTTCCTTCGTCTTTCAAGGCAATGGCCTGTTCCTTGGTCATTCTCACGTCTTCTTGCGCTGGGAGGTGCCACAACTATCGGGTTGTTTGGTGTCAAGATACGCAACTGAAAATTTCCATCTTGCGCACAAGGCGTCAGCTTGGCGATGGGTTGTGCCCAGAGAATGCGTGGAAATTTACTGAGAATTCCACGACTGGGGTAAAAAATCTCACCACCACGCTAAACTCGCACTACCATTAACCATTCTTATACCACGAACAGCTATTACATGCCTATCTGGCAGTTACTTGCAACAATTGAAAACCCCGATAAAAAGTAAAACAATGGTGTCCAGTTTTGATTAAGCTGGCAGGAAAAAAGTCATACGAACCGACCAGTAGTTTTTCGCTTGCTAATTAATACTTTACCCCTCCTAGGGTCATTACATGGTTCAAGCTACTAGGTATACTACAATTTTAAACATTATCAGATTTATACTTTTATGTACGAACAATCAGGCTTTGATACGTAATCCCGAGGCCGGGGCACCAATGGTGGTGATTTTGGTAAGTCTACAAATTTGTCCCTTGAATTCTGGTTTATAAATGGCACCCACAAGTTCTTCAGAAACACTTGGTTCTCCCTTGTAAATTGGAGTGAATGTTTCACAACAAATGTCGAAATCAGCGTATGGATCAAATGCGATTTCGATAGCGTCTCTCGCTACCAAATCCGATTTCGCTTTGATTCCCTCCACTTGTGCGTATCTTGGGTTACCTGGTTTGGCAATCTTTAAGAACTCCTCGGCAAAATACGATGCACTGGCAAAATTTTTGTTTTTGAAACTGTTGGTCATGGCAACTTGTAATGCGTTCAATCTATGGGCATTTTGTAATTGAGCCTTGGTGAAGTATGCCGCCAATTCCAAGTTTCTCTTGACTTCTTGTGGTCCCAAAGACCGACGAGTCAATTCGATAGTCAACCCCAAAATGTACTCACGACATAACGTTAAGATGTCTTTGCATTTAGCTTCTTCATCTTCGTCGTCAACTGTTATTACTGTGATTGTGTAAATGATAGTTCTGAATTGAGCGATAGCCTTTTCCAATTCGTTTTCTTTAAAATACTTGAACCCAACGGCCAATTGTTCTTCTAATGTATGGAACCCTGGGATGTATGGTCTGAATTTCTTTGGATCCTCTTCATCATTATCGTAACGAATGTAATCAGGCATCGAAGGTAAATCATCAATACCTGGCAAGTATAATTTAGACGTTTGGTAAACTTCCATGAATCTGGCTCTCAAAGGTTCAAAATAACCAACACCCAACTGCTTATTTAATAATGAAGCTGCTTGTTCAAACGCACCAGCAGCAACGTATGCAGCTGGAGTTTTGGCATTGCGCAACCAGTAAGCAATTTCTCCATCGGCAGATTGAATTTGTTCCGAAACTTCTTCTTTCACTAATTCCGCATCGGTGATGTTGATATCCAAATCGTCATCCAAATCCCAAGCACCATCATCGTGCTCCACGTCATCTTCTTCTTCGTCAAAGTCATTATTAATGGTTGCGTCTTGGAAGCCTCTTGTTTCAGGTATTTCTTCTGCAGCTGCTGGTTCCACATGACCTGTAAGTAATGCATTTTCAAAAAAGCTCATTGACGAGCTCTTGATTGGCCAGTTGACTATTGGTTCACCAACAGGTTTAATTGTTGGTACTGCTTCTCCGAATTCTGGTAAATCGATATCTTCTTCTTTTACACCAGCTTCTTCCAAGATCTGTTGGGCTAATTCTGTTAAGCCGTTTGATCTTGCTAAAGTATAGGCTAAGGGGAACATACCACCCTCGATGAAAACTTGACATCTCTTTTTAATGTCATGGTTAAACAACGTGTTTTGAAGCAATGCAGAATAGTCACCGCGATGTTCAGCAATGGTGGCCATCTTGCTTAGCCTTTCTTCATCACCCTTCAACAAATAAAGGAAAGCTAACTTATCAAATTTGTGCAATTGTTGGTATACATATTCAAGAATCTCAAGGTTACCTTGATTGGTAGCTTCAACTGCCAATTTTTCCCAAACGCCGTTTTCATTCAAAATTTTGGCTTGTTCCAATGCAACTTGTAAATTACTGCATTCCAAAGCTAACTCGAATCTAGTTTCAGGATCCTCGACGAATTGTAATGCAACTTCTGGATATCCTTTCTTTTGTAAATATGCAATGATGTTTTGCCCAACCAAATTGGAATTCTTGATTATTCTCAAAGCTTCATGGAAGTTCTTGTTCACCAATGCTTTCTTGAATCTGTACTCAGTGGGGTCGATATCAACGACTTCAACTTGACCAGCACGGTTCAAACAGTAAACCTTTTTTTGAGCAACTCTAGTAAGGTATAAGGTGTTGGCCAAAGTCTTGATTATACCGTTATCACCATTCAACAAAGTGTACTTGATGTGATTCAAAGTAGAATACAATAAGACTCCGCTATCATCCCATGCAGCACTCTTAATTCTGATGGTTTCGTGCATTGAAGTAACAGTCTCCATCTCTGCGGTAGCAATAGTAATAGTGTGCTTAGATAATAATGCTAAGTATTGACCATCGTTTGACCAGAAACCATACTTAACATTATTGACGGAAATTTCACCCAATTCTTTTCTTTGTTGAACATCATAATTAACTACCGAGTGAGCCTTAACGAGTAAGACTCTTCCTGGACCACCATATAAAACATCGTTCACGGAGGAATCCAATTGAATAGATTTGGTGACATTGTTAGTCAAGTCCTTAACGCTCAAAGTCTTCGTTGCCTTGATGAAACTAACAAATCTATTACGTGAAATGAAGCAAGCAAAGTTACCTTCACCTTGTCTAATGTCTGTAGGTTCAATCGCACCAGTAACATGTTTAGGCAAAGAGATCAATGCATATTGGGCATTTTCCCCTTCACCATGAGTGACTAAGATGGAGTTATCTGACTGGTTGTAAGACAATGTTTTCATGAACGACCAGGTCTTACCAATTTTTTTCAACGACAACATAGGTAAGGAAGCTTCTTGCTTAAGGAAATCGTAAGCTTGAACTTGTTTTTCCGAGTTGACAAAGTATAATTTATTTTGGAAAATGGAGTGAGCTGGTCTTTCTCTTTCCAATTTGAATATCATAACACCAGAATCGTGGCATGTAGCAAACAAGTTGATTGATGGATGACTTGCAATCAACCAGAATCTGTCATGCTCACGTCTGAATTGTTTGATTGGAGTACGCTTGTTCAAGTCCCAAACTCTGACAGTTTTATCATCAGACACAGACAAAATCAAGTCTTGATGAGGATGGAAAATTGCACTTAAAACGTTGCCGGTATGACCTCTACAAGTATCAACTTCCCATGCTTTAGTATCGCTCATTCTCCATAACTTGACCAATCTGTCATCGGCAGCTGACACGATCAATGGCAAAGTTGGGTGGAAAGTAGCCCAATTAACCCCTTTATCGTGACCCTCCAAAACATACTTGACAAATGCGTTGCCGTTACCAAAGATATCCTGTTGTGGGAGCTGTTGTCTTTGTAATTGATCTTCAAATGATCTCATCGACGAAGTTGGAGCGGAGTGTTTCTTTCTTAACCCAGAAATATCCCACACTCTAACAGTTTGATCCAATGATGCGGACACGATCAAGTCTTCACTAGGGTGAAATTGTGCCGACATAACGTAGTGGTTGTGGCCCGTCAAACACGCGATTTCTTGTCTATTTTGCCAGTTCCAGATTCTGATGGTCAAATCATCGGAGCATGAAATGATCCATGGTAATTCCTTGTGGAAAAAAACCGTACGGACATAATCCAAATGGCCATTCAACGTGAAGGTACATTTTCTTGTGGCCAACGACCACACCTTAATGGAGTAATCGTCGCCCCCAGACACAAACAATGGTTGGGTAGGGTGAAAATCAACACATCTAACAGGTCCGGTATGGTCTTCGAATCGATCAATCAATGTTCCCATACGATAGTCCCATAATTGAATCGTCGAAGAATGTAACGAAACTAACACCCACGGTCTCTTGGGGTGAAACGCTACCCCCTTAGCCCGGGATGATTTGGACTCAAACTTGGTAAGCATCTTCATGGTGAAAAATCAGGCAGTAGCCGCTAACTCAAGCAATTGAACTGAATGGGAAGTTTTGTCGTCAAAACAATCTTTGCAGGATTTATTGGTGATTCGGTGGTCAATTTGTCTTTTTGAAAGAAACACGTCCTAGTCATGTGATGTGGCACCTGATTAAAATCTATCACTTATGAACAATGATTTCACTTGCAACAAAAACGCGTTTTTGCCATAGTTGTGGTGATGCCTTGATTTGGGACTCGTGATAACCAGTAGGGGAAAGCATTTGGTTATAGTTCGGGTATATTGGACGGAGAAAATTTTGTTCATGAAGTTGCCCCATTTTCGCGATGGCAGATATAGTGTGAATTCTACTGCAAACTGAGCCAGTATTAGCGAGGAAGCTCACTTACATTCGTGGTATGTAGCTTGCGTCCTGGTGAGGCAAGTTACTTTAGTGTGTGGTAAACTTTTACGCTTTGGTTCAGATTTCCAATATACTATGTAATTCATGGTTCCTGAAGGTTGAATTCATCGTCAAAAACCTAAACACAATCAGTTTGGATAGCTTCTTTTCTCCGTTGTATACTATATTGTGCTGACTACGGTAAGGTCTTAGCAGAGTGGTTAAATAGAGATTGTTATTTGTCCCAACATTGAGATTTTGCAGCACAGTAAGCTCTCTGCAGTACCACAAGCGAACCTCCACAGCATGATCCATAGTGAAGAAAAACACGTACTGGAACTGGAAATAAAGCCAGAATCCAATCCTTTAGCCAAGTAAGCTTAGTTCTGTCATATTGGTGATTGATATTGACTCAATAAATACGACAACAAATGGTGTTGTTGAAAAAGAGTTGCCCAAGATTGTCATGCAGGAGATTACCACATTAGGTGGCACCTAATCAACCTACTACGCTGAGGGCCAGTGAACTGCGAGACAACAAGTGCCCACAACAACTGCGAATTATTGAATCGACTGCGTCAAATCGCCAACTTAAACTCCACCAATCTACATTATTGAAATACTCTATTGTAGCTTATCTATACCATGTGTAGTTTCGTCCATGAGCTGTATCAATACTGCAAATTTTGACCATTGATAATTATGCACGAACTCTCGCCTAAGCACCTTGCACACACCATGCGAATTGCAGTCTTGGTGCTGAAGGCGTATTTCTGGAGCTTTTTCAAGTATTATGGGATTGTCGTATTCTTGAACTTGAGATTCAAGTCGCATAAACAAGCACAGAATATCGTCGAAGTCGCATTCATGCTTTCGACTACTCGTTCTACACGATTGACCTATTTTACTCTTTACTTTTCGTTATTCACTCTACATCTATATTTATAGCAAGATCGAGATGATTCCCACAACCATTCCAGAGAAAACACCAATGATTCCATGGGTGTTCTTGGCACCTACGTTATTCGAACTTGAAGACCCAGATTTAGCGGAAGACTTACCCGTAGAAGTTGGGTTGGAGTTTTGCATGAAACCTCCAGTATATTGGTCCGTCGAGGTGGTAGCAGCATTGTTGTTGTTGTTGTTGTTGTTGTTGTTGTTGGTGTTGTTGTCGTTACCATTATCATTACCGTAAGCACCATTTCCGACACCCTGAGGAATACTGTCGTTTGTTGTAGTTGAAGACGATGATCCTGAAGTCTTTGATCCTGATTGAGAGCCGGACTTTGAATTCGAGCTAGACGATGACGATGACGATGATGTCGAATTGTTACCAGGTTCTAAACCTGAGTCCTCGAACGAGCCAAGATATGTCTTCTTGTTTGTAAGGTACACGTTGTCAGCAAGACCGTCGGTGGAGTTGTACAAGAAGGCATCGTAATCACCGTCACCTTCGCCTTCCTGCTTCAAATCAGGCAAGTCATAAGCAGTGACGTTAACCTCTTTAAGGTACGAATAGTAATAGCCGTACTTCTGGATATCTTCCGAGTCCCAGTTAATAGCACCTCCAGCCCATTCAATAGTACCAGGAGCATTGGAAGAAGCCCCACCTGGCCAAAGAGAAAATTGGATTCTCGATGGAGTTTGAGGAAATTTGTAAAGGTTGGAAGTGGCATTGTAGGTATCATTTTTGTTCAAAGTACGAACTTTTTCAGAGTCGATGTACCAGTCGATGTGGTCTGGATGCCAGTCGACTTCGTAAGTGTGGTAGTTTTCAAATGTGTCACTGGTGGTGTAATTTCTCGAGTTGTTATAGTCTAAAGCTCCTTGCCAATAGTAATTTGTTTGTGGGTTGGTCAAGTTGTAACCAACAAATTCAAAATCGATTTCATCTTGGACGTCAGAGAACAAAATGAAGGCGGAAACAACCCCTCCATCGTGGGACGACTTCATTGTGGCAGACACTCTACCGTAGTACAAATATCTGGATGACGAAATCACGGTACCCACAGAATCCTTAGGCATTTGTAACAACAATGCTCCGTCGTTGGTATCGATGTTCCCCGAGTACACCCAGTCAGTTTCCGATGCATTACCCAAGTAGTCGTTCATGCTCAACACTTGATCCGTGTTGTCAAATGTGGTTTGGAAAGTCTTCATCACTGGTTGTGGCATACATGCTGTCAAGTTGTAGGAGTATCTAATATCACACCCACCTAAACAATAAGCTCCAGTACCGCAAACACCATACTGGGAGCAGCATGGTTGATCTTGCGGACATAAGTTGGTGGCGTTACAGCTGATTGTTTGGGAGTCTGCTAATGCTACAGCAGCAAAACCAAACAAAGTAACCAAGGACAATTTCATGGTTGGTTGAAACGAACGAATGCTGATAAGCTAATCGAGAAAAAATCTTGCCCTAGATGATCAGGCTCCTATATAAACTGATTTTTCATGAGTATGCATTACCCACGAATGATTTGCGCTATAAATATCAACTGGGCCGTGCGGTTGGTCAACAATTTATCCCGATCGGGATTTTGAATAACAAATTTTTACTGCGCGCCTTGCATCGATGTCGAGTTTTTCTACTACCACTGGGGGCTACAAGTACACCTGGCCCCCCTAGCACTGCCAGTATCAGTCACCATAGCCACCGGATCGATATCGGCTCACTGCCACCATGATGGAGATTGTTACCAGAGCGACGAGTCACTGCATTTGTCACGCAGATTTTGCTCCTATGCATTGTCTAAAGCAGCCTTGTCAAAAGTAGCAGCATTGTTTTACAAACAAGACAAGGGGTGCTCATCTCTACACAGGGTCTTTGGCCATGAGGTTTACAGCTTCAGATGTGGCACAATGGACATGGCTGGGTGTGAGTTGGCGTAAGCATTGAAGGTTATCAGGGCCTCATCTGCATGTTTACGCATGTTTACGAATCTTTGTGCAGAACCACACCGTTGATGAGCTTATTCTCGCGTACACACCTCTGTAACATGAAACTGGAGTCCACCCAAATCACTGGTTGTCGTAGCACGTGAGACATGGAGATGTGATCTAAATAGATCAAATCAAACGCATGTTTATGTACATGTGCGAAAAGTTCGCACTCATTTAGTTACATCATTGATGTATTCATGTCTCTTTTCCTCTGTGCCTCAATTTTTCACCATCATGCTTTACATCAATACTCTTGTCAATTTCGCGCACTCTACGAGAATTACATATGCCTTTTCATATGAGTTTCAAGGCTTTGCTGTAGCCTAACCTCCATTGCTTTCTATTGACGTAAATCTAACTCTTGGAAAAAAAGTTGTACATGTTGGGCAGATATGTAGACGGTTGATTGTATATCAAATCAGATCCTGCCTTGTTTGACGTTTCGTAGTTTTGGTTAATCGCACCACTTCCATTTCCAGAGCTACCTTTCCCGTCGCTCAAACTCGGTTGATTATATGTGTTGCCGAACTTGGTTGTTGCATTTTGTTCTTTACTAGGTAACTGTGGACCACTTCTTCCAGTACCAACAGGGATCAAACCTGGCTGGTTAAATTGAGGTTGATATGCCTGTTGATACGATGGACCACTAATGCTACCAGAGTGAGCTGCTGGTCCGGTATGTTGACCCGTCACCTGTTGTTGGTAAGGACCAGGTTGATTTCTCGATTGAAATTGTCTATTCTGTGGTGATTGAAATTGGTCTTGAAACGATGGCAGTTGGGATGACTGTGGTCGGTTATTTTGCAGCTGATAGCTTGGTGTATCGCCAGAAAAATAGTTACTTCTTTGGGCTTGAAATTGATTTTGACCGTTTTGAATATTTGTCTTGATTCCGTTTGAATAAACCAGCAATTGATGATAGAAGTCCACCCCTCTGGTCAACCCTAAGCTATATTTCTTCCAGGTCAGGTAGAACTTTCTTATTTTCTCCGTTTGATTGTTAACTAGTTCGTCCTGAAATTTCTTTGAATTTTGAATCTTCTTAACAAGTTGATTTTTTGATAACGTTTCCCATTGATACTTCAAATTCTCAACTAACTCGTTTTGTTTGGATACCAATTTGTCCAATTCCAAGTTCATTGGTTCAAACTTCTTCAATTCTTGTGGGAAAATTATTGTTTTGATTTCGTTAGTGGATTTGACTTTACTATTCAATATTAAAATGTCTGAAATATCGTCACTGTGAATCTCTTGTTTCAAAGCCTCTATCAACTTCGTCTTGTTACTCTTCACCACATTCAAATCATGTAAGATATCCTCAAGTTGCTTTATTCTTTCATAAATTCCAGATTTGCTATTGTCTCGTTTAAGTTCATTGAGCTTGTCATCATCAATATCCAAGAGACTTATTTCTTCAGTTATGGACTTTGTTGTATCCTTCTCAGATGAAATGATAAACAACTTTGTGTATTCGCCCTTTGCGATTGAATTATACAACTCCGAGTACTCCCCGGACACCAAACTGAATAATTGATTATCGGAGTTTGTTGCATCGTACAACGTTTTCTTCAACTTGATTAATTCATCTTTATGTGAATTTGCAATCGGGTTCAACATAGATTCGCATTCGTTTATGTTGTCGTAAATTTGTTGACGAGCTGTCGTGATCTTTTGCTTGTTGAGTGTGTCTTGTGAGTAGTTGGTTCTAATTTCATTGCACTTTTGGGTGATTTCATCAGGTATGATCTGATCCGTTGAACCGCTTTCTTCAACGTCTTTGTTGACTAATTCTTTAATAGTTACTAATGCCTTGGGTAACTTGAGGTATTCCAATGCTGAAGATAACTCCTCGTTTGAAACATCAACCATATCTATCTCATTCCGTAAAAATTGAGATTTTTCTTCTGAATAGTAACTCAATAACTCATGAATGTTGATAGGAACAACGTTGGTCAAAAAGTTGCTATAGTTATAATCGTTTATTTCCTGAAACATTGTATTCTGATTTATCGCAATTATCTTCGTACTATCCATTGGTTTAATATCAGGTAATGTAACTAACGATGGAACAAGTTCATTGTAGATCAAATCGTTGTCTTTGTTCAACTCGCCAAGTTTAATATTAACATTATCTTGTTGATACTTGTAATTGTCTGCCAAAACATACTCGATGGTGCACTTTTCAGCAGCAGCAGGTTTCAAGATATCTGATCCAAGGGAGGACAAGATTTCCGACGACTTTGTCAAATAAGCAACTGCTTCGCCATATTTACTGGTTGCTTCTAAGTGCAAACCATTAAAATAGTATGCCAAAGACTTATAGTATTGTGCTTTGAAGTTGATCTCTAATTTCCACCGCTTGTCGATATCGACAGATGCTTGATCAAGTGAGTCGTCTACCTCGGGTTGTTCAAGAAAATCTTCTTCTGCGTTATAGTCAAACAGTGACCTATCTATCAGGTCGGCATATTTTATCATGGCAAAACATTCATCAAAGTGAATGGCTGCACTTCTGCACAATTTCGCAATCAATGAGTTTTGCTTTTGCTGTAAATCTCCATTTATGACTTTTAACAAAAACACTTCTTGAGATTGGGCTTGCATCAATTTTATAAGAAATTTCAACGTTGATTGACTCAAATCATCAGATGGAGCATGCAAGAAGTTCTCTCGCAAGAATTGAAACATTCCTGCTGCTTGTTGTAGCAACTTGACAGCTTCCACAAGTCCGGTACCGGTACTTTCGTTCGATCTTTGCGAGTCGTCATACTTGGATAACGCTTGCTTCGCTAATAACGCCCCCAAATTGAATAAAATATTGGCCTTTTCAAATGGTAATGCATTTTGCCTGTGCTCAATCGTTGAGTCAAATGCATCGAACCAAACAAACTGAATCTTCTTGTGCTTATTGACAGAAGTAAAGGGAATACGCAAATCAAGGAGCTCAATTTGACTATAATACTTGTAGTATAACTTTATCCCGGTGGAATCAGCATGGACTCCACGTAAGTCCTGTCTTAGTTTGTTGAAATTGGCCAAATCCCCCTGATACTCTGCCGTGTTACCATATACAGATAAAAGATAACTGTTCAATGGCTTAACCCAATCGACCTCCTCGGTAGTCTTCAAAGGGACCGATAATAGCGAAGTCTTCATTGTAAGATTTCACCAGCAAAACTCACTGGGTTTGTTTTAGTTGATGTGCCCATAGATATCATTCTGTGGAATCTCGTGGGAAAATACAGGAATTGGGGTTCGGTTCGAGTCTCAGGTGAGGCAATCCTTGACTGCGAAAAATGGAAATTTTACCAAATGTCAAAACTAACGCTTGATTTGTTTTACGTTTCCTTAGTGTACGTTTATCCCAAATTAGTGCTTGCGCCATGTATTTCTAATCTATATGATCTCATTTAAGATCCTCGATGTTGATGTTCTGTAAATGTCCTCCTTCCATACAAAGCGAATAGAATTCACTAGTCTTATCGCTTAGCAATGCCTTAGGGCTGTCGTACTCTTTTACTTCACCCTTATCCAACACAAGAACTTTATCACTATCCAATACTGTTTCTAACCTGTGGGCAATTGTCAAAATTGTTTTGTCCAGAAATTCCTCTCGAATAGTTTTTTGAATGATTTTGTCTGTTTGAACATCAACAGCCGCAGTGGCCTCATCTAATATCAACACTTTCGATGGGTTCAATAATGATCTCGCTAACGAAAGCAATTGACGCTGTCCAGTTGACAAATTGGATCCTCCTTCAAATATTTGCGCAGATAATCCAACATCATATTTAGTTTCATCGACGGCTTCTTGAGAGTTCTCTGGAGATACTGAAGCTTTAATAGTGGTAGACGGTTCTGTTGGTTCAGTTTCCGGTTCAGCGTCATTTTCATCATCACCCTTCTTGGTCTTCATTTGGGCAACGTGGTCTTTCAAATGAGCCAATTCAAGTACCTTCCATAATTGGTCATCATTGTACGCTGATAACGGATCCAAGTTTTGTCTCACGCTTCCTTCAACTGCGTTAGCATCCTGAGGAATAATATTCAAACCACGTCTCAAATCATACAACCCAATCTTGCTGATGTCAACGCCATCAATAGTGATGTTACCTTCAGTCGCTTCGATTAAACGGAATATGGAAAGTGACAATGTCGATTTACCAGCTCCAGTTCTACCAACGATACCAACTTTCTCGCCGGCTACAATATCAATAGTTATATTTTTCAATACTGGGTCCAAGTTTTCTCTGTATCTTGTGGAATAATTTTTGAAAGATATCGATCCCTTGTTTGGCCAGCCTGGAGAAGGACGACTGTTTTCGATAAGCGGTTCTTCTTCTGGTGTCAATTTGCAATATTCAATTATTCTTTCCACTGCAACCCCATTGGATTCCATGTTTGCCCAAAACCGTATAATCATGTTCAATGTACCAGTAACTCCCATCGCATTTATCATGACGAAACCAACTAACCCAGGCGATAGTTCCTTGTTAGTACCAACCGTAGCCCAGATGAATAATGTTGTAGCATATATAATGGTAGCTGAGATTGCCTGTAATCTCATCGACAACCACCTGTTACAATTATTATTCGAGTAACTCACCTTGATCAATTTGTCAATGTAATCAGTGTTTTTATGAATGAATCTCTGTTGCTGTCCATATGCCTTTAAGGTATCTACCCCACTGATAGATTCCTGAAGATGTGCAAATATAGGACTTTTGCAAGCACTATTCAATCGCTTGAGCTCTCTTGATGCAGGAATATAGTACTTTCTCACCTGATTATAGATTAAAAATAGGAAAATCACAACAATACTCATTGATGGTAAGTTGTAAATAATGACTACCAAGTATCCCATAGCTTCAAGCCCAAAGTCGACCACACCCGTACAACTCCAGATTAGCTGAGAGTCAATAACGTTAATGTCCTCCGAGAATCTGTTAATAATCCGTCCAACTGGTGTCGTTTCGAAAAAAGACATTGGTGCTCTGGTAACACAAAGTGCCATTTTTTCATGAAAGTAAGTTGAGCCACTGATACTACAGAAAGCCCATACAATAGAAGTACCAATTAACGTGAACAAAGCAGCCGACATTCCAACTCCGCAAAACAAAGCAAGATAGTAAATGGTGTTAATGTTCTTCCCAGCTTCTAAGTTCATTTCAGACCACGATTTCAATATGTAATTGGCTAACAAACTTCCAGCGACACTGGACGAGTAACACAAAACATACAATGAAACGTAAGAGTAATTACAAGCTTTGAAGTATGTCAAATAGACACTCCATTTAACACTTCCCTTAGCACCCTTTTCTTCAGTTAGACCAGTTTTTCTGACGATATCTGTTCCATCTTCTTCTTCTTCATAATTGTATGAAAATGATGCCATGCTGGCCCTTCTGGTGTCATTTGTTTGAACTCTTTCCAATTGAAGTTCTGCTTCCACCCCTGCTGAGCCACTTGGATAAAACTCTTCAACTTCATTGGAAATAAATTCAGATACTGTTTCAGTTGATTCATCAACTGCTTCCTTAGTTTCCTGTTCTGACTGTTCTTTCCTACCAAATTCATCAATCAAGTTTGCCAAGTCGGACCCTCTTGCCATAACCTCGTCAAGTGATCCTCGTTCATAAATTTTGCCACCTTTCACCATTACAATTTCATGAGAATAGTGCAACACAGAAACAGTATTTGTAGCCAATATCACAGTTTTGGTAGACAAGAGACCATTTCTTCCTAAGACCTCGCTAATAATCTTCTTACATACATGAGCATCAACAGCAGACAAAACATCATCAAGAATTATAACATCAGCTCTTGAGTAGACGGCTCTAGCCAAGGCTAGTCTCGCCTTCTGTCCTCCACTCAACGAGATACCTTTTTCTCCCACCACAGTCTTATCGCCGTCAGGCAACACATCAAAGTCTTTTGTTAATTGGCATGCTTCGATAGTCAACTGGTAGAAAGCTTTGTTCAATTTGCAGCCAAATAAAATGTTCTCCTTTACTGTCGCATTCATTATCCATGGATCTTGGGCACAATATGCTACAGTCCCATTTACCGTTGCTCTAGTGTCTTGTTGCCTTTCAATTGGCAACTGGCCCAAAAGTGATTTGAGTAATGTGGATTTACCACTTCCTACTCTGCCCACAACACATGTCAATTGACCTTTTCTAGCCTTGAAATTGATGTCCTTGAGAGCATATCTGGTTTCCAAATTATCAGCATTTGTAGTTTCTTCGACGACAGAATCCCAAACGAAGGACGCATTAGTTAATTCAACAGTAACTTCGTTCCGAGAAACAGGTTTATAAGTCCTTGTAATGACGTCATCCTCGGTTTCCTCCATTGAGATCAATTCACGTAACCTCTTCAATGAAACATTGGTTTGAACAACTTCAGCAAACAAACTTGGAAGGCCCAACAATGGGTCAGACAACGTTTGAAGCAATGATAATGCTGGAAATGCGACCGATGGTGTCAATGGCACAGACGCAAAATAACTGAATGTAACTAAGCAAGAGCAGGTGATCACAAAAGGAAGACATTTCCAGAAAAACATGATGAGGGCATTGAACAATCCAATTTTCTTTTGCAAAACCAACTCCTTGTCATTCCGTATGGCGAATAATCGTTTCAATAAAGGCTGTTCCCAAGCAAACAATTTGATTGATTTCATAGAAGTCAAAATCTCAGACGTAAGTCTAACTCTTGAGTCTCTAATTTTCATGTTTTCCACGTACAACAGATGAACCGAAGTTGAAACCAACGACAAAATAGGCACCAAGATGATAGCAGCAGCTATTCCAGCCCATGCTGATAATCCAATAATCTTGATCAAAGCAGTCATAGAAATGACCAATCTCAAAGGAATAACAAACATGTCCACTAACGATTGTGGAGCACTAGCCACGACGAAAACATCAGTCGATAAATTATTAACAATATCGCCTGAAGTCTTGTGTTTTCTGGAAGCTGGCGAAAGCTTTATAGCCTTTCTGTAAAGTGCGCCGGAGAATTGAGATTGGATAGTGAACCGGACGAGAAACACATTAGCAAAAAATTGATTGAAAAATGTAAACCTTAGCAAAGATGTGACAAAAATCCCTGACGCGATTGCGATTCCAACAATTGCTGGTTGTCTTGTTAATTCGTTTTGATAATTAGTGAAATATTGGATAAATCTTTGTAGAAGAAAAGTTTGAACAATGCTAAAAATCATCTCCAGCGAATCAAAGAAAAATGCAGCTAGCATATTCAACCAATACATTTTGGTCAAGATTAAGAACAATGACACCTTGGGAAGTTCTTTGTCTTTCTCTGAGGGGTTCGGAATTGTAGCTAGTTTTCTGTCTCTCCGTAGCTTTGCCTTTTCAAATGCTGGAGTCCAATAGCTCATAAATCTTGCATAAGTCACTTCATTAGACATACTAATGTCCAACGCCTCCACGTCCTTGATACTCAAAGAACTTGTCTTATTAACATATCTGATAGTTTTTTCAATATAAAAGAAAACTAGTTCGGAGTAGAAATTGTGGATAGCTTCAATTTTCCAGTTGTTTATTTCATAATAATCAACCAATTCAACAGAAGGCGCAAATGTAGTTGTTTCAAGACAGAGGATAATAACTGAGTTTGCAAATAATGCAATTTCAATGACTTGAATAATGGAATTAGTCGAAGCATCAAATGAGTGGCTCAAGTATATCTTCTTGTGGGAAAATATATCCTGAAGCAACACGATAAAGTTGAGAAACAGCTTGAACGACCAGTAAATTAACAAAGAAGCACAAGCAACAGGAGACCTGGTTGGCTCAATAACATGAAATGGAATTAACACTAGCACGATTGTTGCACAATCCAATTGAAGGTTATAGTAATTCAAACTCAAATTTGAAAAATTGAAGTTGAATGCAAACAATACAAAGACTAGGATACATTGGATAAAAACACTGTTGAGTTTGACCAATTGAAAGACACCGACACTTTTCAATTTGAAAGGCGATCCAAAGCTGTATTTGATTTTGTAAGGGCCATAAAAATTATTGAATAGCAACATCAACAACTGGTACACAACGAATCCAATGGTAACCGCCGACACCACAAAGGCTGTGGACGCTATGAAACATGGATTGACAGTGCTTTTCTTAGGATTGAACAAGGGATTTGCTAATGACTCTTGCAAGCTGCAATGGGTACTGTTTGACCAAATATCCATCATATCTGTCGTGAAACCTGAAAACAACAAACTCACAATCACGTCAGCAATTGCAAATTATATTTCACACAGCTGAAGTGGCTGCAGTACTCGTTGATTGGAATAATTCAGTTACAGGTAGAGTAGTACAACTCGTAAAGTCTGCAAATTGAACTGGTAAAAAATAGCGAACACTGGATAACACTCACCAGACACTAGATACTAGACGACAGATGACAGGTCTAGATACCAGTCAGCTATTTCAGTTACCCGACGTTAGATAATCCTTTTGGCTCTGAATAGATAACAGGAACTCTTCGTATTTATAGTACGATTGCCACATATTGAACGGCAGTATCACTGTTTCTCTAGATTGGAGGAATATGTAACCTACGAAGGCATTTTTGACCAGATAGCGGGAGAGGAACCTGTATTCGACTTGAGTGATCGATGCAGTTATAGCGAGAAATTGTTGCTATTCGAGAAGGCTGCTATTGGATATCTGTTAGTACTTGTTTCTTCGTTGCGAAAAACCATCCTTCTAAAAAATATAACGTCGCACATATGCCAAAAAATGATATACGGAGCCCCTATTGATAGACGGGTGAAATTACGGCTATACTCCCGAATTTAATCATCAAAAATTATTAGTCATAATTAAAGCCGAAGCTTCAATCAGTCACCACTTGTAATCTCCGATAGTAATTAGTTTTGCAAGATACGATGCATATGGTCTTCTCTTCCTAACTTCGTAATTTGGTGATCAAAAAGTTTAGCGATGGTTGTCGTCGCGGTCACAAGTTGAATGTAACCTAAAAGGGGTTGGCAGCTCGCTCCGAGTTTTCATTTGCAGGGCAGCAAGTTCGCTACATGTATCATGTGCCAATGATTACGTAGGAGGACGCGATAGAGCAGCTTTTTGAGCCACAAAACAAAGTAGTGGTTAATCTCTGTATACAGAGTCTCAATTGACTCGTTAGAACTATATGTAATTGCTACCCGTTCGGTTCACTGATGTATTCCTGACCTGTAGATCCGCACAAATGTGTCAAAAAAGATTACGCGAAAACTCCAATTAGTTTGTAAACATACTGATCTTACTCTCCTATCTTGAGGAACGGAATGGCTTCGATACTCCAATACGAATTATGCACCTGGTAACACAACCATATCGAATAAAAATTGCAGCAACTTCTTCACTTCTTTGTTTGACTAAGAATACGAACTACTCAATACCATACTGATTGAGGTTGTGAGGTTTGGTTCTCAAGATTAGCGCTGGTTTAATGTACAAGATGACTATTTGAACATTGTGCAGTATGACATACTCCTTTGGCGATAAAATCAAGCCTCATTTTGCAACAAGTCGGTGCATGACTTCATGACGAATAAATGGATGAATCTGAAAAACTTAAATGTATCCAGCGAGCGATCGTGATAAGAAATGATTTGGAGAAGTTAACTCCGGTCGGAACTGTCTCTTTTGCGAATGTTCCTGTTGATCAACTTTTGCCACATTCTATTCCAACTCATCAACGAAGTCAGTGGAGATGGATGGATTTAAACCACTTGGATGATACTAAGTTGTGCCATTTGATTGTGCGAGACATTCATTTTTTAATGCACTATGGTCATTGCATGGCTACGTATAAAGTTTTTCATTCCGTTGACTTCAAAGATATTATTGTAAAATTGAGAATATATGCGATTCTAGAAGATATATCGGGTTCCAAGTACATACAAGCGTGGAGAGAAACACTTCCATTCCGTGGAAATATTTTAGGTCAAATTCGGGTACGATGGGCTAACGTTTTGTCCATTTTGTCTTACGATGACACGAGTTGGGTTAGACTAGGCACTCCGTTACTGGTTTTTGATTTTTCATATTCAGCGTTCCAATACCCCAAACTGCTTTCCGAAGGCATTTACAAGTGGATGAACAATGAACACTATGAATCAAGAAAATTACTGAATGCTCCAAGGGATTTGCACGCTGCAGTTGAAAAGATCTATAGCTCTATCGATTCCCCAGATTTGAGCAAGTATTCGTCAAAATCATTTGCACTGACATATCTCTTGAATACAGACGAAACAATCAGTAACTTGTTATACACACAGTCAATTCCTGGCGTCAATACTGATCTCTACCCCTTTCAAATTGCATCCATTTGTAAAATGTTAGAACAGGAAACTTGCATCAGAACTTCAGTTGATCCCAAGTTCATCCAAGTTCGATCACCTGGAATGTCCACATTCTTCTACTATAACATAGGTACACAGGAGTTTCGTTCAAATCCCGATGTGTACGTGCTCCCAAAAGGTGGAATTTTAGCTGAAAATATGGGATTTGGTAAAACCTTGATATGCTTAAGCTTAATTTGTTTGACTAAATTTGACATTTCAAAGGTACCTGAAAACTTGCAATTATATCATGAAGAAGAAAAATCACCGAATTCTTTGAAATCCTTATCTGAATCATGCGTCAATACGATCAGCAAAATGTCATTTCCATGGAAGTACTACAGAGAAAATTTACCGGAATCGGTTATTTTCGCTCTCAGTAAAACATCCAACTCTTTTAAAATTACTTTGAGAAATGGAACATATGACCCCTTACATGGTTTAAGGGTGAGACCGTTGTCAAAAAGGTATTCGCAGGCTCAAGACTGTTTTGAAGGTGTCACCCACCGAACTCTTTATCTATGTAACACCACGATTATCGTCGTTCCAGATAGTTTGCTCCATCAGTGGGTCAACGAATTGAAGAAGCACATCGCATCAAGCTTTTTAAACAAGTTGTTCATTTCATCTCATGTGAAGCAAGAAGTTAAAACCAAAAATTCAATATATGTTAACAAAGTCCCTCAAGATGCCAAAGAGTTGATTAAATTTGATCTAGTTATCATAACAACATCCTTTTTATCTCGAAAAATGGAAGAACAAGATTGTGCCTTGAATAAGGTATATTGGAAACGATTGATCATCGATGAAGGTCATAGTATGAACACTCGAAAAACTAAAACAAGTAAGTTATGTTCTGAGTTGATGGCAGAACGAAAATGGGCTGTAACAGGAACTCCAACCTCGGGCCTCACGAATTTTTATGTGGATGAAGAAGTTGAAAGGCGAGAGAGTAAGCCAGCCTCTAAGAACAAATATGTGGTCAAGAACCAGTTTGATGAGAAAAAGGACTTGGTCAAATTGGGATCAATCTTGGGGCAATTTCTTGGACTAGAACCTTACAATTTGCAACCCAATCTTTGGAAGGCTTTGATAGACCGAGTCGAAAGTGGCAACGGCGAAGCCGATATCTACCTAGTCAATTTGTTGAATCATATAATGGTCAGGCACACCGAGGTAGACAAGGATCTAAAGTTACCACAATTACATCATGATGCGGTCTTTATCGAGCCTTCATTTCACAATAAACTTTCAGTAAATTTATTCACAGCAGTGTTGGCGGTTAATGCTGTTTCTTCGGAGAGAACCGATGTTGATTATATGTTTCACCCTGCTAACAGACAACAATTGAGGAAATTAATTACAAACTTACAAAGGGCAACGTTCCACTGGACAGGGTTTAAACAAGACGATATCAAAACATTGATTGGAATTTGTGAGATTTGCTTGAAAGAGAAATCAACTAAATACACGGCTTGTGACATCGACCTATTGCAACGGGCTATTGTCATTTCCAAAGTGGCTTTGAGTAACCCAAGGTGGCGTACTTCGTCGTTGCTACATGAAATGAGTTACTTCGTCACGGGACTACCACATATTTTTTGCAAGTATTTTGGAATCAGTGTTGTAAACTCGGAAGATGTGACAGTATTTGGTGCTCCACAAATAAATGCAATACAAGAGTTCGTTTATAAGAACAGATTTATGGATATGAATAATGATGACAATTTAAATCTGAAGTTAGGGGAGGCATCTAAGAAGTTTTGGACGACTTACTGGAAAGAGAATACAAAGAGAAATGAGGAAATCTTTCACAGACAGGACTCTAATCAAGATTTTAATACAAATTTAGACATTGAGGAAGTTAGAGATACAAGTAAACCTTCAGACAATTTGAAAGATATTAAACTAACCATATCCCCATCAAAGCAGAGATCGAAAATAAGTGATGAGAATTTGAAGAATGAAAGAGAAGAAATTGAAGCTGGCTTCAGTTTTGGTGAATCGTATATGTCGTTTCGATCATTAAGGAATGCTAGTATTCTAGGTACAGCTTCGGCGAAGTTATCATATTTGGGAAGTAAGCTTCTTGAGCATCAACGGGATAATATAAAATCCTTAGTGTTTTTTGAGTTTGAAGATAGCGCGTACTACTTGGCTGAGCTACTTGATATGCTTGGGGTGAAATACATCCTATATGCAACGTTCATAAAACCAACAGAACGAGTTCTGAATTTAATAGAGTTCACCAATTACAACGCGGAGTCGCTTGGGGGGGTTACCATGATAATGGATTTGAGATTGGCAGCTCATGGATTAACTGTGATTGCAGCCACCCATGTGTATTTCATAAGTCCCGTTTGGAAAAAATCAATTGAAGCCCAAGCTATTAAGAGAGCCCATAGAATTGGTCAAACCAAAGAAGTTTACGTGCAAACCTTGATTTTGGAAGGTACTTTGGAAGAAGAGATTTACAATCAAAGGTCTGAAAATTCGGGCAAATTTCTTATGGATAACAAGGTAATGCAAGATTTTGTACTTCGGCACAATTTCTTAGAATTACAGCCTAATGAATTAGAGTACGCTAAGTTTACAACTCCGATGAACTATTCAAGTCAAACGATAAGTTCTCGACAGGATGGTGAGCAAGAATATTCTTTGGCAACACATGTCTCAAATTGTGATGAAGTGAAACTGATTCATGAATGGACCATGAAACTATTCACCACTGACAATCTTGAGAAGTTGAATACTCAGAATGCTAAGAAATTTTCAAAAACTTCTAGAAAACTGGGAATTGACTCGTATGTAAACGATACAGATAGCGAGGATGATATTATACAAGTAGAACGACCAAACAAACGGATTATTATGGGAAAGGGAAGAAAAAGAGTGCGGTTTTAAGTTCTATATTACAAAGTTATACGGTAATATAACCTAATGCTATTATTACAATTGTCTCACAATGATAGTACCATCGGTCGATGTCGATAGTATTATGTCCCCCGATGGGTGTGTGTCAACATCAAGCACAGTACCTAAATGGCCATCCCATTTTGCTTGAACTCTTGAAGACAGAAAGTTCCACGAAGTCACTGAGTGATCTTCCGAGCCCGATAAAATCGACATGTTGTCGACGGTAAAACATGCTCTTATCAAGTAAAACTCTTTACCCGAGGGTGCGCCATGGTAAATGTGTGGGTTTAACCGAGAAATACCTTCAGGAATAAAAGAGCTTGCACTGCAAGCTCGGATTTGACCCGTGAAACTTCGTGACACCAAAACCGAGTCATCATTATTTATCGCGATCGATGTGATCGAATCATTTTGACCAGGACAAGACCACATTGGTTTATTGATAATTCTTACATCATAGGCAACAACGGTTGGATCAATTCCCCCAATGTAGAACGTGGTGCCCTGGTTGTTGAATGTAGTTGATAGTAAAGGATAATTTGTCTTGACTGTTCCTACTGGGTCCCGTTGACGAGAATCCCAGATGTTGGCTAATCCATCGTCCCCTACACTTATGCCAGTCAAGTTGTTGGTGGTTGCAATCTGATTAACTACTCCCTGGTGACCTGACCATTTCCGGATACGTTTTCCTGTAATGCTATCCCACAACCCCACCGTTCCATCAGCTGAAGAAGAAAGAATAGTCTCATCTTCCATCCAGTCCACAGAAGTCACACCACCTTTATGGCCAGATAATACACCATAGTTTGGTGACGGATTGGCCTCGTTTACCGGGAGATTCCATAGATTGATCGTCTTGTCTATACCACCAGAAGCAATTATGGATCCACTTGGACTAAAGGAGGCAGACAAAACCGCACCTTGATGGCCCTGAAGAACCACTGCCGTGCTATAAAGCATATTACCACCGTCTGTATCCCTTATGGCCACTTCATTGGCACCATTGATATGGTTTTGTCGTATTTCAGCTGACATTTCATGATTGAGTTTATATTTCTACTATTTTTTCTTTTTTTCGTTTACCCATCTCATTGTTATCTACATACTAAATAGTACTAAGATAAATATTCGTAAGAATTGTTATCAACCCGTCGGATGTACTCTCGTTCAATCAACAGGTCGATAACACGTTTGATGTCGATGACTTTGGCTTGGAATCGGGTGAGGGTTTGTGGCAACACTTCGTTGATGAGATCATTGTGTTTGACAATCTTTCTAGATTTCATGATTCGAACAATGCATGCCGATAAGAAGTTCTTTCTTGTTTCATCAATTTCCTTGGAGGCTTGATCTTCTTCTTGTTTTGGTTCGTTTGTTTTGATTGCACTGATAAAGTTCACTTTCAACTTCTTCGACTTGTACTCTTCGACAATGGTGAACTTGGTATGGGGCAGGTTGAAATGTTCGTTTCCTGGCGGTAATTGATCAATCAATTTGTACTTGGTGAAAGGGGTCAAGTGCGCCTCAAAACTGTTGAGTGACCCTCCGACTTTCTTGTGCAACTCTTCGAAACTGTAGCTTGATTCGAAATTGAATGCCATCAAGATCATTAATTGCAAGTTACTAACGGTAAATATGAATGGTGGTTTACCTTTCCTCGATAAATTTGCCTTCACTTCGGCTCTTCCATGATTCCACAACCATTTCAAGTCTCTTCCAGTGTGCTTACTCCCATAAATTTCAACGACTTTTTCGAAAGGTTGCCTCAACTCCTCGGCAACATTCAAATTGTAATCCTCCGAATGGTTAAATGGCCACATACTTTGCGCTAAAATCAATGGATTGAAATCTTTGACTGAATCAAACGATGGTAACTCCTTTTTTAAATCCTCCGACGCCTTCATATCGGAAAACATTTTCGTCATTCTTGCGGTATATTCTATGGAGTTTTCCTCTTGTAACCTCTTTATGATGCGCTCTTCCAACTCTTCTGACTTACTATTACCATTGATTAACCGTTTTGCCAACAGACGACGGTAGTATTCCTCAAATGCGTCTTTATCGTTAATGAATTTGAAAATGATCATCAAATTGTCAGGATTCATGTCAGCCGTGTCAACCTCTTTCGATGTTCCTCTCAAAAAACCATCAGCATATTTTGCTAACAATTCAGGGGTTTTGCAATTCACCTTAGGTGTTGGGGTGGCGATAGGGTTCTTGTTGAAAAAGTACCGGCATGCGTTATCGAGGGCCTTTATGAATAATGTGTCTCTGTCAAATGCTTCACTGACCACGGAGTTGTACTCATGATAAATGGAGATTAATTTATTAATGTATGTTTTAGGGTCAACGACACCAACTGGCCTTCTCGACGATGTGGTGGGTGCATCCTGCTTGGCATTTTCTTCCGCAGTTGTCTTTAATGCCAATAATGCCTTAGATGCCTGGTCCTTTATGTAGGCATCAAATGCTTCAGCCAAGGGCAAAAGAGTACTAGGAACACGAGATAATAACTTGTACATTCGATGAATGTTGTCCATTTCATTCTGTTCCAACAGGGTGAGGAATTGGTCGTACATCTCTTGGGCATGGTCCTCGATCAATGCCTTATTAAGGGTGTCGACAAGAGCCTTTTTCGAATGGTCTTCAAGGTAATTGTTGCACCGAGAAATTTCCTCGTTCAATCTAGTTTCACACTTTTTCATATAATCAACTACACTATGCTCTTGCAAGAACTTTTGCGATTCGTGGCAATAATAATTCTTCGTGCCTTCCAAAAACTTGGTCTCGAAATGCTTGATATATTCCACCAAGTTGGACTTTTTCAAGTCCTGAACATCGATTCCTAACGACACCAACGACTTGATGCAAATGGAAATCACCCTGGTTTCAACATACTCGTTGTTTCTTTGCCTTTCGATTTGGTCCAACACCTGACCAATCAAGATGGTGGCGCTATTTTCAAACATTTCCGACTTCCACGTAATCAAACACAATGTGTTGACGTCGTAGACATTGCGCTTCCCGTCAGTACGCTCCTTCATCACCCAGTATCTATTCATGTAGTCAAACACATTACTCAAGTATCCAGCACCAATGGTGAATCTGGTCCATTTCCGCACGTAAAATTGCAAGAACGTCTCGTCTGGACGTTGTTTCAACCCTTGGATAAACAGAATCAAGTAATCCGTGAGCTTGTTGTAAATCTCTTCTCCTGCCAACGAATACGAACTGGGGCCGTCCTTGGATGGCCCAAACCCAGTTCGCGATTTATTGACACAGTAGTTGTATACCGCAGTGTAGCAGTTCATGTACATCTTGGTGGTGACACCCTGATCTCCGTGGGAACCCAAAATAAACTCCAACCCCGGCTGAATAAACGACCATGTTGTGGTGAGATCATTTGCAACGGGAATCGACATAGAAACGGGGTTTTGTCCGGGAATTCACCTCTGTTCAAGTAATATACTATATGACTATATCAATTGCTGCCTCTATGGTGCACAACAATCAATTACTATGGTGTTGCTTTTGGTGGATTATGTTGAAATGTGTACTCTCATTTCCCTGTTTAGTTTTTCACCATATATGAAGGAATACAACCTGGGTTTTTAGACTTTGATGATTTACACCTTGCCCCATGTGTTTGTACTACGATTGTCGAGGTGCCGTGCTGTCTATCATTGAACTATATTGAGACAAAATCTCGTGGCATTTGCACGGAAAATGGTGTATTTGGATTTAACTTGCTACGGTTCTACTCTGAAACAAAGGTGGACCTGGGGCCACACCAAAATTGTGCTCTACCAGTGCCGTGATACCACGGTCCAAGCTTATTGTAATCGCTCACTTAACATCATGATACTATGCTGGATTGTAGACTTGTAGTTCGCTCATATTGGGGCTTTTGCTGCTCTAGTGGTGCAACAACGTAAGCATGAACCGATAAGTGACGGCTCTTGGGACCAAAGATGTCATTTGCAAGATACAATGTTTCCTGTAAACACTGTAGTTGTATCCCAAAATAAATTTTGGCAACCTATTTTGCCATATTGTCTCCATAGAAATTTCCTCTATTCTTTCCATTTACTCTCTTGGAGTTACTCTGGCGATAATTCTCGCGACAGCCAACATAAATACAAGAATCCACAAGCAAATCGTGATCATTAGAAACGATGTCATGGCTCGTTCTCGCCGACATATTGATGCGATCACAGGAGCAGCTTCCCCGGTTGCAGCAAGAATTTCCGGACTAGTGCGGCACACCCATCTGTCATCGGTTAACGTATTGAACGCTAGAGTCACGTTAGCCGAGCTGAAAATCATAAATATCGTATCCAATAGCACATAAGTGACTTTTTCAAGGGGGTTTCTTAATCCTACCGGTTTCCCTCTGTACTCATCATGGGCAATATATATCAGATACGCAATGACACAGGTGCTCACAACAATGCACATGATTGTCGATGCTTGCTGGCCAATTGATTCTCCATCGAGTCCCTTTTTGGACCGCTGATAGATGGTACAAGCCATCCCTAGAGCACAGGCAGAAAATATGATTATAAAGATTCGTAAAAGTAAGGGAATAAGTGGGTTTAAAATCAACAATTTTTTCACCGTGGGAAGCACTTCTGCTCGTTTTTGTTTCGTCATCCAGTACCCAGCAGTAGACCTAAACCTTGACGTTTCTGCATCGCTAGCCGCATTACCCCAGGACCGGTTGAGCTCTTTGGTCATCTCGTCGTCAGACCCTAACAATGCCGCTTTCAAACGGTGGTCACCGTCCCACTTGGTCATAAGATCGTACTTCTCCTTGTAGGATTGATCAATCTTGATGTGAGGGTACAATTTGGGCTCCTCAATAGACCCCACGAAATTCTTCCACGAATTGTTCAAATGGCTGATGTATATATCGTTGGCAAAACTGGCGTACTCCTCATCGCCAGCATATTCATGCTTATGAGGTTCACCGGTGACTCGTTGTGGATGAATGGACTTCTCGTTGATGGTGTTGACATTGCTATTCACCAATTGGTCCTTGAAATGAGCTTTGGTGATGGTATCGAGGACAAACGGCGGTGTGTTGTTTGGGACGTGCGAGTAGGCATCGGGGAGCTTGTCGTTGGTATCGCCCGCCGACATATCAGTTCCGTGGTGTTGATTTGTGAATTACCGCCAGGACCGTATTCCTTGACTAGTACAAACAATGTATGTGTGGAAGTCCCCACCTGTAGATAAAGATGCACAGACTTGAGTTGTTACCTAATATGGCATTGCAAAATGTATACAGTCGCTACGGAACGTTGTGGGTGTTCAGTGCAGCCGCAACAGGAATGGCGTAAACAGAACTTCCCCTATACAAATTTTCACACCAGTTAACATCACAACCAGGCGCGGACTTCGACATTGACTTGCGGTACCGACTGCAAAAACGGTACCGTTGGAGAAAAACCACGATGCAGATCCCTCTCAATGCTCATTGCTCAATGTTCAATGCTCACTGCTCGGCACATGGGATGTATGGGTTTGAATTCCATACAACACTCGATTGACTGGAGCTAAAATTGCTGTGTTGCCGACAGCAATTGTGAATTTCAATTTGGTGCGATTGATGAAACTAGGGGCGCAGCCAGAGACACTGTTGCCACCACAAGCGGTGATTTTTGTTAAATACTTTGTAGTGTAGAGTTAGACAGAATGGTATGGTTGTGGTATTTGGGTCTTTGCCACAGATTGTTGTTATCGGCATTAAGAATTTCACCCCCCTATGCAACGAACGCACTACAATAGCAACGGCCGGCATCAGCCCTTTTCCCTAGCGTAGGCCCATGGACGTATGTGCAGCCGTTAGGGGACACATGACGTATGTCATCGTGGTGAAATCACAGCCTTTTCGACCTAATTCCAGGCCGGTGGCGTCAGCCGACTGGTATTATAAATTGGTAAATCGGTGAATTTCATCTTCATCATCAACACTAGTATTGGCGATACTAGTGTGTGGCGACTACTTCCTTGGGTTTCCTCTCTCATTGGGTTACAATTGCGTAGGTGTCAAGTTTACCATGCTTAACGTTGCCCGAGTTTCTGTTCGGTATAAATCTACCGCCATTAATCACAACTCTGTCTACGTGATTTCGATACCGATCACCACCGCCAAATCGTACATCTATTGCCATCACAGGCCGGGTTTTTTGCACGAGTCCCAGCGCAAAACTATTCCCCTTGTGGTAAAGTTCGAGAATAAGATTATTGATTTTGCTACCAAGGGTTGGAACAAGCTTGTGCTGTCAGAGAAGTCATGGAACGTTCGTATTGTTAAACTTATTAGGTCACTATTGGACACCATTCCTTACGAAGAGAGTTGCTTGAAATCTTTCCCCCTGAAGGCGGCCATGATCAGAGAAGCTAACCTTGACATCGCTGAAGCCAAACAATTGGCTTCCCCCTCCAATGAGCAACCAAAGAAAACTACGACGATTATGCATTCTGATTTTGAAAATCAAAAACTCCCTCTCGAACAACTTGCACCCATTCCCTTGTACCATCCGTCATTTCAACTTCCGTCCAAAATTCTTAGCCAATTGCATTCCTTCAGAGAAGACGCTTACAAGCACCATGTCAAATACAGTTGGTTGTGCGCCATTGGGATTCCCCTTTCTTTGCCGGTGGCTCTCATACCGGTTCTCCCTAACGTGCCTGGGCTTTATCTTTCTTATCGGTTGTATTGTAATATTAAGGCATTGCAGGGGATAAAGCACTTGGACTATTTGTTAGAGAAAAAGCCGGAATCAAAAGGAGCAGTAGGAAAGTTCTCCGATACTAACCACCTCAAGTTTTTACCCATTGAAACACTAGACGAATTGTATGGCAAAATCGAGCCAACACCAGAAGAATCGGTGATTATCACCCCAGAAATCATCGACGGGTTGGTTGAAAAACTACAATTACCATCACTCAAACCGGATTTACTGAAGGCATTATCCCAGGAGCAGAAAAGACTTGCAAAACTCAAACAGTCATAATTATGTAAATAGACTACCAATATACAATAGGTAGATCACGAGAAGTTGATCCGTGACTATAGACCATTTCACCAGCGCCAAGTTGATGGGCAAATAATAAGCTTCGAGCATTAGCGAGATGTACGTCGCATCAATTTATCCTATCAGATCACTGGATGGTGAATAGCTCTACCCGTGAATAGGTGGTCCTCGGTTACAGTGTAAGCAGAGCAGTAGTGTAGATAGGACGGAAGCGGCAGTAGCAGCTCTATTTAGCGATTTTCCATTGTCTAGTTGGCTGATCTATAAAAGGGCACTTCGCTAATGATACCGCGTAAATCCGATCAGTATCACTAACCACAATTGTGCACGGTGGTTGAACTTCTCTCTTCCATGGATTCGTATACTGTTGAAGAACATCTCGATGTGCTTTCGCATGCATTATACTTGTGCACATCTGTGCTAACTACATCCCATGGATCTCCGTGGGTTGTCGAGTCTAACCAACGCATTTGCCAGGCTCTTTCAAGAATCGATGCTAGAAATGGGTCTAGTCTACACGTGAGTGCTTCCACGCGAAAACGATCGCATATAAAGGTCAGTTTTGTTCATTGATGTCACCTTGGTTTTGGTCGTACGACCTCAATTCCGCGATGATGTTGTTATAGAAATGACGGCTGCAAAGGAAACCCGGAACCTGATGCCGCACGCGGCACCAAAATTCCGTCAAATTTTCCTTATCTGGCTTTCATATAATGAGATAATGAGGTTAAGCCTGATCGATATAAAGGCATTTCTTTGTAGAAGCATCATGAAATAGGGCTAATATGGAGATTGCATCAAGCAAAATTAAATTGTTTTTTTTTGTGGATCAGTGATTCATATTTTTGTTATGAAGGACTCTTCTTCTCAGGACCTGCCCTGTGAGATGGTGCCAGGTACCATTCATCTAGTTGATGTCCGCGGAATTCTAGACGTTCAGAAAGATAAGCTGAATGTCATCTTGATCCCCCAACCATCATCCAACGTAAATGATCCATTAACATGGTCCCAAACCAAAAAAATCCTTCAGTTCGCATTATTGTGGTTTTGGGCATTCATGTTGACAGTATCGGTGACGTTTTCGGGTCCATTATTTGACGAGTGGACATCAGCATTCGAAATTTCGTTTAACCAGTTGAACATATACTATGCTTTAAGTTACCTATTTTCTGGAGTCGGATGTCTCGTTTTGCAACCGACAGCTTTGAAACTTGGCAGACGAGGGGTATACTTAGTGTGCACCATCTTTGTTTTGGTTGCAAATGTCATTGGTGGTGTTGCAAAAAATGTCGGGTTTTTATACGGAAACTCCATTTTGGCAGGATTTGCTTGTTCTCCGTCTGATTCCTTGATTGAGATTTCGGCAACTGATGTTTTCTTTGTCCACGAGAGATCTACAGTTTTCGGAATCATCATTTTGGCGATTTTCGCTGGGTCGTATTTGGGTCCCGTGGCTTCAGGATATATTGCTGAAGGAACGAACTGGAGGTGGACTTTCTGGGTCCAGGTAATTATTTATGGGGCATTATTTGCTGTTCAACTTTTCTTAATGGAAGATACAACTTTTAGAAGGTACAACACCGAAGACGAATTGGAACAGGAAATATTGCAAACAATCAAATCCCACGACTCTCAAAAACATTCTGCTAAAGAGGATGAAGAAAAAGCGAAAATGAGTTCCGAAGAAGTGTCGGAGAAGAATGATGAGTCGTTGATTCCAAAAAGAACGTACTGGCAAAGAATGAAATTGATCGAATTAGAACACAATGACCTTCGCCCGTGGCTTACCATCTTCCTCAGACCATTTTATCTTTGGAATTTTCCTGCTATTTTGTGGGGATCATTAGTGTACGGGGCGCAAATCATGTGGGTATCATTAATTGGTACCACTCAATCGGAATTCTACAGTTCTCCGCCTTATAACTTCACGGTAGCACAAGTGGGTCTAACAAATTTGGGAGCTTGTGTAGGGGCGTTCATTGGAATGTTATACGGAGGGAAGTTTGTTGATTGGTTATCGCTCCGGTTGGCAAGAAGAAATAACGGGATCTTAGAACCAGAATTCCGATTATGGGCCATGATCGTACCTACAATATTAAATGCGGCAGGAATTCTAGCCTACGGCTTACCGCCATACTATGAAGCTAAGTGGGAGTACTCCGTTATTATTGGTCAAGGGTGTCTTGGGTTCTCCATGGGAAGTATTGGAGCCATTTGCTTGACATACGCCGTGGATTGTTACCATAACGTAGCCAGTGAGGCCTTGGTATTGATGTTATTTTTGCGTAATATGATCGGAACAGGGTTTACATTTGCTATTGGGCCATGGATTGATAGGGACGGTCTCAAGACCACCATCTGGTTAATGTTTATGTTATCGGTGGTTATCAACGGGAGTTTCTTCGTCATGATCATATACGGTAAAAGACTCAGAAAATGGACCCAATCAAGATATGAGAAATACTCCGATCCATATTATGGAGCTATCAACTTGTTCAAGAAGCGCTAGAACAATGTACACTAGAACAATGTACGCTACACCATTGCTACAGTTGGAAATGTAACTGTTGGCATTTTCAATATGCCGTGTACGTAATCTGTAACTATGGCCGTTATTTTGATGGCTGCATCTGTCATGCAAGGCAATGCAGCATCGATGTCACGAGACCTCGTGCGGTAACTGGGGGGACATTCTTTAGTGTTCTGCGGTGCATGAACATAGTCTTTCGCACAGAACCTAAATTATACAGTCAGGGTAACGTTAGGGTTGAGCCCTAGACGTAGTCCAGCGGGGAGTGCGAACAGTCACGCCATATTGTACTACGATACTCTGGGGGAGGTTATAAAAATTGAAATATTGAAAAAACTATATACTTCTTTTCTTCTTCTCGCTACACACTAATTATCATTAAATATGAGAGATAAGTGGAGAAAGAAGAGAGTTAGAAGACTTAAGAGAAAGAGACGGAAGGTTAGAGCTAGATCCAAGTAATCGGACAGAAATGATGTCGAGTCAATCGTGAGTTAATTCAAGTATATGGATATAACAATATATTCATTTGTAAGGATTTCCTAGTTCTTTAAATACCATTCAATGTTTAACTTGGTTGATTTAGCTATGTTATATTGGTTTATTTAAATATTGTATGTGTCCGAAATGTATAAAATTAATAATGTTTTGTTGTAGCCATTTTCTTTGATTTCAAAGTGTTAAAGGTGGAGTTAAATTTCGTACTTCGTTTGTCAGATCAGATCAGTTGTTGGGTTTCGTTGATTACGTGGCTCTGATCAATAGCGTCTTGTACGTGGATATACTAGCTGATATCGCTTTTCCTTTGAAGTGTTGAGTTTTAGCAATTTTTCAACGATTTTTCGAGATTGAAATCTGAGGTGGCTAACCACAAACGTTTACATCGTCAAGGAAACACGCAACCAAACTACGCCAGCCTGTTTATGGCTCAAGTAATCTTCCATGTACAGTTTGACTGTAGGATTTTTTAAGACGGTAGCTTGTCCTTGACATCACCTAAGAATTGATCTACTATAGGCAACGGGCAGTAAGTTTAGACAATCTTGTAGCGAAAGGATTGATCAATACTGCTGAGTAGAGTACGCGATCTCACCTGAATGCAGTTTTAGAGGTATCAATGTGATTGGAAGGAAAATACTTCAAACTTGGTCGGCCTTTTGTTCAGAGTGCCGAACTCTCGTAACTAACTCAACTTTGTAATTGACGAACCAAATTTATTTCAATCAAGTAGGAAAAGTTGGCTAAGCCACGTCTCGCTTCCTCTGGCAGATTACCTACGCAAACCCTGTATTTATGGTTTGAACCTCGCTATACTAATTTTCCAAAAACTCGAAGGTTTGGGTTTGTTGAAAATGTGTGGTCCTGCGTGGTTTACAAATGGCTGCAAAATATGCTTTCAACAAGAATTGCAATTGTGCCCCAAAGTGGATCTTAGCTGTCGGCACAAGCTTAAGTCCCCTTGTGGTAATCATAACAGAAGATGACTAGCAAAAACACCCACAGTGATGGAAATGCGCCAATCTCGTTACCTTTGCAACAACCAAGTAGAAATGCTAATGCCAGACTTGTGAAAACAGCCCCATTAGTTTCGACTGAACCATTCCAAGCTTCAGAAAATAGGCTATTAACCATCAATGCCCCCAGTCAGTCACCTTTACCTTTTAACAACACAAGCAAGACGGATTCTAGCTGTTTTGAGATTGAAACTTTGTCTGAGGAGAGCCTCTTTGAATTCCAACAACAGTTCGACGATAATCTTCACCATTATCCTCCTCATGACTTAACTAAAGAACCTGCTAAATTGAAATCGTCAATAAGATGTAACCGTTCCTACAATGACTATTTCAACCGAAGTATTGAAAGCAGATTCCTTCAATGGAACACATCAACGTCGCAATACAATATCGACCCAGTGATTAATGGTAAACATCCCTTCATGAAAGAAACATGGGGAACTTCAAGGGACTTTGTTTCGTTGTCGATGTTTGACTCTTTTAGAAATTGGTTCAATTCAGAAAACCCTGAATGCGGTGGACCATGTCCTACTTCGAAAGCAAACCCGAGCAAAGATATAGAGCGGGCAAATTCGATCACTCTGCATAAGGATGGCATCACCTATAATGCCAACATTCTACTCCATATGAAACTCAAACCGAATAGCTCGAAGTCATTTATTACTACTCGAGAGTTAACGGATTCTGAGACACCGCATGTTTTCCAATCTCAACCAACACCGATAGCAAATCCAGTGTACGACTTTAATTTTGAAAAGCCTTCGAAACAATTTGAAATATACGAGCCAGAGACTAATAGTGACCTTTTGCAAGACAATTTTGCTTCTGCGTGTTTCAGCCAATGCTGGTCGTCCACAAATTGGTTGATAAACGAGGTATTTTAGTTTTGTTTACATTCTAATATATAAATATAGATGACAAAAAAGGAAGGTGAACTAAATAATGTGTTTATCAATAACTATTCAAAGATAAGAATTATATTTTCAATTATTCATGACAACACATTGCTCTGTGGACAATAAAAAAAGTTAATGAATTAAAAAGTTGCATATAATTTATTCAGATGCTTCGGCGAATCTTTCGCTAATGGTGGCTAAAAGTTCACTGAATTTCTTTCTACCAGCTTCTTCACCTTCAGATGGTTCAACGAATTTGGAAGATGAAACAGCATGCTTGACATCAGCGGTAGCTTCTGCCAATTTGGACCATTGTGCACCATTGGTGACCGCTTTTTGAGCTTCATCGTGGTAAGCCATAAAAGCTCTCATCATATCGAACGTCTTCCAGATAGGACAGAATTGATCATAGGTAGAATAACCGTTTTGTTGAAGGAAATCTTCTTTGATCAAGGTTGCAACATCTAAAGTAATTTTATCGGAATCAGACAAAGCAGATTTACCAACTAATTGAACAACTTGTTCCAATTCTTCGGCATTGGATAAGATCTCCTTAATTCTATCTCTCAAGCTTGCAAATTGTGGATAATTAGCATCATAGTACTTGTTCAAAATATTAGTATATTTGGAATAAGAAACTGAAGTGTTGACCGATGGGAAATGCTTTCTTTGGGCCAATTTTTTATCCAATCCCCAGAAAACTTGAGTAATACCCAAAGTTGAGGTGGTAACTGGATCGGAGAAATCACCACCAGCAGGTGACACAGCGGCGACAATGGAGACAGACCCAACTCTGTTTGGAGAACCCAAGGCAACGGCCTTACCAGCTCTTTCGTAGAACGATGCCAACTTTGCACCCAAGTAAGCAGGGAAACCTTGATCAGCAGGCATTTCTCCCAATCTACCAGAAATTTCTCTCAAAGCTTCGGCCCATCTAGAAGAAGAATCCGCAATCATAGAAACATTCTTACCTTGATCTCTGAAATATTCAGCAACAGTGATACCAGTATAAATAGAAGCTTCTCTAGCAGCGACAGGCATATTGGAGGTGTTCGCAACCAAAGTTGTACGTTTCATAATTGGTTCCTTTCTACCAGACACTTCAGTGAATAATTCTGGGAATTCCATCAAAACTTCTGCCATTTCGTTACCACGTTCACCACCTAAATTGTTAGTAAGAGTTTTCAAAAACCACGATTAACAAAAAAAAATACATACATCCAACATAAGTAATAATGTCCGAGTTGGAGAATTTAGACAACGATTGAGAAATAACCGTCTTACCACAACCGAACGCACCAGGAATACAGGTAGTACCCCCTTGAACACATGGGAACAACGAGTCCAACACTCTTTGACCAGTCAATAAAGGGTGGTCTGCAGTCAACTTTTCCGCCACTGGTCTTGGAACTCTGACTGGCCAAGTGTGCATCATAGAATATTCAAACTTCTTTCCATCAAACTCGACTTCAAGAATTGGTTCATCCACCTTGTAAGAGCCCGATTCGGCAATCGAAGTAATCGTACCTCTTGCTCTTGGAGGTAACAAAATCTTGTGATCGTCCAACAACGAGTTTTCAAACACCGAGCCGAAAATATCACCACCAGTGATGTGGTCTCCAATTTTCAAGCTTGCAGGATTGAAATCGTACTTGACTTCTCTGTTCAATGAAGGAACGTCAATACCTCTTGGAATATAAATTGATTCAGAGAGGTCCTTAATTGCTCTTAAAGGTCTCTGAATACCATCATAAATGGCCTCCACTAAACCAGGACCTAATTCCACCGAAAGAGGTTTTCCGGTTCTCAAAACAGGATCACCGACAGTGACACCAGCAGTTTCTTCATAAACTTGAATGGTTGCTTTGTCTCCGGAAATTCTAATCACTTCACCAACCAAATTATCATGGCCGACTTTCACCAATTCGTACATGGCACATCCAATCATATTTTCTGCCACAATGACAGGACCAGAAACAGAGAAGATGGAGCCGTACTGCGATTCGTTCGCATCATCTAAAGAAAGACGTTTGATTTCCTTACGAGCGCTCTCTATAGCACCTGCCTGCAATTGTTAGTACTGCCCCTGCTATGTAAATGTTGCGTGGTCGAGTCGGCTCAATTGACGTTACGCACGTCAGCATCTGCCCTGTCACACACACCCGTTCCTGCCAGACATACCATTTTCGATTATTTGGGTTTTGAATAACCTTGTCAAACTCGTTAATATAAGGGTTATCTTATTTCACGTCGTTGGCCATGGGGCGTGGTCGTGGAAAACAATATTTGGGTGGCGCTACCGTTCGCACCACCACTTGAACGCAATACTTGGATGATTACCGCCAGGTACGCCGCCGACCGGGTGAACTTGCACGGAAAAGTCCAGTATGTACGCAACGAAAATACGTAGCCACACTTGGTTTACTTGACTATAAAACACATATATGATACTCTACCGCCATCACAATAAGATGCCATCTGCTGCTTACGCAATGAGCAGTATGTGTACAAGTATCCCGTTGTAATGTGAGAGTACTGGCCGCTGTAGCCCAATTGCATGGCAAAATGCCCTTTTGGCTCGTTCTGCTACTAACAAGATTCATTAGTATAACAAAGCTTAAATATTTTCACTGAAATTACCTGTCTTCTGGTGGCGCATACACTCGTACGTCGTATCATGCCTATGAAACGCTCCATTCTGCCGTGTATTGTCTATTTCGATCCTAGTTTCTGTGCTCTGTCCCATGCAATATCGCACATGGCATTAAATGCCTCTGCTCGTTCCGCCAGGATATCGTTTTTCTCGATTCTCTGGGCCATGTTCTCCATAATGACGGGTCTAGACCGACCATTGACAAAAACAACATATCTCAACCCTGGGAATGTCATCTCGTAGAGGTCGTTTAGATGGATCAATTTGTTGGTTTCTTCAGCATTGCCCTGCAATGATTTCTGCTCAGCAGAACTGTGCGTCGACAATGTAACATTGGTAGCTTTCGACGATCCTCCTAATCGCGGATGTGCTGCAATGATCTTACTGATCCGCTCGTCCACCGGGTTTCCCGTCACCTTCGCATCGGCTTCCGCCGATTCCAAAAACCTTATCAATTCTGTCCTGACGGCCTCTATCAATTGTTTGTAGGATGCAAAATTACCTGGGAGAACTTGCTCGACAACTAGCGTGGTTAACGTTTGACATGGCTCAAATAAGTGACCAAGAAACTCTGCCTGTTCTTCTCGACTCAACAGGCCCACTGTGCTGATATCAGGTAACACGTATGTCATGGAAAATGGGGGTGTCTTCACTTGTGTTTTTGATAGATTATGACCCTCCTTATATATGCGATACGATCCAGTGTGTCGGAAATTTCCGAACTACCAATGTAAGGGAATTTCCTACAATTCAACCGCATCGCATCCTAAGAGTACACAAGACCAGTGGTAATGTGAGGTACACAACACTTGTCCTTGAGTCTCGATTATACATGGTAAGACATTCTACGTAACTTATATTAAATACTAATAAACAAATGCAAGCATGAATATGGGATATTTGAATCCAGTTCTATGGGAAAGTGTTTCAAATGAGATGAGGATAATCTAGGTAAAGTGCTCTAAATGTCTCAATCTTTCCAATTCTTTCTTTGATGGAGCACCCCTTTGGGCAATCAATGGATGTCTCCATTGTTTGACATAGGTGAACAAAACGTCAGCCAATTGGTCCAACTCAGAGATGCCCAAGTCGGCAAATGTTTTTGCCGAAGGATCAATGGTTTGGTTGATCAAGTGTCTTTCGATTTGATCAGGGTTGGTCATTTTCCAGTAGGCCAATTGCTTGATGGCAGCAGAGAGTTTGGCAATTGGCAATGGCAAGTCGTAGTCGGCAAAACTATACGATAATGGTCCAGCATTAGAGAAATCTTGTGTAATACCGTGGATCATCTGTCTGATTTCCAAGAAGGACAATTTTTGGTCCCCATATAATTCATAAGTTTGGCCAGCAGTCGAGTCGGTAAACCCAATGTGTTCCAAAGCTTTGGCAACATCGGTGACATGCACGGGGTATACTTCCTTGGCGTTTCTGTTAGGAGTCCACATCTTCAATTTTGGCCCGAGATAGTTCAATAAGTTGTCTTCTCTCCCGTACATTGGGGCTGGTCTAACAATGGTGGAGTCAGGAATAATGTCTCTCACAATTTGTTCACCAATACCCTTGGTGGCATAGAACACCGAGTTGGATTCAGGGTTGGCATTGTATGAAGATACATGGACAAATCTTGGGACCCCAGCATCTTTGGCTGCCTGAGCAATTCTTTGGGTAATGGCGACGTTGACGTCAGCCATTGAGAAGTTTTTGGTGTTGTAGTCAGCACCAATACAGTTGTACACAATATCAGAATGAGCTACTGAATCTTGGATTGATTTCAAGTTTCTAGAGTCAAACTCAACAAAGTTTACTACACCCAAGTCACCTTGAATCTTCAAGAATCTCTTTTTCATGTCGTCTCTGAAGGGAACTACGGTGATAGTCCCATGTCTAGCCAACTTAGACGTCAAGTAACGTCCCAAGAACCCCGATGCACCGAAAACGGTGGCAGTGTACCCGGTTCTCGAAGATCTTCCTCCAGCACCAATCACTTGGTTGACTTTGCCGTTCTTGGTAATGTTGATGTCGGAATCCAAAATCGACGTGTACACGCTTCTAGCACCAAAAGGTCTACTAATAGGCTTCACCGATACCCTCAACATTTTGTATAACAATGGTGTGTTGTAGTTTTATCACGCTGCAAATTCATTATAATTTCCATCGTCTGGTTGGTTAATACTGCGGGTGCGTGTGCTGCCCGTTTTTTTTCTGCCAACGACCAAACAAAATATTTCCCTAGTGACAAAATTGCGTGTGCAAATACCAAAGACTATAAACTCGAATCAACACCTAATCGTTATTTTAGCCTTACCACAGCGCTACCACATGTAACTCATTTTTCAATTATATTAACTATATAGCAGTTTATAGATAACAGAACAACGTAAAACAAACATAAAAGTGTAGAACTCATGAATGGTGTATGGGAAAGTCGGTGCCCTCCATTGAGTAATATCCAAAACAGTAGGATACAATGGGAATGCTACCGATATAAAAGACAAGATCATGGCAAAATGATCACAAGAAGTAGTCGGGGGTCTTTCTGGTGACGGTGGGCTCTCCGGGTCTCACCGAAGGATCGTACTGTAAAAACTGTCTGTTATGCTGTTCGTCAACCTCCATGATGGCAGCTTGGTTTCCGCATCTGTAGCAGTAATTAGGTGCCGAAAAGATGGTCACCACCGCTTCCTGGTGAGACCATGAGAATCCCTCCATCACCAACTGATGAGCCCGAGCAATCAAGCTCAAATCGTTGGTGTGGTTAAATTGCTCCGAGATATCTTGTCCAAAAGTGAAACCGGCCCCTCTTGGTGATATACCCCATCCACCTCTATCGTCGGGATCTGACCATAACAAGTCACACATGGGGCCCTCGTGGGGCACTTCTTGGATTCTGTTCAACTCTCTGACTTGGTCGATGGTTTCCACCATTGGTGACAATCCTCCGTGCAAACAGAATATCTTGTTATCGACTAAAGCCGTGATGGGGAAGTAATCAAATAAATCGGTGAACAATTTCCATATCGTAGCCGATCCGTATTTTCTTAAGCATTCGTCATAAAACCCATACACTTGGGTGATTTGTCTTGATTCGTGGTTACCTCGTAAAATCGTGATTCTGTTGGGATACCTGACCTTCATGCAAACCAAGTATGACACCGTTTCAACAGAATAGTATCCACGGTCAACGTAATCTCCCATAAACAAATAGTTGGTATCGGGACATGGACCACCAATTTTGAATAGCTCCATCAAGTCATGGAATTGTCCGTGCACATCCCCACAGATTGTTACAGGCACTTGAACTGGTTGTACATTTTCTTCAAATTGTAATACGTCGATAGCTAAATCGCACAATTTCTTCACGTCTTGTTCTGACAATGGCTGACACTTACTCAATTTTTCAATCCACTCGTCCAATTGGTTCACAGTAGTCAACTCCAAGTCTTGACGTTTCGATGACTGAGCTGTAGTATTAGTTGTTGGTTCGGTGGTTGGGCCCTTTACTTGTTGTTCTTCGACATCTTCCATGGCAACATCAGAGTCTAAATCCATTTTATAATACAATTATGACAAACGAGTAACTAGATGTTAGTATAATGTGATTTTGAGTATGTTGAACAATTTTGTGAAGATGGTTTAGTTTTGTCACCACCAGAAACAATATTTGCTTGTTTGTCGTGGCATGATCCCTGTAAACAAAATAGGAGTGCAATGTAGCCCTTGAGAAAATCCCGAATAGATATCACGATCAAAACCTTCGCCTGTCGCCCGCCCTTTCGCTGTGGTGGACATTCGAAATGTATTGACAACCACAACAAGACTGGCGAATTCAACAACAAAACACAAGCTAAATAAGGGCCCTCGCACATCCAATTTACACGCCCATGACACACGTAACCCGTAGTAGCGCTATTTGCTTCAGAAACAGTGTAAATGGACGATACTGCGATTCCTTAGGGAGAGGTGGAGAACGCCCACCATCATCTCTACGTAAGAATTGTAAACAAGGGGTTTGACATAGGAAACAGTGTGCAATTATAATCTCTGTGACTGCTCACAGAACAGAACGGGCGGTATAATCGTGACACCTATGCAAAATCCTTCCTCGACCAAACACAAAATAAACATCCACCTGAATAATACATACACAATGCAAAACTAGTCCACGATAGCCAAAACAAGTACGCTCAATTGTCGACAACAGAAATCAACAGAATAACAACAGTATCACTTAAAAGAATTAGAATGAATTTACTTGTAGTACATTCAAATAGGTGGAATTAATTTTCCTCACCCAAATCGACAATTTCCAATTTTTGCCTGAATCTACAGATTTCGAACTATTTTCCACGCCACAAAAGCTCGATGGACGAAAATCTCGACTAGATCAAGTGTTCTGTGTCTCAAGGAGCATCTCTGCTTCTTTCTAAGTCTTGCCAACCTTCTGCCCCTTTCTTGGCCACTTACTATGGTTGAGGTTGCCATACCATGGTCACCTGACTGATCATGTGACTGTTTATTATTTACCTATGTATACATTATCTGTTCAAAAGCAGCAATTATGAGACTTTTAGGCAACTATGACCAAGGACATACTGTGGGAGGTTGTCGTCGTTTGTGGGTAATCCACTTTGGGGCGGAAAGATCTGGAATTTATTTATCTATCATTAACTTGCTTTCATAAGAGGAAACTCATGTCAGGTGATGTCATGCCATATTCGCAGTAGTGCTTTAAATTAGGTCAACTCCACCACGTCAATCACGTTACCCAAATCTGTATCAAATGAACTCCATCTTCTCATTCCCTAGGTTTCACACTCGCTGAGCAACTCCAATACTCCATCAGCTAGATGATAGATCATGTGTCACGTGATCTGGAACTTTTTAGCACCCCTCGTAGCAACAAAAGTGCTTGTTTCTTTGGATCTATTGCTACCTTTTACTCTATCAAAGCTCACGCGAACATTTTTAGTAGAGGGTCATTTGAAATCCATTCTTGGTATTATCTCACAGTCATGTGAGGAAGGATGGATATTGAACTGCATGTTTCATCTATATGAATGGTAGCGCTGGATCTTGGCAGCTTAAAGGACAGAGTCCATTCGTATCCAACGTCTCGGCTCCGAAACATCTAGGCCAACCATGTCTCCAATGTAATTAGCAGATGAACGGTCATCGATCACTAATTCACATAGTGCTTTCGAAATTAAGAAAAAAATTTTTACTATCATCTACGTGCTTGCTTACGTTCAGTATACATGGAATATATATGCTATTTTTTATCAAAAGTACTAACCCTTTTAACTATGCTGATACAAGAGGAGTTCCTGTAGAGTTATTTCTGACTCGAGCCATGTTCTTTCTCGCCTAGAAATTGTGGATTCATTTGGAAAATTCCTCCATTAGTTCCAAAATCCTCGGATATTTGATTAAATAAATTGTAAAGGTTTCTGGTAGATTCACTCATTGTCAATTGCTCCAAATCACTTGTGCCATCTGGAGCATTATTGGGAATTTCTGCTGTCAATGGATTAAACGAACCATTTCCAGCAAGAATGTTGCTACTGTTTTGTTGTTGCATTGGTGGTAATTCGTTGAGTGATGCTGACGATGATAGTCCGCTACTCTGTTGATCATTAATTGCTTCAACAGCTTCATTTGTAGGCGGGGTGTAGAAATCGGCCTTGGAATACTCACGGATAACTGAGTTATTGCCTGGCATACGCTGCCCATCATAATTGTCAAGTACTAAATATCCTTGATTTGGCATGACTTGAGGCATCGTACCCATAGCTACATTTGAGAAGCTTGAGTTCTTAGAATCGACCTTCGTGTGGTTGCTTTCTGCCACTTTGGCTCTATTTTCATTTAGATGCAAAAACCAATCATTCAACTTCTCGTTAGAACGAATGAGTTTATTGATATTGTTGAAGAATGGGAAATGCTTGATTAAGTGGTCAGAAAATTCAACTAGCAAAGTTTGCATTTCGTCATCACATTCACCTGCTTCCAAAATCACTTTCAATAAATGGAGTAGGTGTGCCAATGATTGGTAGTTCGACATTTGAATTTTGAATAAATCGGAGTTGTTCAACAAGTTCAAGTTAAGTGTCAATAATATTCCTTTCAATTCAACCATACATTGCCATCTTGGTAACGGAATTATCAACAACAACTTGAAAAGAAGGATATGTTTAACAACTTCAAGTATGTTGTCTTGGTTGGAGATGTTCAATATCCTCGATTTAATGCCAAGGTATGTTGTGATAGTTGATGATGAGCCTACTTGTTGAACAGTGGACGGTAAATGTGTGTCAGAACTGTTACCAAATGACAGTTGGCGATTGAGAGGATGCGGACGGAATGTATCTGAAGTTGGACCAACATTTTCGGGAAACAAGTTAACGTTGAATGAAGTGGACCTGACTAGATTATTAAACAATTTCCCATCGATTTCATTAAAATCGTTGATTATGTTCAACAATTCGAATAATATATTAGAATTGAATTTATTGTCAATGTTGACAGATTTTTTGTGGAGCATTTTGGAGGAATTCATTCGAATGGCCAATTCACCATTTCTAACCAAATTCAAGTTATAATTGTTTGATGAGTAGATTAAGTAGTACCTTTCATATGTAAATAAAATTTCAAATAACTCGTATAGTTGAATTGTGGTTGAATTATCATGAGATTTAATGTTTATCAATTGATAGTAAGTAATGGCCTTATTCAAATTGATTATCTTCTGATGTTCTTGTGCTTCATTACCATAATTAGCTTCGATGTTCGCCATGTCTCCGTTGTGACCTTTACCATCTGTATTTAATGTATTAGTCAAATTCAAGATGTGGTAGTAATTGCACAAGTTCAAGCACGACAATGACAAGTTATAGTAAATTTGATATTGGTTTATTTGATTCAAATTGATGTTGTTCAAATTCTTGGCGTTGTTAATGGGAATAACTGGTGGGACAATGAAATTCTTTTCAATCAAAGTGAAGATTTCTATACATTTGAAATGGCAAAGATTTTTGAAATTTTTGAAGTTTCGAAAGAGAATATATTTTTTGGGATACTTGATGAAATCTTTATATTTCTGTTTTTTCAATTTGATAAGGATCTCCACGATGATCAAATTAACAGTCAAGACGATCAAAAGTTTGGATAACAAAATGGAGTTGTTGTGATGTTCAACTAATGAAATATCACCATGCGAGTCAGGAAAATTTGTTTGCAAGAATTCTAGAAATTCGTGACAGTTGATTAAGGAGCTTTGTACAGTTAAAGGTTTCAAAAGTTCAAAGACGATCGGTTCTTGAACAATCAAGTTGATATTTTCAGTCAAATTGAACGCATTCAAGGGATAGGATTTAACATTATCAAATTCCGTCGTATCGGTGTCGTCGTCGGTGTTGTTTGCGCTATTTGTAGAAATCACTGACCTTTTCTTGGGTTTGATTTGGTTGATATCGATGACCTCTGATAAACTGTTTATAGAATCCAACGTTTTTTTTTGCAAATTTTTAGGGCCTGACTTTTTCCGTTCCCGAAGCTGAGTACAATTCAACTTGTTGGCAACACAGTGGGAACACGGGCGGTTCAACTCACATTTAACTTTACGGATTGAACAAGCATCGCAAGCTCGAATATTGGACTTTCTCTTCCGAAATGATTTCGAGGGCTCTGGCGACTCCGACGGTAATCGAAACAGTTCTAGCGGATCACTACGATTCTGATTCATACTACCATAGGACGGGGGTTCTTCGATAGGTTAGGATAGGACGGAAAATTGATGCTTAAGTCTATCTGTAATCAACGTGGAGACCAAGTTGACTACTCTAAGTGGAATGACACACAATTAGAAGATGAAATGGGTAGTAATCAGGGCAAACCAGACTACTCAACAACCAATACGATGAAGCCAACCAGATGACCTTATGGGCCCGATAGTATCAAACAGCCTGGGTAAGCTTGGAATGCTGTCAATACAATATGAGGAAATGGTAACAATGCACACGGTTGTCTCAAAGACAATACAATGCGATAGTAAGCTTTGGTGATAGCTAGTAATACAAAAGAGCACAAACAAACGATGAGGTTCGGAATTAACAAAAAAATCTTAACACTACTGTAGTAATGACCAAAAAACAAAGTCCTGGAAAAATACAGTACTACAAATCGAATTTGAACTGTCTGGTATAAATTCATTCAAGAGTTAAACTCGCTCCATCATAGACAGGATTCATGGAGTTGCCCCTCCACATGGAGTTATAGACTGGCACTAATCTTGTGTCGTGGTGGGTTCGTCATGACATAGTCGTAACTCCGGACGCACTAGTGTGGTTACTGCAGAAAGATACGCATTTATCCCTATCTATTGTATCGCATCTTGTTAGTATTTCTTCGTGCTGCTGGTGAATAGCAAACTGTACTGAGTATTTGTGAAGCTTAATCCCGGGCCTTATTTTTAGTTGCATTATTTTGTACAAGGGATTGCATCGATCGATATGGCCAATGTTATTCTTGCTCACACATTGTCGTCGGATAACATTAGTCCTACTGAGACTTTTGCGAGACCTTTTGTACCTGACACACTTATGCAGAAAAGCCAGCCGATGTGTGGTTAGAATGTGGCCACATGTTCGTACTTGGATGGTTGCAGATAGTTTAATGCTGGTTGACTTCGTCCTATTAACTTGTACTCGGAGCCACTATTTCATGAGGCTTCGGAGCAGGATTTGAAATTCTGCCATTGCCTTCATCGCTTCATATTTCCTCATCAACATTTCGTTATGATGGGGGTGATATTGTCTGTACTCACTTGGAATCAAACTCTCAGTAAATGCAGTGCAATGTGTATCTCCGTCGTAAATTTTCTTGCCTATGGTGGCGATTATCGAAGCTCCCATTGAACTGGAATACTGGCCATCGCGACCCTGAATCCGTAGAACTTTCATGCCAGTTACGTCAGCTAGCATTTGTAGAAATCGTTGATTTTTGCTTTGCGATCCACTAACCACTATTCCCAGGGGTCTGATATTTTCATTCCCTTTCATCATTCTATCAATTATTTGATTGAACTGAAATACCAAAAATTCTAGTATCAAATTATACCTTATCACTATGGTGGTGATGCTATCTCCACCAATAGCCAGATCAAGTTGGTTGCAGCTATTGACTCCGTCAATAACCATTTCGCTCATTTTATAGTCATTGTAGGGAGATCGATTGCCGTACACATCACCATAGTAGAAATAATTTTTGATGAGTGCATTAATGCTTTGGTTATGGCTTTCTTCTACTTCGAGCGTCTTGGTTTCTAACCATTCAAACGGATTACTCTTGTCTCCTCCACAATGTTCAAAAGCCGGTGATTGTATTAGCCTTTCGTATAGTTTACCCGTAGCAGGTTGGCCAAATGCATAAACCTGAGTAGTCTTATCTATCGTCAATTGATTGAATGGACCCCATATCCCCGGAATTGATTTCGAACACCCCATCATACCCATTATGCAACATGTAGACGTCCCTGCTGTCATCGTTATAAAATTGGCGCTCGAATCCAATTGTCCTATCCAACCAGCATATGAATCAATACAACCATTAACAACGATAACTTTGCAACTGGGAAGTAATCCTAAGAAATCTCGAATTGACTCATGTAGTACCCCTAGGGGATAACCTAAATGCAAGTCTATTTTTGAGTCCAGGTTACAGCCAATCTTTATATTTTCACTTATGCCAAATTGGATTAAGGACTTATTTGACCAACCTTTAATAGACCCATCAATAGCGATCGAATCGTCAGAAAAATCACCAAAGTGTGATGGATATGTAACACGAGAAAATTCGTCAAAACCCCCGTTGATGAACAAATAGGATATCCAATCAAACAACTCGAAGCACACAAAGCGTTCTTTTGGGTAGTTGTCACTGAGCCATTTCAATTTTGGTAATCCCAACTCTGGAACAAACCGATTACCCACAGAACGTATGGCTGGGGTGTTTTCTAACTTTGTGTTCAATTTTTCTGTTTGATCTGTAGCTCTATTGTCCATCCATAACAACACATCATGGTTGAAATCCTCGACATAATTGCTTGGACTACAACTGGTGTTGAACGGTTGCAAAAACCGTTTACCATTCATAGATACAGTCTTCAACACCACCATCGAACATGTTGCTGAAACGGCAACTGAGTGAAAATCATCGAACTTTAGCGACGATAATGCTTGTAATATTTTGGTAAAAATGCTTCTGGAAGATTGACTGACATGCTTCGTGATATAGTTGGTGGTGGTATCTAGTGGCTCAGACAAGAAGTCGTTGACTCTGATTGCCGAGGTTCCAATGTCTATGCCTATAGACATGATATGTATGGAAGAGTCCGGGGATAGCCACCTTCCAACAAGGCTTATCAAAAAGACGTGCTACTTGCTCTTACAAGTATCGTCCTACTAGTGCATCTGCAATATATAGTACGAGAAGGCAAGCACATGAGTATTTTTCAGCTGATAAAGAGCATAAAAGTGCGAAATAAGATCCTTTGTGCACAAAGGTATCTTGCTGTAAGTCCCATGGCACTTTCACCTTGGTTTCACTAGTTGGTGCATCAGCGTGGACCAAAAAGTAGGGTCTTTTCTGCAATGAAGTGTGCACTAAGAGGTCGCGGATGACAGCGATGTTGTCATACTATGTTCATTATTAGTTGAAATTGAATTTGGGGTGTTTGTAGTACAATTAGTAAATTTATTACAATTGCTTATCTGATACACTCATACTCAAATTCTTCTGATCGAGCTTGATTAGTTTCTGTTTACCTTTGGATATCAGGAAAAGAAGCCGGTGCTAGTATTGTTGTTGGTGCGGACTCCCCCTCATTGATATATGTTGCTACGCTAGGGTATCGACACCAAGTCGTATTTTCGATATAGCCTGTGTCTATAATTCTACTCACATATTTACGGGGTAGTCATAATGCTTCCCAGACTTTTAACTGTCTCGGCGTGGTCTATGATTGTCGTAAATGCTGTAATCATTTCACTCTGTATGATTGTGTATTTGGCTCATATTCCGCTAGGCAAGTTGCGTTCGATTTTAGAAAAATGGTTTTCGGAACTATAACACAATTGATCTTGTGACACGTTGACAAATTGTCGTTGTATATTCTCTCTCGTATCCTATGACCGATAGTACGATTTCATTTTCATTCTGTTGGTGTTTGGCAGATCTATTTTGTCGATGGGGTGTCAACTGTCAACTTCCAACTTGCTAGATAAGTACACCTGCCATAGGTGTGGGGGGCTGTGTTCCTCGTCTATGAGCCATTTGTGACTGAACTGCCCACTGATTATGTCTAGTGCAATTTTTGTTTGTCGGCACGGTTCTGATACCGCTTGTGAATATAATACAAGAACTCAGGCAACAATACTATCACCAGTAGTACAATGAACATTTGCCAAACACACAGAAAAAGAATCTCAGTAGCAAAACCCAAAGAACCCATGTTGAACAGTGCTGTCTATGCTTCAACCGTACAATATGTGTATATATACTAGGGTATACAAGAGATGCTTCAAAGTCAATATTTGTTTTTGTGCTTGATCATATGAAAAAGTCTACGAAATGTTGGCATGTCATACAAAAGAAAATATCCACACGAATACACACCATCGACCCCACTATTGTCGATGGCTCGTATCCTGCAACAAACTCTTTGCGAATACACTCGCAACTACATTCACAACTCTCTCCCTTGCTCGCAATGCTGGTATTTCGCACCATCAAATTCACGTTGCTTCCATCACCCAACGTTTTCCTTCATGGTAAATAACGGCATAGCGCACCAGCCAACTCTTTACTGCGTCTGATGCACCAAGGAATCTCTTTGAGCAAGCTTAGTAAAATGTAATTCGGTAGCGTTCAATCCTGACGCAAGCTTGTTGTCATGCCAATTTTGGAATACCTCCTGCCCAATCGAACACTAAACTCTCGTTACGTATACCACGCTATTGTTAAGCAACGTGTACCTGCAAATAGTACCAAGCATTATTTTTGCATATAAAAAGGCAGCAACAATCTTCGAGCGGTGCTACCATGTAATCACAAGACGAACACTATCTTTGACGAAACACATCATGAGAACAGAACCGCTGTCATGTCGATAGTTTCAGATGTGTCAGAACTCAGTAGTACCGTTGCAGACTACGTGATGGTGCCATAGCATTTATTTTTCAGTAAACAAACTAATACAACTAACGAAACAAAGTAGCTTCTATCTAGAATATACGAGGAGAAATTTTGTAACAATAAACATTCTAAACAAGGGTTGCAACAGATCCTTGTTGTGAAATCCAACCTTGGACAGTTGAATTTGACAATACGCTGTCGAACGAGTCAGAAACTTCCAAAATGTGAACTTGCGAACCAGTCATGACTACAGCAGCGGTCAAGGTGTCACTAACTGGTCTTTGGAACCAATCTTGGGAACCACCACCACCGTAACCACCGTTGGTAGCACCTTGACTATCGTGCAAGTGAGAAATCAATTTTTGAGAACCAGAAGACAAAATTTCAAACAAGTCCAATTCACCACAACCACTCGACCAACATGAACAAGAGGCCGAACCGTATTGTAAAGTTCTTGGAATTTGGGCATTCAATAGCCAAATAGCTGGCATATCCTTGTTGAATCCCAGGGATCCGTCAGAAGGCATGGTGAATTCAAAAACAAAAATCTTTTGATCACCACCAAAACCGTGGTAAGCTGGAATACCTTCACGGTAGTAACCACAAGAGTTGTTGGCACATTGGTCGTTTGACATGATTAAGTACTCACTGTTAGATGGAATTGTTACATCGGATAAGATTTGTGGAGAAGATGCACCACCAGAAGCATCAGAATTACAGTAAGATAACGAGTTACCAAAGGCCAGGGACCAAACACCAGATCCAGACCCACCGTAATTGTTCAAGAACACTAACCCGTCGGCAGTACCTGGGGTGTAGTAGGCAGTTCTAACCCAGTCACCAGCTTGAGCAGTACCAGAAGATTGGCTCGAACGACCCGATGGAGCAGGTGCTGCAGATGCTGCTGGTGGAGCAGAAGGAGTGGTTGTGGCTGGAGTAGCAGTGGTCAAAGTGGTTTGTTGACCGCCAACAACTACGGTCTCGGTGACTTCGACAATATTGGTGGCTCTCTTGTGCTTGTGGTGGGCGTGTCTTGGTTGACAGTCAGGGTCCTCTCTCTTATTGTTTTGAGATGATGATGGGTAGTACACGGCAAACTGAGACAACTTCAATGGACCTCTAAAGTGGACGGACAATTCTTCGTCTAATGGGGACAAGTTACCACTGAAGCTGTATGGCTGGGATGAACATGCACCAGTGTCCTCGTTCATGTTGGTGACTTGGTTGTAAGAACCAGAGAAACCAATATTCTCATAGATAACCTTATTGGTCTGGCTACAATAGTAATTACCGTCAGATGACAATTGACAGTCTGCCGAAACATAATGTGCTAACAACGCAAAAACTGAAACGTTGAACAATCTCATAATGAAACACTGGCGTTAGCAATTTCCAAATTGGCAAGAATAAAGGAATGAATAAAGACAGTCGGATATGTCACGCTGGAATGCAACCTAATACCAGTAAAGGAACGAATAAAGTGGGTATTAAACTGGAAATCTAACAATCAATCGACTAGTAGGAGAATTTTTCCGAAATTGGCGGACCAACCTACATATATATAGATGTTTACATTTACTGCTGGTCATAATTTTATTATGGGAAATACTCGAAAAAACTTGAAACAATATGTATGCCGGGTATTCAACAATCTAATCCCGTGCGTTGCTTTGCATGGTAATACATTTAACAATTATATTTTTGCTTATACAACGGAACTGTTGTTAATTGGTGTAAATGTTTATGTCATGTTACGGCATGGCGGGAAATAAAACGCGGTTTTTGAACCTTTATGCGTCGTTATTTCTGAGATTTGCAGGACAATAATCGGCGTACGACGACACCATTTCTACGATTTACATAGCCACACGACGATATTGGAGCAAGCGAAATTATTCTGGGGCGATATATAGTTCCAAAGATGGCTCCTGTAGAAATTGGATGTTACTTGCTTTGAGCATTCTGCGCGACGTGGAACTGTTTCACTAATGTCTTATATTTAGACTTGGTGTCATTTTGGCACGTCGCGTACCCTGTCACCACCTGAACCTATAATGACCCCTCTCCCCCTTCCCCCCTAAAAGTCTCTCGTGGCTTGGATATCTCATCTGCCCGTGTTGTCCACAAATTGCTCTGGTTGGTCGTCGTGGCCTCTACGATTTGCTACGTGGTCCTCTGCAACTCACCGCAGTGCTTCTTGTAAATTTGGAGTTACACCGTGCAACCTCAGCATTAACTGGGCAGCTCAAAACCCCAAAAATGAGCAATATTATTTGTGATGTAGCACAAGGCGAAGTACTTCTACTTGGATTCAATTTCCAAATTTCTTTCCAGACGCCTAAACTAGTTGCATCACGATTCGTGGTTTTGTTTTCTTAGATAACCTTGTCATTCGAATATCACATCGCATCTGGTCTGTCGCGTCTCCAGCAAGTAACCCTTTCTCTTTTCGTGTGTCCAGATATGAACATTCAAGGCTCATTCTCTATTGTGATCACACTCCCCCTAATCGGCCCATCATCAATAGAATATCGGCCAGCGGCATTATTTCCACGTGAACGGAAATGTCTCATGTACGCCATTACGGGGTTACTATGTCGTCATCTAGTCTTGTAGTACTTTCTTCCTTCTTTGATGGTTCTCATGTATAATAGATTAGATGGCGCATAAAAAATTGTCATTTGTCTGTACACCATGATCTACGTCCCATTGGATAAGACAACATTGAAAGTTATCCTGATAAAATACGATGTTAAAATAAATTTATGCTACGTCATATCGCATCTATAGTTTTCTGGTCTTTACGAACGTCGGGAATTAAACTATCTTGTGATGTTTTCGTTCGGAAGAAAAACAAGGCATAGTTAACAAAGTATTCACAAGACCAAATGGATTTTAAAAACAATGAGAGCTCTATTTCGTTATGCAACTATGGTGCTAAAGCATGTATTTATCAATTCTAGATTTTTTTTTTCAAATTGAAATTTTTTCATGCACCTTGACCGTTATGCAACAAAAATACGTCCAAAACGTCCGAGTCACCTAGTTACCCACAACTTTCGTGTACGTTTTTTTGACAAGAATGATATTGAACAACCATTTGTCTCGAAACATTCACATTCCGTGACTCGTTGCACATAGGCATATGTACTGTCCAGTAGGAACGCTCAAAGTGTGTCTCAGTGTCCACGTTCTGAATACAGTATCATCGTGCATGGGTTTGTTCTGTCAGAAATTTATCGAGATCTATCACTCAATCTCCCCATGTGTATGCAGCTATCGAGTATGCACCGTAAGTACGTCTAGATTCATTTAATTACATGCGTCATCGTCGTCGCTGCTACATTTTACATGAACGGCAATAATCTGCTCGTTCGATTAAGTACTGGATGTTGAACCTCTGTATCTTTTCGATGTTGTCCTTTCAACGCAAATCTAGAAGTAGGTCAAATTTCATCCGACTTGCACTCATTGTGAAATTTGCAGATACCAAAGAGGTACTTTACGACCGACTTTGTAAGTAGTCAACAACATGTCTTTCAATCCGACTGTTGAGCGATCAAAAATATATCAAACTTTTGTTCGAAGTTGTTATTGTATACCTAAACTGAAGATGAGTTTGTTGATCTCAAAATCATCAAACCAGCATTTTTTGATTAATTTTGAACCGATATTCTCTATTTTTTCAAAATGTCATAATTTTTGAAACTTTTCGGTCGAAATTTTTTTCAAGGGCATACCATTATTCCACAGATTATTGTGTACTACGCACTTTCACTTCATCCAGAACAGCTCATTTTGTTCCTTTATCGTCATGATTTAAGTTCTGAGTATATTAAGGTAAGTCACATGATTACACACGTGACTATTTTTCAAATGGTTAAGATGAGATGAGATCGAATTACAACCTCGAGAATTCTTGTTGTGATATTGGCTATCAAATATGGGAGAAAAAAGAGCCACTAAAAAGCAAAAAATTGAGGATTCACAAGCTGAGTTAGTTGCTGAAGCATCTGAGCGGTCTTTGGCAGCTCACCCTCACACGCCTGAAGACACTGAGTTGGTTCATCACAATGCAGATGCGTTTTCTAAGTTTGTGAGATACAAAACTACCGCTAAACAAGCTGAAGTTTTGGAAGATGGAAAAGTCAATCCATTCACCGGAAAGACTTTCTCACAAAATTACTGCAGCATTTTGAAAGTTAGACGTGATTTGCCAGTTCATGCTCAACGACAAGAGTTTTTAGACATTTATCACTCAACCCAGATTATGGTGTTTGTCGGAGAAACTGGGTCGGGTAAGACTACTCAGATTCCCCAATTTGTATTGTATGATGACTTACCTCATTTAAATGGGACCCAAATCGCATGTACTCAACCAAGAAGAGTTGCAGCCATGTCAGTTGCAAAGAGAGTTGCCGATGAATTGGACGTGGAATTAGGAGAAGAAGTCGGTTACAATGTCAGATTTGATAACAAATCGTCAAACAACACCATTTTGAAGTATATGACCGATGGTATGTTGTTGAGAGAAGCGATGGAGGATCACAACATGACGAAATACTCCACAATCATTTTAGATGAAGCCCACGAGAGAACTCTCGCAACCGATATTCTTATGGGTTTGTTGAAACAAGTTAGTGTGCGTAGACCGGACTTGAAGATCATTGTCATGTCTGCTACATTAGATGCCGAAAAGTTTCAAAAGTACTTCAATAATGCTCCATTGTTGGCTGTTCCTGGTAGAACTCATCCAGTTGAAATTTACTATACTCCAGAGTTTCAACGCGATTATATGGATGCAGCAATTAGAACTGTTTTACAAATTCATGCTACCGAAGACGAGGGAGATATTTTGTTGTTTTTAACTGGGGAAGATGAAATCGAAGATGCTTGCAGTAAGATCAGTCTTGAAAGCGATAAGTTAATCAGAGAACAAGGATGTGGACCTGTCAAAGTGTATCCATTGTATGGGTCTTTACCACCATATCAGCAACAGAGAATTTTTGAACCTGCTCCTGAGCCATTCAAACCAGGTGGTAGACCAGGTAGAAAAGTTATTATCTCAACAAATATCGCCGAAACGTCGTTGACCATTGATGGGGTTGTTTATGTGGTTGATCCAGGTTTCTCTAAACAAAAGGTTTATAACCCAAGAATTAGAGTTGAATCATTATTGGTTTCGCCAATTTCGAAAGCAAGTGCTCAACAAAGAGCCGGAAGAGCTGGTCGTACCAGACCAGGTAAGTGTTTCCGGTTGTACACTGAGGAGGCATTCAAAAAGGAATTAATTCAACAATCGCATCCAGAAATCTTGAGAAGTAATTTATCATCTACTGTCTTAGAATTGAAGAAGTTAGGAATAGATGATTTGGTCCATTTTGATTTCATGGACCCACCAGCACCAGAAACCATGATGAGAGCATTAGAAGAGTTGAATTATTTGCAATGTCTTAGTGACGAAGGTGATTTGACTGCATTAGGAAGATTAGCATCTCATTTCCCATTAGATCCAACGTTAGCAGTGATGTTGATTGGATCTCCAGCATTTGGATGTTCGGAAGAAATATTATCAATTGTTGCATTCATGTCAGTTCCTAACGTATTCATTCGTCCAGTTTCTGCCAGAAAACAGGCTGATGAAGCGAAAATGAGATTTTCTCACCCTGATGGGGATCATTTAACTCTTGTCAATGTATATTATGAATTTGAGCATGAAGACACAAAGAATTATGGGGTTCCACAATGGTGTCGAGACAATTTCTTGAATTACAGATCCTTACAATCAGCAAAAAACGTTAGAAATCAATTACAAAGAATCATGGAAAAGTACGATTTAGAATTGAACTCGATTGATTTTGAAGATCCGAACTACTCGACCCAAATACGTAAAGCGTTGGTGGCAGGTTTCTTTATGCAAGTAGCCAAAAAGAAATCGGGAAACAAGGGATTTTTGACGGTGAAAGACAACCAAGAAGTGTTAATTCACCCCTCGACAGTTTTGACCAAGGAAAATGAATGGGTGTTATACAATGAATTTGTTTTGACATCGAAGAATTACATTCGTACTGTGACAAACATCGAAGGCAAGTGGTTAATTGAGTTAGCAGCAAAATATTATAACTTGGATCATTTTGGCAAAGGTGATGTCAAGTTATCTTTAGAAAGGTTGTGGGATAGATATAAAGTTATGAACAAGAACAAGTGATAGAGTAACAAGCACCAGAATGTATATTAAAGAACAGAGTGAAGATAAGAGTAGATGTAGAGTGAGTGGGTTGAAGTACGGAGAAGACAAGGGCAGATGTAGAATGAGTAGGAACTCTGAAGTATGGAGAACAATGGTTAGGGGTAGTATGGGGTTTGTGAAGGCCACAACTATAAATGGTTGATACTGTATCAGAAAGCATGAAAAGTACCAAAGAAAAACCAAAGAGGTGGCCCTAGGATAGGTGATGATGTCATGGCCCAGTAGAGTCGGGCAGAGTAGTACGTCAACCGCAAAAACCAACATCTAGGGTACGAGTTACAAGTGCATGGTGCATCTATGCGGCAGTTTACAGTATATTTCAACTCAGCACGTACGACAAAATCAGAAAAGATTGCAGCAAATCGGTCCACTTTCCTCGTATCATTGCGTTCACGACCTGGCGAGCGATCTCCCTGTTTTGTCTTGTATATTTCGTGTTTTGAATGGTGATGTGGCAAGAATATTTTACTCGCAAATCGTTTTTTATGCGCCATTGCTGTACAACAAAAAAAATCTGCCGAATGAGGTCAGCCAACGACAACGCTGGGTTGGTGCTTCGCTCGGTAAGAGAATTATTCACGCATCTTTGAGACACACATTTTGTACCGCAAACCAAATCAGTACTGCTCATCAAACAAGGTATTGTCTTCTCACTAGCGTAGTCTAAAAGGTACTCGTACGATAAACGGTATGTCGCTGTACGGTGGGCAAAATATTGTCAAGAATCGTGCAGTACATAATACCCACAAAGATCAAACCAATGGTTGGGATTAAATTTCTAGAATGTTGAGCAACCGGAGCTCACATATGACAAGTATTTGAATGGTGGACCAACCTTGGAAATCGGAGTAGACGCAGATTTCAGGTGTTGAAATCCAAATTCCGTGGTGGTCAGCTACAATGGTGCAGGTACCGCGCGCCAAGTGCAAAGCACATACCACCGCGATTCTGAGTGCGAGTATGGCGTTGTCAACCTGTATACCACCATCTCCAGATAAGTGTAGTGTTTTCCAACATTAGGGTGTAACAGTTTTTTATTCAAACGTTGTTTAATCAAAGCTGTCATCATGGGGTCTATGCTATCGAGATTATTTAAGAACAAAGAGATGAGAATCTTGATGTTGGGGTTGGACAATGCTGGGAAAACCACCATTCTTTACAAGCTCAAGTTGGGAAAGACTTCCACCACGGTTCCAACCGTTGGGTTTAACGTCGAAACTGTCAAACACAAGAACGTGTCGTTTGCGGTATGGGATTGCGGTGGACAAGAGAGAATCAGACCTCTCTGGAGACACTATTTCACTGGGACTAATGCTCTCATTTATGTTGTTGACTCATCGGACTTATCCCGGTTGGAAGAGTCAAAGCTGGAGCTTCAACGAGTTATCAACGACAAAGAGTTGGCCAATTGTTTGTTGATAGTCTTGGCCAACAAACAGGACGTTCCTGGTGCCATCAAACCAAAGCAGTTGATTGAAAAATTCCAGTTGAACGAATTGTCTGGCCAGCACACCTGGTCTGTTATGCCCACCGTGGCGATAGACGGTACTGGGCTTATTGAATCGTTCAATTGGATTTCTAGCCACTCCAAATAACTGTCGATGATCCAAACAAGTTCTCTAATTGTGGGGCTGACCGATCTCTTACGGAGATTTAAAGGCTTGTGCCATGTTTATATATCATTATGATCAGAGGACAAATATGTTGTGGTGGAAAATTGATGGAATAATCCCAGGGGGGCACTCCACTTCTCCAAGGTCACGTTGATAGATATATTTAGTTCCTTTTTGGTTACAATTCGTTCTTTTGATGGTCACTGTTTCCAATAGTCTGCATTATTTTTATTTTAGGTATAACTTAGCACTGCTACTTCGGCAGGTACTAATTCAACATTTCAAAACTATACTACCGTGACCGCGCTGTAGTCCAAGCAAGGGAAGTTTATAATGAACAGGACAAGCCAGTAAAAAAGCAATACAAGACTGTAAATAACCAAACCAAGTCTCTATGGAAGCAAGAACTATTTGATGTAAGCCAGTAGTATAAATATCACAGGTTTTTTTATTCTGCTGGTTTGCAACCAATTGTGAAAACAAGATGAAGATGATAGTCTAGTTTGGATATTTACTTGAATGGTTTTGATTAATAAGTATATATCAAGTTACAAATACAGAGTCGGATGAGCGATAATCATGCTTTCCACGAGTTGACTGATCCGTCTTCTTCACCAAAGTAGGACACTTGTGCCATCTTGATGAACAACCCGGTTTCTACTACACCCACCAACTGTTTGATTTTCAAGTGCAATTCTTGAGGATCATCAATAGGACCGAAATCGGCATCGATCAAGAAGTTGTTGTTATCGGTGACAACAGGTCCGGCTTTTGCTGGAGTTCCCTGACGTAAATTGACGTTTTTAGCTCCCAAAGCTTTCAAATCTCCAATCACCTTATTGTAGGCATTAGGTACAACTTCGATAGGAATCCCTTGGGTCCAGCTAGTTCCTAACTTGGGGGACTTTTTCCTGTAGTCAGCAACAACAACGAACTTGTCGGCAGCACTTGCCACTAACTTTTCTTGGAACAAGCAAGCTCCACCACCCTTGATCAAGTTCAACGATTGGTCGCATTCATCGGCTCCGTCAAAGGCAATGTCAATGTGACTGAACTGTTCAATAGTACCCAAATTCAATCCATTGTCGATGATCAATTGCTTGGATTGAAATCCAGTGGGAATACAAACAAAGTTTTTCTTGTTGGCCAATTGACCGATTCTTTCAGCAACATAAACCACGGTCGAACCAGAACCAATTCCAACCACCTTTGCCGCAGGAGGGAAATTTTCATCGACTGCCTTATACGCAGCTGCTTTCTTTGCCAGTTCAACCAAACTCATGACAGCTCTATACCTTTTCATAAAAGAGGAAGGTAAAACATTCCAGGTGCAAATTCGCTACAATTTCATTCCGGTGATGATGCCTCAGGAAACTACGAGATTGTGCCATACTGTATGGAGAAATGGCCCATTTCAGCCGAGTGGCACCGTGATGGCCAGTGTGAGAGGTAGACTAGTGGCCACGGTCATACTTGTGAGGGTAAACACTTAGCAAAACTTCGTAAAGCTACACAGAGGGTATTACAAGGCGATGGGATGAGAGAGTAACTCAATCAGTAACGCCATCATGGGTAGTTTGCAACACCATGCGAAATACGTCCATGCGCAGATAATGAGTGAGTGATCGTGACAGAAAATGAAGCGATTTGTACGCTATACTGGAACGGTGTGAAGGTGGTGTTCTTCCACTGCTAGAACAATAAGACTTGCGAATCATTTTACTCCACAGAATTTTTTTTGCGACATTTCTGTAGTAACTGGTGGAAACCCGGGGATATCTACAAAGAGTTGGATACTAAAAGTAAAACTAGGAATTCGAGTTCATACATTTCTCTGACTACGAATCTAGATGTAGGGTACAAGAGCACGTTTCAGCGTAAGCATTAGTGAGTACAGAAAATGTAACGTAACATTTTCTACAGTTTAACACCAAGTGTCCAACGTAGCTATTTAAGCGACTCACTACAAATTGAACGAAAACAATAAATTTCAGCAATAAAATGCCTACAGTGGTAGCAGATAGACGTACAAATCCTCATCTACGACCTTACAATACTCGTCGTATTGAATTGGGACAAATGGCATCGCTTGTAGGTAAACAATACATTTTGGTATGGCATAGAAACGGTCAAGTTATTGCCCCACCATGTGCGTTTGGTTGCAAAAGATTGTTGAGAAAAATGTGGAATAACCAGAGTACTGTAGTGGAGAGTGTCATTGCCTTCGAAGAAGCAAGCTTTTCTTGGGCAACTCGGAACCCGCTCCATATGTTCGAACTTAGAGATAACAACCATGTCTATCCTACAAAATATTCTGAAAGAATACATATTCGAGAGTTCAGCTGACCTATTTACCATACCGTAACGTCGAAACTTGATCAACCCTTGTAAGCACTCTTGCATCAATTACAATATTGTTATCGTTTATCCATCGTTTTCTTGTATCTGGGCTGAAATTGTTTTCATATAATGCTATGTTTGAAAAGTGCATATTGTTATTGTAAATACATATCTGCACTCGTAACACGTATCACAACTTCTATTCTCACAGTTTAGGTGTTTTTGTAACGTCTGGTAAGAGTCGAGATAATAACACGATTTGCGTGCCTTCATTATGCTTCGATAGCCATCCTATCTCTCCATTTGACACCGTAATACGCCCAGGTGTAAACTAATGTACTGTACACATCAGGTTACACATTTATTAGGGCTTTGGCCCTAGCCGTCACAGGAGTGTTTAGTGCGAAAACCGAAACTGCCACTAAATGATTTCGCATTAGTTGCAGGAGGCGAGCCATGAAAAAGTTTTGATTAACCTGAAAAATTATATTATCATAAATTTACTATTGATAACATATTGAATTATTCAAAGATGTCTGCTGCTGGTAAAGTTTTGAACGAAAAGCCAACTGAATTAGAATTAAAAGTTGCTCAAGCTTTTGTTGATTTAGAAGGTCAAGCCGACTTAAAGGCCGAATTAAGAGGATTACAATTCAAATCTATCAAAGAAATCGATGTCTCTGGTGGTAAGAAGGCTTTAGCTGTCTTCGTTCCAGTTCCATCTTTGAGCGGTTACAGAAAAGTCCAAACCAGATTAACCAGAGAATTAGAAAAGAAATTCCCAGATAGACATGTCGTATTCTTAGCTGAAAGAAGAATCTTACCAAAGCCAGCTAGAAGATCCAGACAACAACAAAAGAGACCAAGATCAAGAACTTTGACTGCCGTCCACGACAAAATTTTGGAAGACTTAGTTTTCCCAACCGAAATCATTGGTAAGAGAGTTAGATACTTAGTTGGTGGTAACAAAATCCAAAAAATCTTATTAGACTCCAAAGACTCTACCGCTGTTGACTACAAATTGGAATCTTTCCAACAATTATATTCAAAATTAACTGGTAAGCAAGTTGTTTTTGAAATCCCTGGTGATGTTTACTAAGTACTCTCTGTTAGTCTATATCATTCTTAATACATAAAATTAGTATATTGTAATATAATTTCCATTTTATTCAAGTGTATGAATTGTGTAGTCTTTCTCCTCAAAAATTTAGCTACTTGAAGCGATTACAATTGAATTTAATCTATCATTGCCTTTTCATATTAATCATTTATACTTTGCGAACATAACTCGTGGGGAACATTCCTCTTGCACCATTCAACTCTCCTTCTGTCCACCCACTTCCGTCGGTATCGTCTTGTACTAATACAATCCTATCTCCGGCAACAATACTGATTTCATCATCTCCATCTGCGACATAGTCATACAATGCTTCGACATACTGTACTCTCTTGGCTCCTCGTTTTGGAGCAACAGAAGGTCCTTTCTTCCTACTACCTTCGGTTGTATCTTCTGCTAGTGGTGTTGGAGCCAGTGCTGGTGACGGGGATGCGCCAGTCAATTCAATATATGATGTGGGAACCAAACCAGACATTCCTGAACTCAATTGAATTTTGGTCCAGCCGCCATCATCTGCTGCCAATAATGTGAATTCTTCTCCAGGGTTGATACTTACTTCGTCATCACCACCAGCTGTATATGCGTACAATGCCTTGCCTCCACTTGTTGATGAAGATGCCCCTGATTTGTTTCTTCTCAAGCTAAATAGACCTGATGGAGTAAACGCATGGTTACTTTTAACGGTATGTATCGATTGCGCATCGGAACTTTGTCCGTCGTGGGACCCGGAATGCGAGTGTTTTTTCAAAAATCCAAACTTGGATTTCTTTTGTGGAGCTTGTTCGACATAACTCATGTCCTGGTCTCCAGTATAATTTTGAATTGTTTCTATTTCTACCTCGTTCTTTACTCTCTCTCCATCTTCTTTCATGAACTTCAACAAGATCCCCAACGTCGACGATAGATTTGCATCAAATTTCAACGTCAAGCTGTCTTGACTACCCTTTCTCGTAGCAGTGGACTCCTCCAAATCTTGCTTCAACGACGTGCAATATTCCTCGATTTTTGAATAATTGGAAATGCAAGTGCCCAATCTCCTCTTCAAGTTAGTCAATTCCGGCTCCTTGGTAATCAAGTTCTCATCATCGTGCCAGAATGAACATGGAATGAAAACAAAATCGCTTGGCTCCTTCCAACTTTGCGAGTTGTGTTTGATGTACATGGCAGTATCCAACTTAGGATCGTTCTGCTCAATCGTGGTGTCAATCAAATGCAATTTCTCTTTTACTCTGTCGATTGAATTCCGTTCGATGATATTGGCATTCTTTAACAACTTGTTGAGAATCCCCACTCTACTTTCGTTTAATTCTTGGAAGTAGTCCAAAACTTCCGGTATATCTTGATAATAGTACTTATCCTTTAATCTGTTGGCAATTGAAAGTTGTATGATGTAGTCGTTTTTCCCAACATTCATGTCGACTTTCTTTTGCTCCAATTTTGCCTGGTACTTGTCGCTCGATGCCTTTTCTGTCTTCTCCCGAGCATTTTCTGTAACTTGACACAATGAATCATAGTGTTTTTTGCTCTTGGTCACCTCGTCCTCTGTCTTTTTCTTGTCTGAGGTGAGATAATCTTCAATGGTCTCAATTTGACTAGCGATTCTCAAACTCTTCAGCTTCAATGCCACAATGTTGTCACTTATCTTGCCAGATAGCTCCTTGCTGAACGACAACTTCTCATCAGCAATTGCCTCCGATTGAGTCAACACATCGGTCCACAACACCAACGATGCCGATTCCAATGATCCTGGAGTAATGGATGGAGAATCTCCAACTGACAAACTCGCCGACTTTTGTGCCTTTTTGTCAAAGTGTCGCTTACACAATTCCTTTAACTTCTGTGAGTATTCCTTCTCAATGGTAGCCCGTTCCCTGTAAAATTCCTCGATATCAGTCATCCACTCGGCACCGTTTCTCACCCATTTTTGCGTTTGCTTGAACGCATCTTTCAAGTCGTTCCCAATCGAAACCTCTGCTGCCATCGTTCAAAAGACTGCTGTCGTCGGACTTTGCAACTCCTATGCCGATTCTACAACCCCAGACCATTACGCTAGGAAAAAGAAAGTTGCGGCGCTACCGTATAGAATTACCACTCGATAAACAGCACTGAGTTTGGTGTAAGTGGCGCCATTCACGGCGGAGAGTGGGTGAGGAGGGTACTGCAATATACTATTCTGGCGTTTTTGGCTTGAGTAGCTGCAAAAACCACACAAAATACGAAAGTTTGACGCAGTTGTTGGACTTTTTTAGATTCCACAATTCTTTCAAAAGTAGAAATTTGGCCATAAGCATCTTGCACAACAGTTGTTCCACTTTAGGCCAACGGTGTCATGTGATTATTCCGAGAGTGCAAATTGGTCAGTCACAGCGTCTTCCAGAGGCGCCAGTTTCCGAGGTATTTGTGGTGGTAATTGTGGGTAGGTGTGGTTGGCAGCGCCGCACATGAGATTTTGCTGCACCACCTATGCGGTAAATTACAATTCGCTTCACGCAAAGAGAAAGGACGGTAAGAGACGAGAATTCTTTACTGAATCTCATTGTTCAAAGTGACGGGCAAACCGAATAGACTAGCCAAACTCGCGGCGGCGTTTTTGTTTCGAAAATTGACTGTCAAGGCGAGAAACCCGTCGTTTTCCAAAGTACGGTTGGTATCTGACATATATAAAGATTTCATCAAATTAAAGAAACATTATCCTATTAATCGGTACGAGCTTTTAAAAGTCAAACTCCGGAAAAAACGAAGGTTGCACTCGATGGACGATTCCGCGGCGGCGCGCAACGACACTTTCGCGGCTAATGTCAAGCCAGGAGGGTCCAGACGACAGCGACTATTGGGGTTCGCCAAGGCTACCAGAGACACCTACATCCCACGGTTTACGGGGTCAGTGTCTCAGTTGGCATCGGAAGTGTCGCTGAGAACGTGGGGAGGAAATGATCTCTACGATGAGTTTGGTCAGTTACGGTACCCTAAGGATACCACGATTACATTGTACCCATCATATACAAGACTAGCAGATGGGAAGTATCACATTGACGTCAGGGGGTGGATATCGTGTCCAGGGTTGATGACGAGGAAAAACCGGCTCATTCTTTCATTAGCGCGGCAAATCACCAAATACAACTCAAATGTAGCAGCTACTGAGGCAATTGATAAACTCTCTTCCGATCAATTAAGGCAAGAAACCGTTTCTGAGTCTGATTCCGATACGTTATCGGAGTCGTCTTCTATCGACGATTACGTTTCACCATCACACAATTCCAATTCTGCGTCCACCGATGATTTGATCAAGGAAAGATTGGCAAGTTTTCTTGCCAGATCGATTCCAAATGCAGAATTGACAGTGGTTATTGGATCTCAGGACGTCCATGAAAATGTATACACCAGAGATATAGTCACCGACAACAATGGCCGTTTCGACGAGCACATTGTCGTACTGTATGAACCGTCAGTGGTTCAGGTGAAGACATCGACTGATGACAGCATTTTCTCGTTCCAGGACATTTCGCTCGTGCCAAATAATGGCATTGGCCTTATCAGTGATATCGATGATACTGTGAAGTTGACGGGGGTCATAGGGGACAAGCGGAAACTTTTGACTACACTATTGTTGAAAGAAGTGGCTCTGTGGAAAATCCCACCAGTAATTAGCTGGTACGACAGTTTATACAAAACTAGAGGAGTGTCATTCCATTATGTGTCAAATTCCCCGTGGCAGCTTTTTGGGGCAATAAACCAGTACTTTAAGGAGTCGAAACTCCCTGCTGGCTCCATGCATTTGAAGCAATATACGGGAAATATAATATCTTCTTTAATTGAGCCATCGTCTTCGAGAAAGAAAACAGCATTGTCCAAGATTTTGGAGGATTTTAGTGAGAAAAAGTTCATATGTGTGGGAGATTCTGGCGAACACGATTTAGAGGCATACGTAGACCTTGCAAAAGCATATCCCAACAGAATTCTTGCTATTTATATAAGGTACGTGGAGGACTCTCTCTCAGACATGGACGAAAATAAAGTTTGGTGGGAGATTGAAAAGATTCTACACGAGTATAATAGTTCGAAGAAACAAGAAAATGTGGCACCGAAAACTGAAAATGGACACGTTTCTAATGAAATAGAAGATTTAATTGATTTGACAGACTCTGACCCAAAACTGCCAGCAGCGTCAGAGAGACAGCCAAAATTACCACCAATGGTGCCAAGAAAACCTTCAAGCTTGAAAGGAAATCAACTTCAGCGAAAACCGCCTCCACCAGAACGTCCATTGATTGTAGCAAATACGACCCCTGAATTTCGATCATCGTCACCTCCGCCTCCTCCTTTACCTCGAAGAACAAAGACAAGTTTGAACTCGCAGGGTACACAAGATGTGATGGTACACCTTTCCAGCTACGACGAAGACAAGTTGTTCGAATTGGAACAAACTGATGGTAAAGGAGCGGAATCTATTCGAAGAATTGTCGAATCCGTTCGTAACTTACAGGGCACAAATACAATTCTAAGATTGTTCAAAGATGATGAGCCAGATTTCTTTAAAACTTCTATGAACATGCTAATTGATTTCAACAAGAATAGTGAAAGAGATATCAAACAGTAGAAAGTTTTACCGTAAATAGTTATTAGTTTTGATCCATCTTTCAGGCAAAATTTATTTATTATACATGATGCGAAGATGTAATTGATTAGATTGAGAAGGTAAACCGGCCCTCAGTAATTAATCAACTTATGCAGCTAAGGAGGTACCCTCTTTTTTTTCAGAAGATTCAAGGCTTGTTGATTGCTCTTGGTAAAATTCTTGAACGTTAGAACCATCACCGTAATCTTTGATATTTTCATCATCATCTGTTGGCAAATCTTGTTTGAATTGCGACAAATCCATGGAATCCCCAGCGTCTTCTTCGGTGTAGAATTTATCAGATAACTTCTCCATAACAATTTCTCTACCGGTGAGTGCTTTCCTCCCGCCCTTCTCTAATTCTTGTTTTCTGTCTTGGGCTTTCTTGGCTTGTATTTTTGCTTTCCATACATTGAAAGATGCAATTGTGATAGGAGTGAATTTCGATTTATCTAACTTTCCTCTCTCTAACTCAATAAATTCTTCCAAAGTGATCTTTGGTGATTCATCTTCAGCCAATTTCTCCAACCGTTTTTGCTCTTTAGTTTTCAATACGAATCCGGGCGGTAACGAGTGTTTGTATTTACAATCATTACCCCCATTTGGACATACCCAGAACCAACCATACTTTCCATTTTCGACAGCATCTATGAAATATTTACACACCTTGTCGGTTGTCGTCTTGGGGTTACCATGTTTGGACATAATAACACTTCTCAACTTTTCTTCATCCCAATCTTCCATGTTATCGGCTTCCTTTTCAGCCCTAGCATCGGTGTACAAATCTTTCTTCAAATCCTTTCTACCGACATTTGGATCATGAGAAAACTTACACTTTGCTCCCTTGTCACAAAGACCATTCTTGAAGAATTCACACAATATGGATTTAGGATCAACTCCGAAAGGAACTTTTTGCTGGGTGATACCAAACAACTTGGCAGCTTCACGTTTGGCATCTTCAGCAGCTTTCTTCTCGGCGGCTTTCCTCTTGGCGTCGGCCTCTTTCTTTTTAGCCAAACCTCCATCTGCTCCAGCGGTGACTTGCTTGATGTGTTCTTGAACCTTTTTCGACTTGTTCTTGTTCTTCAACCCAAACGTCTTGTCATCGGCAGACTTAGCTCTGGCTTTCTGTTTATTCTTTTCGGAAATTTGTGGTACTTTCTTCTTAGGTGGCATTCTTCTACAATAACACTGATCTATTCCTTGTTGAGTATTGACATTAAATTTTTCACGATGTCTCACGATGAGAAAAAAATTAAAGTACAGGAGACCAAATTTCTGCACTGCAAAAAAGAACGTTGCCGCGTTGATGATAATGATAAATCTTGCTTACAAGTAGATGCTGATGCTATGCCATGTTTTTCTGTCGTTGAGATCACTTCTTTTGTATGGTTTTCCGCTTGTCTCTAACTTTTGGTGTTTGTAATGGTCCAGGAGCGAGCGTTGTTCCTGAAGGTGATATGTATGTTCTCGATGATTGGTAATACATACCAGGTTGCCCATTAGACGTTGTTGTAGGTACCTGCGAAGGAGTAGTTACTTTTTTGGTCTTTTTCCTATTGGTTCCTAGTAAACTCTCGAATCTTGTAGGATGCTCTCCACTGCCGAGTGATTGTGGTGATTCTGAAGTTGGATTAAGTGGTGAATGGTTTCCAGAAAAGTTTGATGCGGCTAAAGTCTGCCTATATGTGGGGCTGTGCACATCGAATTGTGGTGAGAGTGGCAGCGAGGGAGTTGGAGTTCCTTCCTGCTTCCCTTTGATCACCCTACTTTGCCTAAATGGAAGATATGATCTTTTCGTCGAAAGAAGCGAGTCTTGGTTCCCAAGATTCGTATGTCCTATTGAGTCAGCCAAGCTCGTTTTGAATGAGATGTTAGATTGACTCCGCGCCAAACTTCTATTCAAGATGAAGGAAACATCTTTCTCGTAAACATATGGAACAGACTCCATTTGTCCTCGCTGATCAGCGCCATCACTGCCATTGACTCCATTCAAATCACTGTGCTTATGCACAGTGCCTTGATCGCGTCTTCCAAGTAAGAATCCTATGTCGGAATTACCTTCTGGGTTAGTGTCTTTAGTGAAAAACGAATCAAAATCATCAAGAGCTGCCCACACATTACTTAGTGATGCATCTTGCTCTTCAACGTTCAAAGAAACAGTGTCCCCATAGTCTGGCATTGGCGCATGATAATCCTCCATGTGAAACTCAATTTCCTCGTTTCTCATGTCATCATCTACATCATTCGCATCAACAACAGCGTTGACAGAACACGTCAAGAATACAGCATGAACATTGTTTCTTGTACTGGCTGCAGTTACCACAGGCATTGGTATTGCCCAACCGCTTTCTTCTGGTATACCAAACAAAGTAGCTGTTTTTTCGTACTCTTTCTTCATTGAAGTATTACCCAAGCTCATTCTCAAAATGTCCTTGTCCAACTGAGAGCCGGAAATTGAAGCTGCTTCGTCTAATACTTCTAAAGCAGGTTCAGCATAATCGGTTAACAACAACCTCAATAATGGCGAAATCAAATCAGCCCCAACACCCATGAATTCATCTCGTTGCAAATCGACAAGAGATAAAACGTGTTTCAATATGTTGATAGTTTCCAATTTAACCCATGGAATTTTGTTAGATAGCAACCCTAGTAAAAACACCAAAACTTGAGCAGCATATTCTGGAAAAAAAAGACTATTCATTGTCAGAATGGTCTGTGTCAAAAAATCCTTTTTGGACCTAAATCTATTTTTCGACAACGAGTACAAAATTCTTGACAATGATTCCTTACCACCTTTGTCAGCTAACTTTCCTAAATTTTCGGCGGCCTCTTTCACTTCCTTTGTGATCAGTTTCTCATCGAGAGCATGTAAGAAACGCGGTAAGTTCGCAACAACTGCAATAAGTAACCTTGAATCTCCTGAACCAATTACCTCACTATCTTTAAAAATCAAAAGCTTATCCAAGAATTTCACCGTAGGATCCCACGATGTTGAAGATCTCAAACCAACCAAAATGACCTGTTGTAACCCTTCGAAAATACCTTCCCATTTGGGAGGAAATGTTGAGATTAAACACGATATTGTATCTGGTGCATCTAAGTCAATTTTCGATACGAATTTAGACATGGAGGAAAGAACTTCTATAAATTCTTGTTCATGGATAGTGCTTAAGCACGCAACTCCGGACCAAAACAATTGAGGAAAATCGATAAGCTTTTCTGAATCTAGCTCAGCAGTTATGGCATTCATGGTCATCAAAATTTGCATCGCAAAACCTTGTATATCAAGAGTCTCATCTGAAATCGTGTTTGATAATCTGTGCATCATATCTCGTAACATTGATTGATCAATGAATGAAAGAAGCGAACGAAATATTTGGAAAGACCGACATGCCAAATGTCTCACGGCACATGTTGTCGCCCAATGAAGGGACACCCTACTCCATTCTTCTTGAAGTGTGGGAGCTATCCTTACAAAAATTTCCAATATGTTTCTGACTAGTAAATCCATGTTTCTTGGGGTTCTAGTCCCCTTCTTGTCATTATTCAAGTCGTCGTATACCCACAAGTATCTGAGATGATCCTTTTGTCTCAAGATATCCATGGTTTCGACGGCTTTTGGCTCTTTACAAGCTAATACATGTATCAAGTGAATCAACAACAGGGCAGCTTGCTCTTGAACAATGGGCAAGTAATGATCTAAAAGTGAAACAGAAATATGTAACAAAGTTGGCAACTTTTCAACCATTCTATCGTTTCGAACGGTACAAAGATCAACCAAAAAGGCTAATGAAAGCTGTCCCAAAGAAAATGACGCATCTTTCTCGTTATATGGAATAATTTTACCTAAGTCAGCGACATAAGGGAACGTACCATTACTCTCGATCAAGTTGGAAATTTTGCGAGGTTGTGGTGGAATCATGGATTTTGGTTGCAAGTTGTTGATAAATTTATCAATCAAACATAAAGGGTCCAGTTGAGAGAAGGCCAAGTAATCCATAATTTGTCGGGCGTACTCAACAAATATTTGGTTCTTTCTCTCTATACAATTCGTCAAAATAAAGTCGAGAATTTTGTCAAAGTTATTTGCATTACTCCCTAACGCAACCCATAAAGCCTCAACTTCATTTGAGATTCTCGAACTGAATCTGACTGTTATCTCAAACAAATTGTTCAAAACCATTAAAGATGATTCGCATAATTGCTTCTGAGCATCTGGTTTTGATCTTGATTGCTTACCATTACGTTCTTCAAGATTATGCTCTTCATTCGTTTCGTCAGTGGTTGTTAATGATTCAGTTTTATAAGACAATTCAATCGTTCTCATCCATGGTAAAAGGCAAGACAAAATATCTCTTCTGGAATTCTCCTCAACAAGATTAAAGAACTTAGTCATATAACTCACTCTTATGAAAGCTCCCTCGGAGAATTTTACAGCAGCTTGATTGGAGATTTCAAATAATGCTCTCTTGTAAACGACCTTTGTTCTACTACAGACAGCTTCTGTGAAAATGTCTAAATCAGAAGTTTGGGAATAAGTCTCTTCCAAATACTTCGCCAACTTCATGGATGCAAACCTGACTTCATAACTGTCATGCCCCACTAAGAAGCTTGCCAAACAGATAACGTCATATGGTGGCTCGATCGGATGTGCTCGCTTCATGAAAACGTTCACAAAGATTGTGAAATAGCTTTCTGTCGCCCTCAACGAGTTCTGGCCCGTATAACACTCTCGGATAACCTCCTGCCAAATTTCGTTATCACTCTCGAGATTGAGTTCTAAGGTATTGCGAAGTGCTATTCTGCCGAATTCATGACATCTTTCATCTTCGGAATAAAGTAAACCGCGAATCCAATTCATGACACTGGAAATATCGAAAGACATGACCACCAAGTTACCTGCAACCTCTAGCTCTTGCTTGATGGCCCAAGAACAAATAGTCGCCATACAACTCAAGGCAGCAAATCTCAATTGCTTTCTTTCAACTTCCAATTTCGCAGCAATGGACGCTCCATCCTTGAGCTTACCAATTGTTTTATACATTGTGTTGTATCTGTCTTGTTCGATATCAATGGAATCGCCATAACCACACCATTCTTTTAAGTAATTGAAGCAGCCAATTCTTGCTTCAAAAGGAAGCCATTTCTTTAAGCTTGGGTTTTCCAGTAAGCCAATTAACATACTTTCCAAAAATGTACAGAAAAACCGTCTTAAAGTTTGAAATTTGAAGTCAACTTGAACTGATACCGAGGACAAAAACGTTTTCACATTCTTCACCAAAGACAATAAATTGGCTAGAATCCAGTCGTCACTGAAAATATACTCATGACTTTTGAATCTGGAGGTGACATTACTGATTACATGAATGACCTCGATACTTAATCGCGCCTCAGGTGAAGTGTTGTCCTTTGATGGCAGGTCCCATTCGGTGACTGACTGTGGTAGATTCTCCAAAAATGTTTTGAAAATGTTAATATTCATGGAACTCAATCCCATGATCACAGAATCTCTGATCATAGGTTGCTGGGAACGCAAGAGAGGTAGCACCATTCTGAAAACCGATTTTGCGCTAGTAATTTTTTGGTGTTGAATAAACATTTGCAACGACTTTTTCCTTCCATGTGTTGCTTGTGTCGGTAATGATATTTTTTGATCATTTGTTGAAGTTAACGAACAACATGCGAAGATCAAGTATAGTCTCCACTGGTTTATCATCTCTTCGGGAGGCGCACTAGAAGTCGACTTCGAAAACAAAGACGAAGTGTATGATTTGAAGTTTTCAGAATATTCAATCACTGCCTCGTGCAATTGAACCAATCTCACGCAAACTATAGATCGACACATGGCAACTGGCATTGGACATCTTTCAAAAAATATATCCAATAATCGTGGGTAAAGTCTAAACCAAATTGTTGAATCGATGCCGTAGTCTGATTCTGCTAATTTGATTAATATTTGTTTCTTATTCTTGAGTTTTGTTAGTCTTGTTTTTTCTGGAACACTTAATTTCATTCTATATGGTTTGATCAACTCGAAGAAGTCTACATCTTCCAAGATATGAATCAAACGAGTCCCAATATCAGCAGCAAACTTCGAAGAATTTCTCGAATGTGTCTTTGAATTGTTTGAGTCAGAAACAGACTTATCGTTCGAGTTAAGATCGGTGATAGAATAGATTGCTTGGTCAAATAATTCAACCAATTTCAAAATTGAAACACCTAGGTATCTTATTTCACAGTCCAGAGAGCAAAGGAAAAATAAACCATTCCCTTCAACTTCTTCTATAACCGTTATAATTGCTTTCCACTCTAGTTCAACGCTCGGCTTCATTTTTTTGAAACTAGAAACTGTGTCAACAAGTTCCTTCGTTTTATAATTAACTTGATACATGTCGTTCAAGACATCCTTATTCATAGCCTCATCTTCTTGTGCAAAAGGGTTGGTATTCGCATGCTTTGATTGACTTTCGTTAATCTCGTTGAATTGCTTTAACCAACAATTTAGCAACTCGACGTAAATCTTCAAAAGTAGCTTAAATTCTTTTGAATTTACATAATCAGGATTATAATTTGTCAGAGGCTTGTCTGTAATCTGGAACGCTATTTTCGCAAAAATTGTTATCAAGCTGCTAGGATTTTTCTTCGAAGCTAATGTTTTCAATGCTCGGACAGAGGCATTTGATACCTTGTGATTTGAATTTGCCGCATTCCTAGTTAAAATCTCTATCACCGTTTTGAACAGAATACCTATTGCGTTTCCGTCAGCAAATGGAACTATTGTCCATGGTACAGCATCAATTAAGGTTGCAAATAGCTCAATCTGCAAATCTTTTGTATCTTGAAATACAAAATCCAAGTTAAAGTTAAAACTAGAAAATGGGGACTGAGCTTTCAAGCTGCCTGAGCTTGATCTAGACCGTGATGGTGCCGGGTGGTTTGAGTTTTGCGTTCCACTTGTCTCTGAGAGCCAAAAATGGGAACCATACTGGGAATCAAGCAATCTGAGTAACGACGCAAAATACTTGGACACCTCCTCATGTGAAATAGCATTCTTAGCATTCTTAGCAAGAAACAGAAACTCGTTAAGTTTAATTTTTTGCTCTTTCGCAATGTTTGAGTCATTTTTGACAATTCCGCTTCGGAACTTTGTTGCAGCCGAATTAAATTCATCTTCATCATTTGTGGCATGATCTAAAATTTCTATAACAGGAAATTCGGGTTTGTTAGCTAATTCGTAATCCTTCAAAATTGCAAGGTAACTTTCAATTACTATGATCATACGTTCTGGTGATAGTCCTTCTAAGCTGGTACCATTAAATGACATCTTCACCATTTTGATAATGACGTTATCAAGAGTATAATTCAAATGATGATATCCAACGATTCTTATCAATTGTACCATTGCGTTCATCAACTTCTTATGGGGTGAAAGCCATTGTTGTTTTTTTGATGAATTTGAGGAGTTGAACAACAACCCAAATAAGGAATCTAGTTTTTTAATTGTATTGTTCAACGTATCTGGCAAGCGGTAAATATATGTCCAAAGCAATCTAGCCGTGCAAATGATATAGACAAATTTATCTTCTGCATCAGTTTTCGGTTTCAACTTGAAACTATTGTCACGGATAATATCGAACCAAATTTCCGAAAACAATTCTTTATGAGAAACAGACAATGTAGCTGTAATTAAATGAAGGGATTGTGCCCATCCGTTACCTCCAAAGCTCGAAATATTCAAAGGAATTCCACGGTTCGGTGAAAATGATTGCTTTGATGCTTCAGGTGATTTTTTCACACCCAGATTCCAAATCTGTGTGCCCTTTTGAAAAACTCGTTCCGTTGCTTCAACCCAGGTTGGATGATTGGATTCAGCAGTCAATACTGAAGCCAAAGGCAAAATTAGATCACCGATAACCTTACAATACGCAAGGATTAACGTCTCGTTTTGACATTTAGCGAAGAATTTGGATAGTGAAACCACAAAGTCTGCGGTTTCTTCAAAAGCCTCGGGTGGGTAATTCGTTAGCTTTAAATATTTCATTCCATGAATTAACAACTGTAGTTTCAATTCTTGTTCGTACGAGATTTTTGCTGGAACGTTTTCTAGTTCTGCAATGAATCTATCACTCACACTTACAAAATGATTTTCAGACATGTACCCAAGTAGCTCAGCAAACAAATTCCAGTTTGCAGATCTCACTAATGATTGAGGTGTATTTAATGGGTCCGTGGTCTTCAATTGAGTGTAAACGATCTCCTCTAGTTTATCGGTTAAATCATCTCCCATCACAGTAGGACTAGTTTGTTTGACAATTTCGATGAGCACTCTACACAATATGAAGATTGAAGCCAAGGATTTCCTGTCAGCGTTGATTGCAGTCTTCCTGGACTCATATATTCTCTTTTCCATTAGTTGCTTTTCTGGAGTGTCTTCATTTTCTATTTCTATGTTGTCCAATTTGTGACTCAGGTCAACACCCAAGGAATTTGCAGACTGATTTCTTCGATGGCCAACCTTTGAAAAACTTTTGGTTCTCATCAAACTCAAGGATCTCTTTTGCCTAGGGCCATTACTGTTTTTTGTAACATTCGTAGATGGAGATAATGATGCTGGATGAACTTCAGCTAAAACTTTCTCTAGCTCCAAAGCTGCAATTGTAGCTACCTCCGATTTGGACTTTCTCCAGTACATGACACTATCAATTACAGGTTTTGGTTTCTTCCTAGCAACATAGCCTAGCGATGCGACGATTTTATCAAACTGGTCGTCTACCCCTTCATTAAATAACTCGCCTATGGGTGGCTCTTGATCTAGAGGGTACTCCAAACACAAACTCAACTTTCTTTCTGCATACCTCACAAATTGAGTAAAGATGATATGTAGAGTGTACTCTGCTGGAGTTTTTGAATCGGTCGCAAGGTCACGACGTATGGAGGAAAACTCAGTACCATTCGATAATGTTAGTCTGTTAGTACTTTGCCCAGCTGACATTGGGGGTAATTGCGGTGACGGTTCTACATGAGATCTGGCTCGAAAGTTCGACATTGGCGTTTGCAAATTAAACCCGTAAGTGTTCAACTGTGGTGTGCTCAAGTTCCCATTTTCGTATCCTTTAGTTGTGTACTCTACCACCTGGGGAACAGGGTGGACCTCAATGTGGGAGTGTTGTTCTATGCGCTCGTCACTGTTTTGTGATGCAAACCGGGTTCTCGATGGGTTCACTGTAATATTCCCATTCACTACCGCCGGAAGGGTTGTTTGATGATAATTTTCAGACTGAAAAGAATCTGATGACATCAACCCCAGATCGACCGGGAAACTAGTACTATCACCACTGAAACCGTTGAATTCGCCAACACCATTGTCACCTGTGATGTGATTCATGCCAGAACCATTGGGACCCGGTAAGTTTACAGCATTTTGGAGTAAGATCGACGATCGAAGCCCAGGCTCATTGGCGAGATCTGGATCGTGTAGTGACACTGTCTTGAGTCTGTGTGGCAAGAACTGTAGCTGCTCTGCCGACTCGACGTCGTCTGTATCAAGGTCGTACTGCTCATCAAATGATGGTGGTGATGCTCGGTTGGGAAGCGATTGTGATGGTAATTGGGTCTGGTTTAGCTGGGTTAGCGAGGAAATATCATCAAGATCAGGTATTTCGATCATTGAAGCTTGAAACTTGTAATCTGTACAGTAGTGGCTACTTCTGAACCGTTCCTATCAAAGATATTGGTAAAAACTCTCTATTCTCTAACCGTAGTAAAGTAATACCACAGCGAAACGGACTACATACTGTCACGATTTTAAATACACGGTTGATCGCATCTTGTTTACTACCGCCCTGCCTGAAAATAGCCTTATTTAACTAGCACACCGTGCTGTAGTGGTACGACTAGCCTTGTTACCTGCTGCGCTCTTTAATGATTATACACACAGTTTTGTTACGTTTTGTAGGGGTTGTTGTTGTATTTTGGTGTTGTTACAAGGATTATGGTGCAGAGAATAAGTTACGCTGCCCGTCCAAGGGGGAAATTTTAGGACATAGTATTGTAGTAGGGAGCTATACCCCTACGCTTATGCCGCACAGTAGCGAAATTGTGGTGATTTGACTGCATCAATGTTCGTCACCGGTTCGAGTGATGCTGCTCCAAAAAAATGCTGCAAATTTGCAGTTTAACTCTTTTCCGTGTTTTTGTAACCTCCCTCTTTTAATAGCCATTGCTGTCCAGACTTCACGGGGGTCTTGTGACATACGAACAGTTTTGGCCATATTTGGTTCAGGCTCGAGAAAATTAGTAGATCATCTTTACAAGTTATATATTGTCTCTAGCTTTAGTTGTGCAGCCCGAATAAAACTCATAAAGAATGCATCCCTTTGGCGTGGCAGAGGAACCAAAGCATCAAAATTGTGCTACATGAACTATTTAACTCGCATTTTGTATTCGTTGGTATAGTCTTGTTGTACTTTGAAACATTTTACAACAATAGGTCAGAAAACTACAAAAAGTTGCTTAGTCTTTCAGACTTACTCCCCCACAATTGATTTTTCACCAATGGCAGCTAATTTCATCTAGTACGATAAACAAGAGCCTAGACTTAGTTTGCTTAGCTGGAGAGTCCCGCTGCAGTTAGAACCACCCACCTATTGGCTCCACTAATCATCCTATCCAGTCGGTTAGGAAATTGTTATCTATATTCACGTGATCTTAGATCGTATTCAAAATTTTCCAGATAATTTGCAACATTTAGATCTGGAATCCATAAGCTAAACAAATCATGGGGTCAGTACACGATATACCTATCTTGATTAACCAGTTTATTGTTACTTCATCCACAAAGCAAGAAGATTCTCAAGAATCTGACAAATATGCTGAGGAATTGAGCCAGTTGTTCGTTGACAAGCAACTCACATTGTTGCAATTTATAACACACTTGGGACCAACTTTAACATCCGACCAAGACAGTGTTAGGGCAACGTCAATAAAATGTTTATACGACACGTTAAACCAGTTAATCCTAAAACAGGTGACGAAAATTTTATCGAAGCAGGATATCGTTGTGTTGATTGAGTTTTTGGTCGCCAAATTTGATGACAAACCATGCTTTGAAGGTGTACTCATCAGCGTTAATAAACTCATTCAGTTCAATAACTTTTTGCCATTGCTCGTGGTACCAAAAATCTTGACTGCTTTGATTGATACGTACAATCCTAAGCAACATTTGGCAAAAGTGAGATATCAAGGTTTTTCATGTTTTCAAAAATTATTATCTCTTCATGAACCATTTTTCACAAGTGACGAAGAGTATTCCAACTTGTTCATAAGAGCATTTGTTGCCGTAGCAGAAGGTGAAAAAGATCCAAGAAACTTGTTGATATCATTTGAGGTAAATAAACTGATCAATGAAAAATTTACTTTTGATCCAAAACGAGATTTACATAAACAATATGTGAATGACTTATTTGATATTTGCTTTTGCTACTTTCCAATATCATTTACACCTCCACTCAACGATCCCTACAAGATTACTGCCAGACAATTGAAAGACTCGTTAACTCAGACAATTTCGTCTCAATCATTATTTGCTCCAGAATCGTTTAATAGTTTATTGGAGAAATTGACTTCAACGAACCCAGTAGTTCGTAACGATGTTTTGAAAACTTTGTTAGCATGCTTAGAAAAGTACAATTTATCTACAATTCAAGAATGTTGTTTAACGATTTGGAATTCCGTTAAATTTGAACTATTGCATAGGAATGAAAATGCGTCAGTATTCAAACCAGAATCTTTTGAATTGATTCCAACAAACCACAACGATATGAATGATAACGATGACTCAAAGTCCTTAATTCTAGCATTGATTATTATTCGTGCTATAAGTAATAGGCTTGCTGAGCAACCCGAAGGAAACGTCGGATTTTTGACAACAGTTACCGATGAGTTGAAAGCATCTTTGGTAAAACTCAATGACAAATCCAGACCAGCAGTTTTAATTTTGGCAGTTCTTGCCTGTGAATCCAATGATGCATTCAATTTCATTATTGAACAATTATTTAAACACAATGTTTGGGGCAAATACTTGAATGTGGATCCGGAGCAAGATGGTGAAAATGAAAAAGATGCAAATGAGGACGTTTTGTTGAATGTCGAGAAACAGAGAGATTTGGTTGATTTATTTGGTTTTATTTTCAGTGCTTATCATGAGAGGACTAACGATGAAAAGTTTGTTGAAGATAATGCATTGAAGGAATTGAAACCAAACTTGTTGGTCTTTGTTGGCCAATTGTTCAAGTCTTCATCAAATATGGAAACAATTTTGAAAATAAAGATCTTTCAGCAGTTTATCAAATTGATCCAAATAAAAGGTTTCTTAAATTCATCAGAAATTGAGCTAGTCTTCCAATATTTCACCGAAACTTTGGGCAGTGATCAATTCAAGTGGAGTGACTCCATTATTCAGGAATTAATCTCTAGTTTAATTGTGATCAGTGACTTTGATGCATCACTAATTATTCAGTACATCTTGCCAAGTTTGTTACCAGAAGTCGAAAAAGGAAACTCGTCAATGATTGAGTCGATACTACATGTGATTGAAGATCTTTGTACCAGCTACCAGATCCTAGAAGTTTTGTCTATCCGATTTGCATCCATACTTCAAAGATCTTCTAACAAATCCTTAATCCAAATGATTATTGAAATGTTCATCAAGTTGATCAAAAAAGTAGAAATTAGATCACAGTTTATTATGAACTCGTGGTGCTCCAAGTTTGTTCCAATTATTCTTAACTTGCATCATGAAGACCCTGTTTTGGTGGAAATTATTGGTGAATTGGTGGGTCTAATTATTAGATTCACTGATGTCAGCAAACATCAACAGATCATTGATCAGTACAATAAGGAGTACTTCCATCTTTTACAAGTTCCAAATATTCAAATTGCAATTTATTCCAATATCGTTGCTAGTGTGGACAAATCTGTCGACACATTTTTAGACTTCAAGATCAAACCTGTCATTGACTTGACAAAGTCAATTGATGACGAGTACTTGCGTGTCAACTACTTACAATTCTTATCACTATTAGTGAACAAGTTTGTTTCGGTGGAAGAAATTTTGCCGTCGTTATTTGATAGTGCAACTAATCGTGAGAATTTAGAAATCTATATTTGGGTTTTAAAAGGTTTGTTATTGAAGTTAGATAAGTCGGGATTAAAATCTTTGGATAAATTGATAAAATTGAATCAAGAAACCAAGAATTACGAATTGAAATGCTTATTAAGTCGATCCTTACTGATTCTATTTGTTGACTTACCTATTTTTGTTAATCAGATTTCACAGATCAAAAACAAAGATTTGGTCTCCAAAGTAAACAACTATAATGTCAAGTTGTTGTACAAACAACACATATTTGAAATGATATTCCCATCTTTGACTAGTGGAGATGACAAAGTTTACTTACACAGCTTGTCTTTGATCTTGAACAACCTTGACAATCAAGCAATTCTTCGACCACATTCGTCAGAAATCTTACCTTCGATGCTCAAAAGTTTAATGTCAAACGATTCCATTATGATTAAGTCGTCATTGTCAACATTGAACATAATTGTTGAACAAGATCCCACCTTGATTATTCCCCACTTGGCAACAATTATCCCTATATTAAACAAATTGATAGGGGAAAGAGTGGTGAAGGGTCATCGACAAGTAAATAATGAATCGATTCGAATGGCCAGTTTACAGATATTGGCGTTACTATTTGAAAAAATTCACAACACAGTAATCATTAGGTACAAAAACGAATGCCTAGTCGCTCTTGGTAAAGGGTTGGATGATCCCAAGAGATCAGTTAGAAAGACATGCGCTGACTTACGGCAAGCGTTGTTCGAGCTTTGATTAAGACTACGGCAGCACAGCTATTATGGTGCTCAATGTAACCCAATCAACCTGATTGATACAATCCACAAAATAGAATCACTTGAGCGGCGAATATTAAACCCAACGGTTACAGCAGGTTGTGCTATTTAATAGTCTCGTATGATATCACTCTGCATATAACACTCAAAATCATGTATTTATTACTAGTATACAACGGGATCACTCATCATCTGACTCGTTATAATCGACAGGAGCCAACCCCGGAGTTAATCCAGGCATGCTGATATAACCCTTTTTAACCTTTTCATTAAATTGCGATGCGACATCGGATTTTGCGGTGACAAACTTCTTCTTTCTGATTCTCTTTTGATTTTTATTAGTGACGGAGGGGACGAGTTCTGCCTTGACGTCTTGTAGTTGCAAGTTTATGTCTTCGTCATCTATTTCACTTACTCTATTAATTAGGTTGATATTCTTCTTCACTAGCTTTTTCAAGTACTTTTCATGCTGTGGTGTGGTTGTAGACCTGAGTTTATTTTGCTTGATCACGGTGTACTTGGCCAACTTGGCCAACTTCTTGGTTTGGATATTGTTTTTGTTGATGGCAGCATTTCGTTTTTGTCTCAATTTCTTGCCATTGACGTAATCTGTAGTTTGTGCTAGTTGATGTGAAACGGCTTGCGTAGATGACGAGGCCGATACTGATGCCGAAACCCCAGCTCTTGTCCCGGGAAGAACTGCCCCCAAAAGCTGATTGACCGTGGCCTCGGCCTTGCTCTTGCTGCTGGTGCTCGTGAACATGGGTCGTCGCTGGTGGTTTAGTCTGAAAATCGTTCTTGATGTCATCGGAGGTGTGTAGATAACCGATAACCCGACTGCACCGTGCACAGCATCTACGCAGGCAACAATTTTCATCCCTAGCGAGGGGCATGTGTGAACACAGTGGGGTAACATGGAGTCAAAGAGCATGAATACGCTGAATTTGAAACTCCACGATGACAACACTCATGGTGGTGGTGGAAAAGGAACTTGTTGTCCTGGTTAGGTCAGTGTGGACATAACCACAGTGTATTTACGCGAGGGCCACCACCCCACCTGCCTCAAATTTCGAACGTGGAAATATTATCCCCATACGGAAGTGCTTGTGCTATTCTTCCAATACAGCCGTCACCTATAAGGGCAACAAACGGTTTCCGTGTACGACCTGGTGAACAAAATCAAAGTACAGGTGAAACTGAGCAACATTGCCGCATGTGGAAAAAGTGTCTTATGTAAAGGTTCACGTCATGGATGGGAGTGGACGAAACAATGTGGCACTAGACGGTGCCAAACCATGCATGATTCTGACGATAGGTATAGTGCGGAGGATACCGGTGCAGTTGACAAATAACAACCACTACACACGATAAGCTAAGTGGAGTATAGTAAACACGTCGACGAATAAACGGTGTAGGAACTAAAAGTACGTGCGGGCTCGAGCATGAGCATGGGATAAGCAAATGACTGGCGATAAAGAAGCAACAAACCACCTCAACAACCACCAAGCCGCATCGCGGAGTATCATGCTGGGTATGGAGGTAAGCAACACCACGATACAATTAGAGAGTGGATACGGGGAGAATCACAGGGGAACACCGAGGTGAAACCCCATAAAATAGCACCGAGGTGATTGTCGCATGTATAGGAAAATTCACATGTACAAAAGATTATGGGGTATGATCGTGTCGCCAATGATAATTTCATCTGCTATATATAGCGAGGCAAATCGGATCTTTAACATTTTTTTTTATATCAATCAAGTTTATATCTATATCTAATAAAATGTCTTTAGCTGCTGACGGTTTCGAATCCAACCAATTCTTTGAATTATTACACACTGGTCTTGCTGACGCTGATGTTAAGAAGAAGGCCATTGCTGGTGTCAAGGCTGTTATTGTCTTAACCTTAAAGAACAAGGACGGTAAGGACCAATCGTGGGTCTTGGACTTGAAAAACAACGGTACCGTTGAAAAGGTTGACAAGGTTCCAAAGAACGACGTTCAATTGTTATTGAAGGATGCTGATTTCGTCAAATTGGCCCAAGGTCAAGCCAACGGTCAAAAGTTGTTCATGAACGGTAAATTGAAATTGAAGGGTAACATGATGAAGGCCACTGCCATTGAAGGTGTCTTCAAGAGCTTGGACCCAAGACCAAAATTATAAGTTATCTCACGTATGTCATGTTTTTCGCGTTGTGAGCTCGATGTAAGAGGTAATCATGTGGTGACATTGTTTTGCTGAATGATTTATGAATATATGTGTTACTTCAAATTCAAAACGACTTGTAGACTGTAAACCAATAATAACCTCTTGATGACGCTAACGACTCTACATTTGGCGTGGTTCCACCGACTTTGGTGGTGTGATGTTGGCTTGTGCAATTGTAAAATTTTCATTATCTTGTGATTTTGTCCTGACAAAAATTGGGTTCTAGCCATGTTATATCCGCAACCATTCGATGGTACGGAGGTGGTCAACATTCACCAGTGGAGGTGGTGGCCAGCCATGGCTTTGGATCTACATTTGACCCTCGTCCAGTCGTTAGGGGTTATTATCGCTACCTCGACCACGACCTAAGTTTAGCACGGCATGGACCCAGCTTGTCGCGGCCCCGACCTACACTTGTGGCTAACTACAACCACGGCCGGCTCCAAATATTTCCACATACTTGCAAACTCTTAGCCCACCACTGCCCCACCATCTCTCATACTACATAATGGCATCCACAACCAACATAGAGGAGTCGGTGTCAATGTTCTTTGACCCAGACTTCGTCCCTGTCAACTATGTGGACCAACTTTTCAACACTATACTAGGAGACTGTTCCAATCCAAGTGTATACGAGAACATATCCAGATCGTCTATTTCCAACGATGTGTCCAACTTGATCACCAATTTGGACTATTATACCCAAGAACTATCCGTCAATGACAAACTACAACAGCTTCAAGATAGTACAAACCATCTAAACGATAACACTACTAGACTTCAGTACTACACCAATATCTTGAACAATTCAATTGTATCTCTACAGCAAGACTTAGTTTCGGTGAATAAACTGGTGACAATCAACGAGCATAACCAGTCGGTCCAGTCTCTCGTGCAGTTGAAGCTTGTCAAGAAAAATCTACAACTCGTGTTGGCGATTTTTGAAAAATTGTTCATCGCAATACAACAAAAGCTGTCGATAACCCCATCACAATTCGAGAAATTGTTGAATGAAGTTACGGATGAGTCGACAGTAGGCAATTTGAAAGACCTCCAAGGTATATTTAACAATTTATCGAAATTCAATCCCATTTACAAGAAGTGGTGGAATTCAAATCTGTCAAAATAACATACTCACTACAGCTGAATGAATTGAAATTATTTATAAATGCTCTAAAATCGTAATTCATCAATGAATATAAATGAGATTATACGAAATATTGTATATGCTGTTATGGCCGTTCTATCGAATATTCAAGGCTTCACTTCCACTTCGACTTCTTCTTCTCCTTCTTCTACTCCTGCTCCTTCCTCTAGTTTCTCATCGGTCTTCTTTTTCCTCTTCAAAAATGAAAAACCTACGTAGTACAAGAGCTTGTTGAATGCTCTGGTAGGGAAGATTTTTTCAACCCACACATTTGGAATGATTCTAATGACGAGACCTGCTGGAATACTCACCAATCCACAGATAATGGCAGTTGCCCATTGTCCTGGGGTTTGTCTAATAATACTGAATGATGCCCCACCAACAAACATGATCATGACTTGAACACCACCAATGATCAACGCGATGGCAATGAAGTAGTAATTTCTGAAAAAATGCTGGAAAAAGTCCAAGTTTTCTCTGTTGATTCTTCCCCGTACAGTGGTCACTTCGTCACATTCGTCCAACTTTCTCGTCACAATCAATTTCCAGAATTGTAACCACACAAACGTGTTAAATGTCATAGCAGCCATTTGCTTTTTTTGCTTATTAGAGAGAACATAACCTTTTCCATAAAAGATTCGGTCACCAGCAAAGTACAACACAAACGTGACGATCAATTGGGTGCATGCTTGTCCAATAATCATTTTCCACATCGATGTTGAGATCAAACGACTAGATCTTCCAGCGGGCTTTCTATTCAAAAATGCATCGTCTGGCTTGTCAGTAGCCAAAGCCAATGCTGCTAATGTGTCCATAATCAAGTTGACCCACAATAATTGCACGGCTGTTAAAACAGAATGCCCTTCAGAGGAAGCAACTGCGGAAACAAAGGTCAAAACACAAGCAGTGATATTGACGGTCAATTGAAATTGAATGAACTTTTTGATGGAAATCGACACGGTTCTACCCCATTTGATGGCTTGCACAATATCAGTGAAGTCATCCGTCATTAAGATGATATCAGATGCCTCCCGGGCAACTTCAGTACCTGCAATTCCCATGGAAAACCCAACGTCGGCCAACCTCAAAGCAGGAGCATCATTGGTACCATCTCCGGTCACAGCAACGACTTCGCCTAACTTCTTCAACGTGTCAACTAAGACTCTCTTATCTTCGGGCGATGATCTCGCTAACACCTTCAATTGAGGGGTGATTCTTCGCCTTTCATTAGGAGTTAGTTTTCTGTATTCTGGGCCCTCCATTGTGGCATACTCATTGGACAAATCATCTGGAGTTAAAATATTACAACTTTTCGAGATTGCCTTTGCCGTTATCAAGTTATCTCCAGTGACCATTCTCACAGTCACACCAGCTCTTTTACATTGCAACACTGCCTCTCCCACGCCTCTTTTTAATGGATCTTGTATACCAACCAAAAGATCCAAAGTGAGTTGCTTGTTCTTAGAAACACCTTTCAGGGCATTTATCAACAAATTGGGATCAGCTTCGTTGGCATTGACCTTTTCACTAGCAAATTCTGGTGGTGGCCAATTATCAATTCCTTCGAAATCACGATGAGCAAGAGCCATCGTTCTCAATGCTTCACCGGCAAACTCGTCTATCTTATACAAGTTGAGGTCACGGATCGTTCTGTCTAACTTAACTCTCTCACCATTGCAATCATATTCGTAGGCGCAGTTTCTGAAAATGATTTCTGCTGCACCCTTGACATACAACCTGAATCCATTGTCGATTTTCATGACAACACCAGCCCATTTTCTTGAACTTTCGAATGCAATGACTTGAACGATATTCCCTTCATTTTCTTTTCTTTGCTCATCTAGCGAGCTTTCATCAAAAATATTAAATTGGTTTTTCGCAAACATAAGTAATGCTGATTCCGTCTTGTTACCAAGGAAAGGTTCAGACACATTGCCCAACTGTTGATGTGGAGCAGTTTTGGTGAATAGCTGCATTAACAATGGCTTTCTCTTTGGTTTTTCTCTTGCCTGTTGTGCCTTTGTTTCATCGTAATCCCCATTCTCGAATGCGGTAGAGTTCAAGATAATGTTTGTACATATGAACACCGAGCAGTTTAGCGGGATTTTCTTAATGATCTCCCGTGATGCTGGCAATGTCTCAATGCCTGTTTGTGTATGCCTATCGTCGAACTCTAATGGAGCGTGTTTTTCGTCCAAACCAATCGATCCTCTAACGACGGTCATTCTATTTTCTGTCAACGTACCAGTCTTATCGGAACAAACTGCGGTTGCTCCTCCCATTGTTTCACACGATCTCAATACTCTGACCAAGTTACCATTTTGTGCCATTCTTGTGGTTGCAAATGCCAATGCAAGCGTCACTGCAAGTGGTAAACCTTCTGGAACGGCGACAACAACAACGGTAATGGCGACAATCAAGATATCCAAAAATTCCTTACCTTTTGTGGTGGAATTTTCCTCGTGGTATTTCCCACCTGGAGCAATATCTACGCAGAATCTGATGAATAAGATGACGAAAAGAAGTAATGCGGCCAAAAACCCGTACTTTGAAATTCCTTCCGCAAGGTCATCCAACCGTTCTTGCAAGGGAGTGGATTCTGCTTCTTGAGCCAACCCCATCATGGTTCTGCCATGAATAGAGTTTTCTCCCACGGCAGTGACTATTGCGTTACCCAATCCCCCTAAAACTGTAGCCCCCGAGATCAAATAGGGGTCCTTAAATGAAATATCATGGGAGCCGAGGTCTTCTGTAGTTGGCAAGTGGTTTTCATAGTCACACAAGGCAATGTCTGCTGGGGTCTTTTTTAACGTGTTACTCTCACCTGTTATTGACGATTCGTCACACTCGACTTCTCCTTCAAAAAGCACCGAGTCTGCTGGGATGACATCCCCGGTCTGTATGTTGATCACATCTCCTACCAAAAGGTCGTAGATGGAAATGAGCTTTTGTTTTCCATTTCGTACCACAATCAACTCTCTGTCTTCTTTCTTTGCATTAAGTTTGGCAAACTGACGTTCCTTTTGATAATCGTTGGCTGCACCCACAATAACCACAATAAACACGGCCACAAGAATAGCCACTCCTTCGACCCAGTCTAGCTTGGGCAACGCAATCCCTTCATCGTCGTAGACAGGGCCTTGACCGAAAGTCTCGTAGAGACCAAGCGCTAACGATATGAGGGCTGCAATCGATAACAAGATCAACACCTTATCTTTCAAAGCCTCGAAACATAATCTGAGAAAGGATTTTGTGCCTTTTTCAGGCAATCTGTTTTTACCGAAATTATGCGTACGATCGTGGATATCATGGGAATCATCTTCATCGATCCCCTTGGTGGATGTGTTGAGGAGCAAAAGAAGCTTTTCAAATCCTCCTAGTTCGTATAATTTGGCTAATGATTTGGGGTCATGGAGGGCAGACAACGACGCGAGTGACACATCGAACCGTTGTGGTGTCAACGGGGTATTGGAGCTCACCGACTGCTGATCGTCGGCGGGAACCTTGAGACTAGCCATGGACGGGTATGCTAAAACAGATACTCCACGTGTAGTTAATGGCTGTGATGTCACAATAAAAGTTTCAAGTTAAACACCTCCCATACGATAATGAAAATTCCAAAATGACGACAACCAAACAACGGCAGATGATTGTGATATAAACGACAAACAAGAAAGTATATTGCTACTGCTGCGCGCCAACTGAATGACACAAATTAATCATGTCTTATATTAGATGCATATGAGGCGTAACATTTTGAGATGGTGGCTGTGTAAGTTGAAATCGAGGGAAAAATATTGAAAATATCAGGGGAGCCAAGTCCAGTCGCCAGAATGGCAAAACTTGTACCAATGTATGATTGGCAATGCCGCAGCCGTTCTTTGTCCTCCGCCGGATATAAGCCCAAGGATTATGCGAGGTGAATGGGGTTGTTATCGAGGTTGTGGTTGCTATGGTGGGAATTGTAGTGGGAGGTGGATGATATAGCCCGTGTGACGTTTTCTTGGTGTGGGAGCCTTGGCTCTTGTGGCGAAGGGCTGTGCGAAACAAAATCGTCTTCAAAAACGGCTATGGCACCAGTGTAGATGTATAGTGTAAAGATGGGATTATGGTGGTGGACAATGGGGGTGGACCATTTGCCACCTCAGAGGTGGGTCTTACGGTTTACTGCGCGAGTTGGCGTAAGGGCATTTACAGGGTCTAGTGCTCATGTAATCGTAGACATACTTGTGTATATGTTCAATTGATCGCCAATTACCCACGGATGTGGAGGTTTGGGTTGTAGTCGCTTTGATACACCCTGTTTAAGGTGGTGCGTTTTAGTATGCTTCCTGCAAGCATTTTTCCGACCCACGCGACATCCACATCTTGTGCAGCGTGGGCACTAGGAAAATGCGAGTCAATCATCACAATTTCGGTGGCTATGGTCATGCTTGTGTTCTGTGACAAGATGCAAGACGTGACCAAGATGTTGTAGATGACTGGTGGCTTGCTCCAACCTTTTTCAGTGGCGTTCAGGTGGAAAAGTGAAATTGAAATGTCGATACTCGTGCTAAATTAACTTCGATAAGTGCATAAAATCTCGGCTGTGCTGTGGAATTCGGACAATTTCCTTCATCAGATCCGTGCGTCATTCCCAAGCCTTCTCATCTGAGTGGCTTTTTATCGTTGCGATAATAACGAGCGTTCAGTTTTCTTGGTATTGAAAAGTTTTCAGTAGTACCCATGTTTCAAGATGTTTTTTTGGAGCTCGTTGTCGAACTCATGGCCAGCCCCAGCAGCATTTCCAACGAAATTGATTTTGACTCTATCGTGATCACGAATCTGAGATGATTCGATTCTCCCTTTTTTTTTCTGTACTTTTTTTTTTTCCGTTATCAAATTTGTTCTGAGGAGGATATGCACCCATTTCTGCTAAAACACGGTCTAAATTATTCTTTTAGGGTAATTGCATTTACTGATTTCCGGGCTTAAAGTATATATTCTTCATGAAGCCAAATAGCTTGGAAGAAAATATATAATAATAACCCATTTCTATTTGACACATTTTTAACTAAAATTCTGTTGCGTCATATAATCGAAGTAAAATTCTTTCTTTCATTTTGATTGGTAGGGAGAACAAATAAAAAAAAAAATGTCAATGTTTAATACATGTTTTCAAATTCTTGAGTAGCCTCTTTTTGTTGCTAAGCGTTCTACTAGTTGAGCTATAGTTTAGTGAGACAAATCAGCTGGTTCGTGTCATTGCGCTAGTTAGTAAACAGAATGTACGTCGAACGTGGAGGGACCGGTTCACTGTTGAACATTGTTTTTTGAACCTTAAACTTCTCATTCTTCGCATCGTGTTGGCGAATTTGAGCCTTTTGTCTCTATGGTTGGGCAGCCCCCACATAGGTTGAATGTGGTATTTTCTCTTCAGAAAAAAAACTTCCTTTTTTACTGAAACCCATATGTTGCATAGCGTGCTGAAAGTAGAGAACTCTGAACGTGTTTACTAGGCCTTGAAATGTACCTAAGGCCCATGTCACAGTTTTTTTTTGGGTCAAACTAAACGATTCCACACTCATATCATTAATTTGTTTTTGCTCTTCAGTTATAAACACGCTCTGCTGGCCAAACGGTTAAGGCATCCGCCTCCTAAGCGGGAGACTCCGGGTTCGAGTCCCGGGTAGGGCTTATTGTTGACAAAATTGTTTTTTGTATGCCATACATTTGATTCACCATTCATATATGTTCATATATGTACGTATCTATTTGCTAAAAACCAAAGCTAAACGAGCTCATATCCGGCTCTTCAAACGCTGTTGGAGGTGGCGGAGGTTTACTTTGTTTGACCGCAATTGCCTCTTCCTTGGGTGGGTTGTCAATAATCGAGTTTCGTCTCACGATTGATGCCCTGCGCACAGGACTAGGTAAAGACTTCACATCGATTATCGACATTCTTCTCTTGAACTCACCATTCTCCAACTCGTTGATCTTATCTTTCCATTCAAGCTTACTCTCGATATTGATTTCAATGAAATTCCAGTTTCGCAATAACATGATCGCTAAATAGTCACATCCCATTCGCGAGTAAATCATGCAAACTTTAATAATGAAATTGAACTCTTCCAATTGTGCAATATGCAACGACCCTTGTAAGTAATTCAACTTATTCTGTCTCAAATTATTAAACAACAAAATGAGGACAGGATCGTCCTTTAGGAAACTTTGACCTTTATGTGTTGGTCCCACCTTTTGAATGTAGTTAACGTTACAAAATTGGGAAAAATGTTTGCAACTCGTCTTCATCATTTCGTATGGGGATTTGATTAATGCCTGAATGGACAATTCTTTCAATCCCAATTGCCAAAATATCCAACTAGAAGTCCACCTATCTCCCGTCGAGATTGCCTCTGGTAAAACATAATTTTCAATGACGTTTCGTAAGCAAGGCCCGACTTCGTTGAGATGCTCGTTATTTGGATCTGTCACCCAATACACTTTGGCCACTGCTATGGCCAATTGTACATCGCCAACTTTTCCAGCCAACGTAGAACAGCAATCTTTAACACTATCACCTAACAAAAAGAAATATGCCGCATCCATGTACCGATGTTGTCCCAAAAGAACAAAGGCATTCTTCAATGCTGCCGACTTCCACCGATGTTCGTTGAAATCATTTGACAAAAATTTGACGATTTTTTTTTGTTCAACGTGGCTAATAGTTTTCCACAAACAAATCAAAATCTGCTTCTTGCGTAACGCCAAATAAAATAATGAGACAATCCCAGAAGGGTCTCTGGTATCACTAAATTCGTGTTTTGCTGCCTCTTCAAATAGCTTGATGTATTTGGTTGGTTTGATCCAATAAATCAACCCTGTGGCTCTGATGTGTTCCCATTTTAAGTTATACTTATAGTGTTGTTCAACTGCCGAAAATAACACTTCCTTGTTATCAGAGTGCAAGGCCCAACTTGTGTCTCTCATATTCAATTTAGTCTGTTTTGTTGACAACTGAAATAATTTGAAACCCAATAAAAATCGAATTCCATTATCATCTAATGACAGAGAAATCTGTTTCAAATCCCTGGTAATACTAATGATCGATATCAATGTTGATTGTTGATGTCTTGTCAACAATGGTAGCGATACTTTCATCAAGGTTTCGTTCAATGCGTCCACCAACGAACTGTTGAATTTTGTGAAAATGTCGATACTGCCCAAACTGTCGACTGATTTCTCGAACAAGCTCGCAGCTGGAGTGTCATCTCGACTGGAATTATCTCTTGATTTGCCCAAATTGGAGCTCAAAATTTCGTCTTCCAAGCCGATGTTCAAGTCCCACAAAATTGGACCGCCATTTCGTATAACACGAAATAATTCAACAAATATTTTATGCACTAGTTTGAATTGATTCATATAGAGAGCCTGAACAACAAATTGAGGGTGATATATTGGTAATGGCCCGTTCAAAATCGCCACAATATGACTAATATCATAGATGGTTTTTTCTTTTGGTTTATCATCCTCATCCATGTTGTCATCTGACTTTGCGTAACCCACCATCAATTGCCTTATCACAGAATCAAGAGAATTGTTCTCGCTGGAGCCCAACCTAATCCATTTGTCGTCAATATAAAATTGGTTACCACATCCTATGACGAGGTAGCAGTCATCCAACCAAATCAGATCTCCGATCTTGTGTGAAGTGTAATTCGAAATGTCAATTTTCTCAATCACGCCGAACGGTGGAATCTTGTTGGTATAGTCATATCTCAATTGCGTGTATAACAATACAAATTCATCAAACCCAACAGACAAAAGAGCGTTTGTTGCCAGATCACTGGATGAAGAATGGACATAAGTCCAATCCAAATCTCGAACTGAACTATACTCATCTGGAAACTTCTCTTCGTATTCCAAAACCCCGGATTTCAATTCCCAGATAGACAAATTTAAACGAGTTTCATCAACCACCGCAATCTTGTCGATGACATCAGATCCATGAATTTTGCTTGCATTTCGAATATTTGTGGAAACTTTGTGTGTTTGTTTCCATCGTAATCTTCTTTTGTTCGAAGTTGCAAAATCGATTGTGTAAATTCGTAATGTACCATTCTCGTCAATTACTGATACCAAATCTTTGTCATCTTTGTTGAAAACAGAGTTGAAATTCTCAATTAAATGAATTTTTTCCGTTTGAGGAAAGCTGTCAATCTCGGTTTCGTGGAAATCTATACTCTCGACCTCAGCCTTGTTATATTTCAAGCTTATTGTCCACGAGCGAATGAAATCAAACTCAAAAATTCCGATTACGCAGTACAGACAAGGTGTTGTTTTATTTTCCATTAATGTGAGTGCTTTGGGGGTAGTTTTGATAATCGCACCATCGCTATCTTCGATTTTGAGTCTTTGTACTAGTTTCGCCGGTAAGTCATCTCCAGTATAACTATCACAATCCCACAAACTTATATAACCAGCTTTTTCGATGGATGCAACCAAATGACGTCTGAACGTTGTACTTGGATGTTGAATATCGTTAACAATAACTGCATCCAAGATGGAATTCGCTTCGACATCATCTACACATATTTGAAATCGCTTGGTTATTGTCATTGGTTTGCTGTCAACAGCATCCAAATACAATGGCTCCCAAATGTAGTTGTGGTTGAAAAAATTCAGCACCGATAATAGAATGTTTTCTTTAGAATGTGCCGAATATGATTTAATCAATTTTCGAATTGATTTGGCTTGTCCCTGGAATTTGATCAACAAATTAGTTCCAAAAGGAACCACTTTCTTTTCCTCTATTGTGTCTAAGCAGGAAAAGTCCAATGAGTCAAATCTTATTGAATTTTTCAATCTGTCATGAAAAACAAGCGAGAGAGGCGAGTCATCCTCGTTTGTCAAATAAGAGACCCCAGGGAAAATCACAGGTTTACAAGCAATTTCGTAGTCCTCAGAGTTCAAATAATCAACGGAATTTTCTGTCGGATGCGGTGGGTGTACTATATTAGGAAATGTGTTTTTGTTCATTTGTATTCTTGTCGTTGGCATGAGTCTTTCGATTTTTATGCTATTTGGTGGATTGTGGACTATGCAAGATATGGCAAACATGGAGACAACCCCGGAAACTCCTATCACCAAAATTATATCAAAATCAGACATGCTCGTCGTCCCCAATCCGTCTACGTGGGATGATTTCAACCTGGGGATAAACGACTTCTCCAAGTAATAGTTTTCAATAATTACCGTGCCGAGAATCTTGTCTTCGAATGCTTCAGTCAAATCCTTCGTGGCCCAAAGTTTGATATGGCTGTGGCTACTGTACTCGTACGATGCCCATACCCGAAGTATGTTGTCGTTGGTAACTGTATATATGACGTCGTTGTCATCGTTTATGTGTTCAATGTAACCTCGAATGTTCTTAATATTGGCCATGCCACTGTCTGTGACCTTTCCGTCAGATTCAGAAGCATCGTCTGATTTCAATCTCCACTTAATGTCAATGATCCAAGTGCCCTTGGGATGGGGCAAGTATGACACTTCAAATAAGGTATTTTCGTCCCCATAATTGATTCGCAGCCACACCTTGAGAAGCCTATCAAACTTACCACTGAGAGCAACTATTTTGCTACCATTTTTTGTCATAAAGATTCTCGTGATTGGACTTGGCTGGTTACATCTCCACCTTTGGGTATGGACCCAAGTGCCATAGTCATCATAAATATGATACAATGAAATGTACTTGTCACAGCCGATCACTAATTCGCTCTCTTTCTCAGCCCAGGAAATGCAATTTATTATCGTGGTGTTATCGAATTGCAAAACATGGGTCCATTTGGGATACTTCATGTACTCATTGATGGGCTTCAAGATGATAATTCTCGATTCAAAAGAAAGCGCAATAAACCCGTTGTCGGGATTAATTGCAATTGCTGTAGGATCAGACTCCACATAAATGGTCTGAAGATTTTTGGAAAAGTGGCTGTGAGTGTCAACTCCTCTGGTGGTACTGGTGGTATATATTATCAAGTTATTCCCCGACCCATACACGATGACGTGATGGTTTTTCCATAGCACCTGCAGAACTGTGTTGGCGCGCTTGTTTGGTTCACCAGGCACAAACGTAATTGCCATGAGGTCTAGTCAATTGTCAAATCGCCTGGTAGGGTGAATGCTGTTTCTATTTTATATGGGTTGATTTTGGAGGTATAGAGGTGCAGTCCACAACCCTGACTTAAAATGCGCCAAAAATCACCGTTTTTTCCTACAAACAATGTAGAAATATCCTTTTAATACGAATAACAAAGATATAAATGGTAAGATGCTGTACCAAATACGTGGGCGATGGAAAATCTGTCACTACTTGTCTTGCTTAAATTTAGACTTTGGACATGATGTCGCACTTTTGGACAATATCACATGACTTATACGACATAGATCGAAATCACCCAATGCATAAAATTTCGTTAATTTAAGAGGACTTTCCAAGTTGATGCAGCTATGGGTGCAAGGTATGTTCAATTTCTGTATCGGGGGTTGACTCGGAGATTGTGATGTATACTGGACTGTGCTAGAATATTTGTTGAAACCGGATTTCATGATGAGAATGAGATGATTTTCTCATATTTATTGATCAAGCTCATGATGGATCACATCCAAAGAGTACCTAGAATTTGATAGCAGTGCACTGTGCAACAAGCATCAGCGTTTCGTGTGGCAATGCGAGCGCGAAGTTCCGAGATTGACTCCATGTAGAACTGCGACTGGTTTGGGCCGTGAGTATGGGCCATGATAGTGACATCCGCAGACTAGTTCCGGGCTATTGTATACTAACAGTAAGTTGTAAAGACCAAAAAAAGGCACTTGCCATTTGTTTACAACGGTCACCATGCGTATTGATCGAGCGAAATACTCCTAAGGATTGTCTTACCAAGCCAGAGTTGAAGAGGGAATTACCCGAGCTCTGTGTTGCCAACTTCAGAGCTTTTATAGAGTGTAAGAATGGTATGTTTGACATGAGAAAAAGAATGAGAGGAAACGCACCAATGTCTACTGGAAAGTACGACGAGACTTACGAGCACTTATCCACGGGTGATTTTGATGCCCACGAGGAAATGAGAAAGTTGGAGGTCCTCAATAGGAATTTGTCGAGACAAAAGTTGGCTCAAGAGGAACAAGAGCGTGCAAGACTTCGTGGGGGAAATTGATGGTCTGAAAGCGCGGAAAACGCTGAATATATCTAGTGCATTCTGAAGAAGTGTACATAACGAGACATTGGGCTACCATGACGGGGCCCTTCACATTCTGTTCATAGTATCTTATCTTTTTGATGAGTGTCATGTCTATCATGTCTATCATGTCTATAGTTAGTTTCAATATATGATACGACACAAAGATGCTGAAGTTCGGAGAAATCTAGATGTTCAAAATTGGCCCGTTCGAGACTGTTTGGTTGCGTGTCAGTACAATGTGTGAACAGTTGACCAACCAAAGTCTGTCTACATGCTTAAAGAGACAAAAACTGTTACCGATAGATCGCGCGGTAAAATATCCGTTCCCATTGACTCTGGCACGCTGTCGTATGAGACATTACACCAATCTGTTAGATCGATGTTAGTCGCACTGTGGTGCAGTAGTTAAAAAGCTTTGTGGGGCATAAGCCAATGCCATGGGTGGAAGTGTGTAATTTTCAGCGGGATAACGTCATAGGTGCTCGGCCAAAGAAATGTGGCACAAGTCGTTTACACGGACTACACGGTGTTGAATTTGTATACGAGTCATAGGTGTATTGACATATTTTATGATCAAATAGTGGCAATATCATCTAAGTGCAAAATCCCGATTGTTATTTCCGCGATATTGAATTTTTTTGAAATATATTTAAGATATATTTTTACGACATAAGTTGCAAATTTTCAGTTGGTTTTTAGCAAAGAAAAATGGCCATAACTTCAGACTTGGAAATCAACAGAGCGAAGGAATTGGACGAGTTGTTGACGGTATTACAGCCAAAGATCATTCAGTACATCGATAGTGCCGATCCAAACTCCAAAAACTACCGTACCGACTCACTTGGAACATACCACGAACCAGATTATTTGAAAAATCAATTTTTCAAAAGTGATGGCAATGACCTTGAAAAGCCAATAGATACCGAGGAATTGTTCCAGACTATCGACAAGGTGTTGCAATACTCGGTGAACACCTGGAACCCTGGATTCTTGGACAAATTGTATGCTTCCACCAACCCCATTGGGGTGGTGTCTGACTTGATTTTGTCTGTTTTGAACACCAACTCCCACGTTTACACCGTGTCACCAGTGTTATCTGTGATTGAGAATTTTGTTGGTAAAAAGTATGCCAATCTTTTCTACAACCTGCCATCGTGTGGTGGGCTCACATTTTCTGGGGGATCATGGTCCAACATCACCAGTTTGCAAATTGCTAGAGCAATGAAGTTTCCTGATACAAAGTTGGGGGGTAACACCAATCATAAGTTTGCGATTTACACATCTCAGCACTGTCATTATTCTGTTGAAAAAGCCGCTATTTTGTTAGGTATTGGCTCCAACAATGTGTTCAAGGTGAAAATCCACGATGATGGTTCCATGAATGTTGGTGATTTGGAAGCCACCATTGAAAGAACTATCAAGGAAGGATATACCCCATTGTATATCAATTCTACCGCGGGAACCACGGTTTTCGGCTCGTACGATCCATTTGTCGAAATTGGTAAAATTGCCAAAAAGTACAAAATCCATTTCCATGTTGATGGATCATGGGGTGGTAACGTTATATTCTCTAATAAGGAGAAGTACAAGCTTGAAGGTGTTGACCAGGCAGATTCGATCACAGTGAACCCTCACAAAATGTTGGGGATTCCCACCACATGTTCGTTCTTGCTCTTACCTCAGGTGAAGGATTTCCAGACTTCCATGTCATTGAAAGCCCCCTACTTGTTCCACGGAAGAGAAAATAGCGACGAAAACTACGATTTGGCCGACGGAACCATGGGATGTGGCAGAAGAGCTGATGCATTCAAGTTTTACTTGGGATGGTTGTACTACGGAACTAAAGGGTTCGAGAGTAGAGTTGACCACGCGTACGAGATTATGACCCATTTTGTTTCTAGCATCAAAAAGGACAACCGGTTCAGTCTAGTCATTGACAACCCTCAATGCTTACAAGTTTGTTTCTACTATGGGTATGATGGTTACAACAAGTTGGATAAGACTGCCATCACCAGATATATTTCGAGAGAGTTACACAAACAAAGCAAATATCTTGTCGACTTTTCACCAAACACAACGAGTAACGATGGCCAGGGAGAATTTTTCCGGGTGGTGTTCAACTCACCTATCTTGACCGACAAGGTTGTTGATGACTTGATTGGGTCGATTATCAGCGTGGGTGAAGAGTTCAAAAAAATAGACAACTAGACATATAGGTAGCGTTCCAGATGAAAAATTAATACGACGGAGCAGTACATGTAGTTACCATAAAACACGATGAAGTGGTGGAACCGTAGGATGTAACATGTGCAAGACTATAAATCTAGCAGAAACAGGAAAGTGGTCATGAGGAATATGTGGGGTTTGTGGGATTTTTCATTTCCACTCGAGGAATAGCCTAATTCAAATCTGGGGTGGTGACTTGAGGCTGAAGGTCAGAGGTGTTGATCTCAAATGAGCAATACGAAGCAAAAAACCGTGTCCATACTAAGGTTTCATGCTGGTTCGATAGGCATTTCCTCTACATATACGTATGGTACATCGACTGGGTACCGGGGACAGACGGCACAAGATGCGGGATACCAGAATTAAAAGCTGGGGTTGAGTGTACAAACACACGTAATGGCACCATTTTGGCGAATAAGAAATGCATGCAACTGTGCTAGAATGCAACCCCAAACCGTAAAGTAAAAAATTTCTAGTTTGAGGCTAAGGTTACAAAATAATGTACATATATTCACTATAACGAAAAATTTTTCCAGAGTAACAAAGAGCACAGTAGTGCGAGGTTGCAATCCAGGAAGGATGAAAACGAGTCGTCGTCAAACGCTATTTTAGAAGAGCCATTATAGGCGACCACATTACACACGACCAGGGCAACATGCGGCATAGACAAACAGTGGTGGTATTGCAAACGAGAATGTTGTTATACGTAGAACGAACAAGCCATGTAATGTAATCACGGGGTATCAAGGCCTGGCTTAAAAGAATAGCAACGGAATGGGACAGTTGAATGCCATATAGGATTGGCATGAAGCAACGATAATGTTTCATAATGTCTCCCCACAAAACCTAATCGTACGAAAAAAAATGCAACGTTGTACAATCACATGTTGTAGAAAATATGCCCATGACTCCAGACTTTTGTATTCCCAACACACAAGTCCCACGATAACATGGTTGCAAGAATGAGGATGCGAGCTATGGGGCTATCTATGCAATGATATTGTTGCTTTTGATGGTTTCACAGACCAATGGACTACGTTGTATCACCAATGACACCACTTCGACGATTGTCTATTGCGACAGAGGCTTCATACAGTACAGGTTTATCATACATGGGTTCTGGCAGTCCAAATTGTTGTAAACAGCATCGGCACCTACCACAACCTTCCTCGGCCGACGACAGCTTCCAATGCAACTGCTAGCAAGTCGTTGTAGCATCACCGCGAAAGTGTTTCGCTGGTGACGTGGTGGCATGAAATGTTCAGTGACGACGTTACAGTAATTTTTCTTCATGTACGCGCGGCGCAACAATGCAACCATGCGAATAATAATGTAACCTATTCTGATTTGATGTTACCTAGTGAAAGATATCACAGTAGGAAACAATCTAGAGATAATCCTAGGTATATATACCGATGATTATCTATCCTCTCCAGGATTTTTCCACCAGCATCTGTTGACTACTCATTTCTATTCTACAAGGTAATCATAGACTTCACTTGTCGCCAGGTTTTTTGAGTTATATATTTGGTTTCTGATTTACATTCAAAGGCGTCATACTAGTCTACATTCCATAATGTCTGAAGAAAAACTTGCTACGGTTTCCGATACAAATTCCTTAAACTCCTCCAGTGACCCTTTGAAGGAGTTTCCTGAACACCATCTTGAGTTGAAGCACCACACTTCTGCCGATATCGAGGCTTCTGGTAATTGGTATGACAGAAAGAGACTTGGAGTCAGATACTCTGATGCCACCATACAAATTGTCATGTTGGGGTTTGTTCTTTTCATGACCTCGGGGATGTTTAACGCTTTGAGTGGTATTGGTGCTTCCATTTCTAACGTCGCTACTTCTGATAATGCCAACGTTGCTCTTTATTCTACATTTGCCTCGGTTGGGTTTTTTGGTGGTACTATTTGTAACGTCATTGGTGTAAGAGCCTCGTTAATGTTCGGTGGTATGGGTTACGCTCTTTATGCGGCATCTTTGTTATGTTTTTACCATGTTCAAAACTCTGGTTTTGTCATTTTCGCTGGTGCCTTTTTGGGGGTTTGTGCTGCCGTGTTATGGGCTGCTCAAGGTACTGTCATCATGTCTTATCCAACAGAAGGCACTAAAGGTAGAGCCATCATGCTTTTCTGGGTTATTTTCAACTTGGGTGCCGTCATTGGTTCTATCATCCCATTAGCAAACAATCTCGAAAACAAAGGTTCTGCCGTTAACGATGGTACTTACATCGCCTTTATTGTTTTGATGTGTTGTGGTTCATGTATTGCCTTCTTTATGTTGCCAATGAGCAAAGTGTGGAAAGCTGATCACACTAAAGTCATTGGTCATAAACACCCTAACTGGAAGGTTGAATTGATTGGCTTGGGAAAATTGTTACTCAAGGAACCAAGAATCTTATTTATGTTCCCCATGTTCTTTGCTTCTAACTGGTTCTACACTTACCAATTCAATGATTTTAACGCTGGTCGTTTCAATCTTAGAACTAGATCTTTGAACTCGTTATTATACTGGTTCGCACAAATGTTTGGTGCCATTGCTATTGGTTCTCTCCTTGACTTGACTTATTTCAAAAGAACTACCAGAGCTAAAATCGGATGGGTGACTGTCTTTGTCTTAGGTATGGTCATCTGGGGTGGTGGTTATGATTTCGAAAAACAATTCACCAGAGAAGACGTCGCTAGCACTGCTGATCACCCAGCTCATATTGCTCCAATGGATTACAAGGATGGTAAATACATTGGACCTATGTTCTTGTACATCTTCTATGGGGTTTATGACGCCGTTTATCAATCCTTCATTCTTTGGTCTTTGGGTGCCATGTCCAACAATCCTAAGAAGACTGCATTGTACGCCGGTTTCTACAAGGGGATTCAATCTGCCGGTGCTGCCATTGCTTGGAGATTGGATGCTATTGAAAAACCATATGTTGACTTATTTGCATCTTCATGGGGATTATCGGTTGGTGGTTTGGTCATTGCCTTACCAATTTACCTTCTTTACATTACAGACCACACTGCCGTTGAAGATGATGGACTAGCTGAAGTTTTGGATAACGAAATTGAGGTTGTTAAATCTACTACAGAACACCTCGAGTGAAGTCACCCACTGTCATTTATTGTTTATATTTATAATGTTCATTTAAATTCGATATTGGTTCTTGTAACAATTTGCTTCAGGAACGGAACATGTCACTGTCACCACATGCACGTAGTCACCACTTTTATCGGTACCGAACAACACATAACTACCACCAAATAATGGTAATTGTGCTGTGTAACACATCCGTGGATGAGTTATTGTAAAGTTCTGGAAATGTACCTAGTTGAGTTCACTGGAAGTCTCCAAAAAGGGGAAAAATAAATGGCTGCAAAAAGTGAAACAGTATTGTTATTATGCAGGCGCTTCACTCCTCTTGCTCCAATTTGTTATCTGTCTGTATCGAACAGAATTTCATCTTCTACTCTAGTAGCAAACGACAAAAGCGTTTTTTTGTGATAGGCAACCTTCCCTTAATTATGACACGGTGATTTTTCTGGTGTCAACTGTGTACTAAAGTCTCAAATACCAGACCAATATTTCACCACTAGTGCAGCATGGCCCTCACCAATAAAACCTGAGCTGTTCCCGATCACTCCCATTGTTTTTTGTATTTACTCACAGCTTTATCTTGGTTTGCGACTTCATTGTATACCGCAACTGTTTCTGTTTTGGTTCTAACCGTTATGCATGTACATTCGACATTTCTCATTTCGATAGAATTGAACGGCGCTACCGTATAAAGCATCCTTCATACAGCTAGAGATGCAATTATCTGCCGTATAACGCTTTGCTACAAAGTTTACACTTGCTTCTTGGTACGTGGGAAGAGCATGCTAATTGAAGACGACTCGTTGTTCTTGTACAACCTAACGTTGAAACTGGCTTCAAGCTTTAACCAGACGGTGTTGGGACAGTTTTTGGGAGAGAAAAAGTCTCAAGAAATCCTCGTCTCAAATGGCACTACCTTTCATCTTGTGAGGCCAAACCCAGCATCTGGAAAGGTAGAAACCATATGTAGCCAGTCATTGCTCGGTGTAATACTTCGAATTGGAAAGTTTCGTGCAATAGGATCCTCACAAGACTTGGTGGTCATCACGAGTGATTCTGGAAATCTTTCTATTTTACAATTCAACTCCCGCTTGAAAAAGTTTGTTTTGGTGGATCAGCATCCATACGCAAAAAATGGGTTTACAAGGTTGAATCAGGGCCATTACATTTGTATGGATCCATCTAACCGGGTAGTATTGTTATCTGCGTTGGAAAAAAACAAGTTGCTCTACAAGTTCGAATCACAACATGGCAATATCGTGCAATTGAGCTCCCCCTTGACATCAGTACACAAGAATACCGTGACATTGAATATAGCAGCGCTAGACTCGGGATTTGAGAATCCAGTCTTTGCGGCTATAGAGTGTGACTACTCCCAATTTCAATCTTGGAACCATAATTTTACATCCCAAACTCCACTTTCACTCAATTACTACGAATTCGACCAAGGTATCAACCATCTTGTAAAAAAAAAATCCATTGCATCAATTCCAAACTCATCCAGCTATCTTGTTCCTTTACCCAGTCATATTGGTGGAGTTGTTGTGTTTGGAAACTCCTTTGCCATATACGACAATTCGATGTCATCAAACTCTCCAAGCCGTCTTTTCTTGCCCGTACCAAAGAGAGATAATAGTCAGGATGCAACAATAGTAGCCCATGTGGTGCATAAGATGAAGAAGAAGGATTTCTTTGTGCTTATTCAAACATCTGAAGGTGACCTCTTCAAACTCACTTGTGATTTTGATGAAAATAAAGAGGTTCTTAATAATATCAACTTAACATATTTTGATACAATTCCCACTTGCAGGGATATCTCTATTTTGAAGGGGGGGTTTCTTTTTGCTAATATTCTCAATAACGACAAGGTTTTATATCAGTTTGAGAGTTTGGGAGAAAATGATAATGAGTCAACCATCAAGTCAATGGACTTTCCTGAATTGAAAAATGCATTGGAATATAGTGGGAATCTTGTATCAAAACCACTTGAAAATTTATCGGTATTTGATACTATTCAAACTTTGTGTCCTGTGGTGGATAGTAGCTTGGTGAGTAACAAAAATTCCATAGAAATGGTGACGCTTTCTTCACAAAGCTACCTCAAAACGTTGGTTCATGGAATTCCCACATCTACGTTGGTGTCCTCGGAACTACCTACGACTCCTACCAATATATATACTTGTCGCTTGTTTGCCGATTCCACAAGTGATGAGTATTTGGTGATATCGTCAACTTTAGATTCCAAAACTCTCGTGCTATCAATTGGGGAAGTTGTGGAAGAAGTCAGTGACTCAAAGTTTGTCACCAGCCAACCCACTATTGCTGTCAAACAAGTTGGGGTATCTTCAGTGGTTCAAATCTACTCCAATGGTATTCGACATATTAAGCACAAAAAAGAGGCTGATATAGTTGATAAGGTAATCACGGATTGGTTTCCACCGGCGGGGATCACAATTTTGCTGGCAAGCACAAACCACGAACAGATTATTATTGGTATGTCTAACTCAGAGATTTGCTATTTTGAAATTGACGAAGATGACCAATTGATAGAATATCAAGAACGGATCGAAGTGCAGGGTTCAATCAAGGCATTGGCATTGGGGTCTGATGCTGATACAAAAAGCTACTTTGCTGTAGTGGGCAGTTCAGATGAAACTATACAAGTCTTGTCATTGCAACCTCACAATTGCTTAGAGACATTGTCACTTCAAGCTTTATCGGCGAATTGTACTTCGTTAGCAATGGTTGCATATAAGAGTTTTACTTTGGTGCATATTGGAATGGAAAATGGGTTGTATGTTAGAAGTAAAATTGATGAAATCACGGGAAGTCTCTCTGACACTAGAATTAAGTATGTGGGATCACTGCCGGTCAAGTTATCGACCATGAAATTGCCGAACGATATCAAGGGAGTAATGGTTATCTCCACAAGTACTTGGTTGAGTTATATCAATCAAGACGATGAAATCAAAGTGAGTCCTTTGTTAGAAATGAATGTTATTGATTGTGCGTCCTTTGTTTCGGAAGAAATTGGTGGTGAAGCGAGTGTGGGTTTATCAGGGAACAACTTGGTTATATTCTCTATTGGGAATGCAGAATCAAGTGAATTTACTGGTCATGATGATTTTGTAATTCGCTGTATTAAATTACGTTACAACCCTAAAAAAATGATAGTCGACTCGTCAAAGTCATCCACAATCATATATACTATTCAAGCCCAGAACAATACCAAAGGAACTCACAAGCAGACAGAAGTCAACCAGTCTAGCATACCTGAAAGTTCAGATGCAAGCAACCCTGGCGACACTTTAGTGAAAAAGGGCTCATGGGCATCGTGTATTCAAGTGATTGATTACGGAAACCAGGAGATTATTCAATCCATTGAATTCGGTCTGCTGGAGTGTGCTATTTCGATGAACAAGTTGAAGTTTGCAACAAGTAAGAACAGTACTGAGTATTTGATTGTGGGAATCACAAAGGATTTGAAACTCATCCCCAATACGTACGGGACCAATTACTTGATGACTTTCAAAATAACAAGAGGAAAAAAATTGGAATTTGTACATAGAACGGAAGTTGATTTCCAACCTACGAGTATGTTATCGTTCAATGGAAAGTTGTTAGTTGGTATGAGCAACTATTTGAGGCTTTATGAACTTGGACAGAAACAATTATTGAGAAAGCTGTCAACGCAAATTGCATATCTAAACAAGTTTATGAAATTATTGCATCAGGGAGGTGAAAGAATAGTGGTGGGAGATTCCAATAACTCTGTTACCTTCTTGAGGTTTGACGTGACTGAAAATAAGTTTTTTCCTATAGCAGATGATACAATGAAACGTCAAATCACCTCGTTAGCAACTTTAGATTATGATACCGTTGTTGGTGGGGATAAATTTGGTAATGTGTTTGTCTCTCGCTTGCCAAAAGCAATATCAAAGCAATCCGATGAGGATTGGGGTTTGACCAAGAACCAAGAACCATTTTTGAATGGTGCTGGATTTAGACTAACTTCGGTGTGTGAGTTTTATTCTCATGACATCCCCATTTCGATTTATAAAGGAAGTTTGGTGTTTGCTGATAGCACGGAATGTATTGTGTGTACTGGTTTGCAAGGAAACATTTCATTGTTCCTCCCATTAGTTACTAAGCAAGAAGCTGAGCTTTTAGCCAGCTTGGAATTGGCTTTACGCCAGGAATTTGATTTCAACTTTGACCGATCCAAGCAAAAGAAACATGACAACTTACTAGGAAAAGATCATGTGAAATTCAGAAGTTACTACAATCCCGTCAAGAATGTGATTGATGGAGATTTGATTGAGAAGTTCTACGAATTGAATCAAGCTGGTAGAATTAGGGTGTCGTCTAAAGTTGATCGAACTCCTTCTGAAGTCGAAAAAAAGATTTCAGACTTGAGGGAGAGATGTGCATTTTGAGAACTTTTGTATAGTATTTACTGGCGTTAATGATAGAATAATCGCAGTTACTTTGACAGATAATTTACAAGTATTTATTACCGAGTTGATAAATGTTACATACAAGTATTCAGGTTGGTGTCATGGTATTGTCTTTCTGTTTCAGTAGACATGATGTACGTTGCAATGAATAAACTCTGGTGGCATTATCAAATAAATCGTCGATGACTTTCAACCAAACCAAACTTAAATATCTTTGAAAATCGTTAAGATTCCACACTTTCTTCTTTCTTCTCATTTTCGGTCGCATTTCCCTTTATTGGACTTAATTCGTTTTTTTCATTATAGCTGTTTGAATTGCCTAATACTTTACGGCTTAATGTAGGTGATCCCCGACTCGTCAGATCGTCGCTATCTTTACGTATTGGAGTCTGACCATTTGGAGTGCTAAATTGTACAAAATTCCAAAAAGCTGGGCTCGATTGATTCGTGTTGACTCCATTTGACAACACCTTACCATTTGTAGTAGTTTTTGAACCCCGTTCAGGGGTGAATGCTTCAAGAGGTGCAATTTTTTTGGGACTGGTAAAACTCAAACCTAGGTCTGTTTGCTGGGTACTTTGATTTTGATTAAGACTGTTGTTCGTGGTATTGTTGGAGCTGCTATTATAGCTTGAGTAGTTATTCTCATTTTGATGAGGGGTATTCCCATTTGTTTGTGGTGGTGGTAGGTTGAAAAGGTTACTATTGGCCACCTTGGGTAACTTGGGTGTGGTCGAGTTAATCTCTTGCAGCTGTCTTAATGGTGAGCTTAATTCAGCTTTAGGATTTGTAGGTATCAGTTGTTGTAAAGGTTTTGATTGATGACTAACTGGTAGCTGTGGTTGGTAATTTTGCAAATGCAGTCCTTGTGAAACCAGGGTATGAAGTTGTCCCTGGACACCCTGTTGTTGTATGCCCTGTTGCATCTGATAAGGAGTCTGATACATCATTGGTTGATAAAAGTTCCTTTGTGGAAAACCATTCTGCTGTTGCGCAATGTAGTTTAATGGATTTGGTTGCATTGGGTTAGGAGGGATGTATTGCTGATTCGTTTTGGGCAATGAGTTCGATTCTCTGTGATTCATTTGATCCAGTTCGTCTTTATTATAATATTTTTGAGGCTCAGGCAAATGCTTGTGTTGAGCCAAATGCAAATGTAGTTGCCTGGACACTGATGAACCTCTTCTTGCTTTGTTGATCGACCCATTCAGGATTTTGTTAAGGAAATCTTCCTTGTATGACTCACTAATTTGCCATTTCATACCTTTTCCCGGTTCGTTTGGTCTCCTTGGAACCTTTTCAAATGCTTTGTTAAGAGAAAGATTATGTCTAATAGAGTTCTGCCATCCAGTTTTTGAGTATTTGTAATAAGCATAGTGACTGGATATCCAAGCGTAAATTTCAGATAGTGACATTACGCCATCACCATTAGACAAAATAGCTTGTGTGATCATGGTTGCATAAGAGTAAGGAGGTTTGATATCTTTCGATTCTTCTTTAGATAAATCTTGATCAAGATTATTTTGTAGAGATGTGGCACTAACTGCAGCTGCTGTTTGAACCAATGATGACTTATCGAACATTTGGAACGATTTGATGGAAGAATTAGGGATTGATGGAGGTTTTACGAAGGGCTTCTTCTTCAAGTTTTCTTTGTATTTGAGCAAGCATTTCGTTAGCATGTTTGGATGAATATCAGGAGGTGAATCTGGCAATATGAACATCATTTGTGTTCCACCAACATCGAGAATGGCTCCCGAATGTAACGCGGTGGCGTGGTTCGCACCCACGGGAACTTTGTTGCCATCAATTCTAGCACCATTCCTTCCCAAGACTTTCAATTGCCAACATCTCAAATCCAAGTTGTACACAATTGTCGCATGCTGACGCGATACCACTTTCGCAGGACCTAAGTCGATGTCTATTGTTGATGCATTCTCGGTATTTCTCCCGATATTGATCGTCAATGTTTTGACGTAGAATGTCCAGTCAGCACCGGCAATTTTAGCATACGCCTGTACTTCTGTCGCCATGTTCTTGTCATTTGCGTAGTTCTGGGCCACGTTATTTATCTCTGTTGGTTTTTGCAACGTCGATATCACTGCATTGACAAGATCTTGGGGATCATCAAACTGAGGAAGCTCGTTATCTTCAAGCTCTGAGCTCGATCGTTTTCTGGGGTCTGCTTTGTCCATGATAAATGGAGACTATGTGAAAATGAAACCAAATATAGAATCTCGAAATCGACAAACAAATATTGTCAATAATCGATGATACTATAAAAAAATGCAAATTCCAGTGCGATTTTGACTTCAGTCTTATTTACCGCACCACTGTACCCACAACACAAAATACTATTGACACTCGTCTCCGTTGGAACCCGTGTTTTGAGAATCCGTATTCACAATATGTAATCACCGTAAAATTTTAATTATATAAACACACCAAAAAAAAAAGTAAACAAAAATTGGCTCCGGTGGGGGGTCGTGTGAAATGCCTATTATCGCTCGGATTGCTTGAGGGTTGCAAAAAGTGGCTCTGCATTTCCACAACGGAAACCCGTTCTGGCTACGATCTTGTGTTCTGCTTAGTATATTTAGTCTTAGAACACATGGAAGAATGGCCTCATCGTTTTTTGGGGCGGTTCATGTCGAGAAGTATTGACAAACACCGCCATGTCTTTTTCGCGGCGATAGAATAGTATTTGAGTTTCTAAAGAGGTGGTATGGCCGTCCACTGAACTAAGAGCAAAAATGACACATAAGCACGTAAATTGTTGTTTCTTCAAGAATCTCAGGAAAAGTATGTTGCATGTTCTTTGCAGCAACTTTCCTTTGATATATTTTAGAAAACTGTACATAAAACTAGAAAATGAGACATGATCTATATGGTAGCGCTGAATTCCCATACAATGCAGGGAGACGTGGGATGGAGTTGATGGAGATGGTTTTCTGGAGTGAGTACTGTCAAGCGACGGTTGTCGTTGCCTCGATAGTGGTAGGTGCGCACTTGGCAGGTGGTTGGGCCAGAAAAGTTATGTTTCTAGTTTCATCATTCATGTACGATCATCGGTATCATGTGTATAATGCAACACCAATAGTGCCGGTCTACACAACGGCACTCTTAGCATAGTCGATAGGTATGATGAACGATTTTGTTGTGACGTCGAAACCTCTTGCATCGGTAGTTTCGGGTGTAACTACGTCAACCACCTCGTCTTCTTCCTCTAGCCGTTTCTTGTTCAACTCGTCTTCGTCAAGAATATCAAATTCGTCTTCCTTTTCTTCGTACTCTATGTTCTCCTCTATTTCCACGAAATCAGGTGCCAACGCACTCCATTTTTGAGGAAACTTGATTGACCAAAGGTATATCATTCCGCTATCTAGCCCGGTGGATCCAATGGTGCACCGACTGTAGTTCCACTTTACATCGATCAATTCCTCATTGCTTCCCTCCAAAATTTTGACTAGCGATCCTAGCGAAGTCTCCCATACATACAAATCATGGGACGATTGACCGTACGTGGACGCCACCAAAAACTCCCCGTTGTGGTTGAACGTCACCGAGTTCCATTGTAGTCTGTTGACAACATCCTGGTACTTGTGTTCTACTTCAAAGTCCCACTGGTCTGGGTTCGAGATGTTGATAAGATCAGGTAAATTGATTTGCCGTATAACTCTATCAGAGCAGTTGATGGCCAACTTTCGCCCATTTGGCGAGATGACCAAGTTCTTGATGTTTGAGTTGGCGATCTTAAACGAGTGAACTAACGCTTGATTGTTCGAGCTGAATATGTTGACCCATCCTTTGGACGTGCCTGTAAAAATGTAATTACCATCATTGGTGAACGATGTGACTAGGGTGACATGTTTATCTCGCTTTGCCTTTTTCATTGCCGGTTCCTCTCCCTCTCCTGACAATGGTGTTGTTGGTAATCTGACGATGGACGAAGTTGTGTGTGATAGATCAACATATACTGGGGAATCTTCTAGTAATGATGCAGTGAAAACAAATGGATTTGATGGACTTAATGAAGCAGACCAGATCGGCCCATCAAACTTGACGTCTCGTATTAATGGCAGTTCTTTGGCCTTAGTATTTATCTTACTCAAATCCCACAATTTACAATGCCAGTCTTGGGAGGACGAAAGAAGAAACTGGCCGCATCGCGACCAATTTAGACTCGTAATGGGCCTGATGTGACAATCTACGTTCAAGTGGCAGATGACGGCACCGTTGCTTATTAAATCATATATCAAAACTGATCCATCAGAAAGGCCAGAGGCAAGGTAGTCTCCTTTGTAATTGAACTGGATGACCACAGAATATCCATAGTGGAAAGTGTTGGTCAACGTCTCGGGGTATTCCTTTGCCACGGCAAATGGATCTTGGAGTGATAGATTCATTGCAACACGGTTTCTAAGAGTTTAGTAGAGTAATAAATTGTAGGAAAGATAGAAAACTATGCAGTGACAGGGCCAACGCTGTCATTGAAAAATGGAAATGAACTTCAGTAGAAACCGAGAATCTAGATGGAAACTCACACAGGCGTTTCCACACTGCCACCATTGGTAGTATCACGACTCAATACATTCAGTACCGTATGAGTAGTACTTGCTCCTTTTATCGCTTTCTCTCGATTTATTCGAAGTTGCAACCAATTGTGATCTAGTTCATGCCATCTCAACTAAAGTAACCCTCATAGTCTTTACGGTACCATTACCGAAGTTGTAAGCACATTGTCGTCTGCAGCTCACTCTAGCGCACTACCAATTTCATTTCGCACGCGGTATGGTGTCCGTTTTTCTACCTTTCTTTCTTCTTGTGGTCTAAATTCTGTTTCCTGTGTAATCGGATTGTGCAAATGCTTCTTGACATTTTGTTTATGGAGTACTTTGTTCTTCTTAGTTGATGAATTTATTTGATCTAAGTACGCGAGATATTTCCGATGACAGCGTAAACTCCGCCTTTTCGAGTGATATCATCCGCAAGCAAAACTTTGACGATCGTGCTCAAACAAGGATTAGCCGATCGTTAAATCGACAGTCAACTCCATCACGGCTGCCGCCATGGTCGTCCCATGACTTTGTTCCATTGCAGTGGTCCTTTTCTTCATCTCTACAGTCTTTTATCAACGACAACAACTTGGGATCCCCCGTATATGTTCTTCCTTGTACATTATTCCTTGTGGTTGCAACCGATGCAAACTACACCTTGGGGGTCAACTACGACCAAAAACTCGTGTTCAAATTGAAGTTCCCATCCCCAGTCACGACGGTAGCAATCTCTTCTGATTGTACACATTTGTCTATAGGATTGCTGACTGGTCACATTTATCTTTGGAACTTGTCAAATCCTGACCACCCTCATATGGTTTTCTTGATAGAGCCTGTGACATTAGCCCAAAGATTCGCTAGTAATTCGCTGGGTCATTTGAGTATCTCCATCAGCAACATTCATTTCATTGCAAACAGCAATCATCAGTTAATTTCCACCGATATTTCTGGCCTAGTGTTCTACCATAATGTATTCAAAAAGTTCTTCAATTTCTACGTTACATCACAAAAGCTACTAGGAAATAATGATTCTAATGCCAATAATCAAGACTACACTATACTTGGTTCTGATTTGCTTCCCTTGGGTACGTCTCATCAGATTAGTGATCATTTGGGAGTGTTGGCTATTATTACTAGATCTACCCTCGTCATTATGTCGGTATTATCGTTGAATAACCCAACAAACACAAACATCAAAACTCATTATAAAATTGGCAGATCACCGGGTACAAACGATTCTGCATCTATTTCGTGGTTTCCATGCATGGAAATCGATGCTAAAATCGTCAATGCTAAACTATCCTACTCGTGGAACAATGCGTTGACGGTGTTAGAAATCGATAACAACTCTTTTCCAGAGAATTATTCCATAACTATTTCCGAACTTAAGGACAAGGACAAAGGGTTGTCTACATTGCCAATACAAAAGACTTGTAAATGGACTACTCCCGACAAATCTGACAAAATCATCAGCAACAAGTGGTTGTCATCGCAAATACTCGCAGTATTTGTTCAAAATCAAGGCGATATAAAGGTATATCTTCTATTTTATCGCAAAGAAAAACTCAAGTTAATTGCAATTGATAATTTGGTTCCAGAAATTTATCCTAGAACATTGATGATTTCAAAGAACAATCGTGACCACAATGTCAAGCGGGCAGTTCAAACTTGGGAAAATGCCATCAAAGTTTTCAAAAACAGACTTGTAGTTCTTTCGGGACCAAAAGTATACACTGGAACCCCTATAAGTTGGGCGGATAGATTGGTTCGCTTGTTGGCAACTCAAAATTATTCTCAAGCATTAGCTGTAGCTAACGAATACTACAATTTAGATAATATCAGCAAAGCTGCTCTCATTTACTTACCAAATAATGCTGAGAAAAGGCACCAACTTTTAGCTCCTTACTTGGTACGAGTCATGAAACAGTCAATTGGGCCATTACTACTGGGCAACTCAAGCGAACAAGAGTTATATCTCGATGAGTATCTCGAAATAGTTTCTTATCTATTTGGCAACGCTAAGCTTGTTCCACAACTTCATATAGTTTTGGAGGACATTTTCAATTACTGTGATGCCAAATGGAAGTTTTTTTCCAGATTACAAAATCATATTCTTGACGGGTCAATTACTTCACTCTCACCAACAGTCTTTAAAGCGTTGGTTGAAACATACTTTGATTCTCACAAAGGAGAACTGCTAACTGAATTGATATGCGTGCTAGACTTGAAAAGCTTAGATATTGATCTCACTGTACAGCTTTGCAGAAGATACAACTTACGCGATTGTTTGATTTATATCTGGAACGGTTTGTTTGATGATTATTCCACGCCCTTGTTAGAATTTGTGACGGACATAGTCAATGATGGGATCCATGAAGACGATTTATTAAGAGCATATTCATACATGGCTTTTGTTTTGACTGGGAAGAGGTATCCGACGGAACAATTCATAGACGCTGCTAATCTCAAAAACGCAAAATCTAGTATTTGTGACATATTATTCAAAAACACGTTAATCGCTAACGGCGATGAAAACGTTGAGTCCAAGTACTCAGATACAGTTTTTCCTTACCTATACTTGTTTTTGAAATCAAATTCTTTTGAAATGGTTTCGACACTAAATGAATTTTTTGAAGACCCTTATTTGAATATAGGTGAAAATGAGTCTGGAAGTACGATAGATCGTCAATACATTGTTGAGGCATTATTGGACGTTTTTGAGGCGAAAAGGTCATCATTTACTGATTATGATAGATGTCAACTTGCTATTTTTGTAGCACGAAATTACTCCAAGTATCCACAATTCTTGAGGTTGTCTGTATCAGTTATTGATCAGATAATGGAAGATCTTTATGAAAACACAAATACTTTCATAGCAAGTGATTGCGAATTAGCTTTTCAGAGTTTATTGCCGTTTTACGAACCAGAGAGTGAACAAATTTTGATTGATAAACTTCACGCAGCACACTACTATGATGTATTGATAAACGTTTACCGATCCAGTGGAAAGTATGGGAAAGCCTTGGAAGTTTGGCTACTTCGCGACTCATATGATGATTATGAAACGCTAGCTTTTGTTCTTGAGAATTCATTTCTTATGTGTAAAAATCCCGTGGAAAACTTGAAATTGGCCAGTGTAATTAAGTCCAACTTTTCAAAGTTGATAACCATTGACATGGAAAACTTTATTGAAATAATCTCGAAGTATTGTCCAGCGATACATGAGGAAGTATTGTCGTTGGCGGACGTCTCTTTGGCCCATAAATACCTAAAGCATTTGTTTGCCACAAATGTGAAGCAGCTTGATAGTTTTGAGCGTCTTTTGAAACGGTATATTGAGTTGAGCTGTCAATTCAATCCCGGACAAACCTATTCCATTGTTGATCAGTGGAAGCTGACTCTAACACAAATACCAAATTTGGAATCCACTTTTGAAGTTTTTCGGAAAAATGGAGCCAATGAAAGTTTATCTTTAATATTAATGGCACTCGACCAATATGAAGAATCGTTATCCACTTTGATGGAGAGTATGGAATCCTTGATTGATGACGAAATCAACTACGGGAAATTCAATCACCTACTCGAGCATGCTATGAAATGTTGCGAACAATCCCCAATGGCAAAACAAAATGAAGATGAGCTATATCTTAACGAACGTTTGTGGTTGTCTTTAATCAATGGATTGGTTCGAATGGCAAATGAATTTGGTAATAAAAGTATTGACAAGGGTATACACGACTGCTTTCGAAGAATCAGTGATTGCAAGTTGAACCCAACGGCCACTCAAGAACAATCGTTTTTGGTGATATTCAACAAGTTTTTGGAAGGATTGACAAGAGGGGTTCAAACTGCTACATTATCTAATATTCGAGGCATCTTACAAGAAGTATTTGTGTCATATAGCTACGAGTGGGAGATGCTAGAAGTCTCTTTGCGGATGTTGAATGGGAGTATTTGCACAAGCATGGACACGGTTCGAGATCACAAGTTGAGAGGATGGATTTTAAAATCTAAAATGTGTGCATCTTGTAACAAGGCAATCAGCGGACCTGATATTATTGAGGATCACTTCGTGGCATGGGAAAACAAACAAAAGAATATTTTGTTTATCCGCACAACAGACGATACTATGGGAAAGTACCATCATTGCCAAATAATCATCTTCAAGTGCACTCATGGATACCATTCCAATTGTTTGCAAAACTTGAATGGAGGTGATCTACGTCTGCCAACTTGTGTTATATGTCATGATGGTTGATATGCACCAGCACAAAAAGAAGACGACTGGTTGGCGAGCCGTGCACAAATTACGAACATAAAGAGATTTAGGACGAGGCGAACGTGCGGAAATTGTTAATAGACATTATGATGGTCACTGGTAGACTACGTAATGAGACATAGGTATATATGAGTAGTTGAAAATTTGTTATTTGGCTAGCAATTAGTGAGGATTTGTATAGGGGCGATTGCTACGAAAAGGCTTACGATGGTAGAAGTAAAATGTTTGCGATGTGTCTTGTATGAGCCCGTGGTTTACGAAACACCACTTGTAAGGGTTTCAGCAAGAAACTACTCTCTCACTGACGAAACAAGCAGGTGCCAGTAACCATAGAACGACGGACAACAGACACTACTACCCTCACACGTCGGAGAGTCTCCCGCCCGACTCGTGAGCCAAATCGCACAAATCCCTTGCGTTGGGGGGTGGTGAAAATTTTCGCCTAATCGGGAACCAACGTAAATATTTTACACTTCTAAATTTAGGAAGGATACCTTCCGTTATGTAGGAACAAGTTTTCACCAAGGAAATCAGCGCTGGGAAACCTGACTTGATTTGTACTACTGTAGTGTCAGGAAGCTATACAGGAGATCGAGTCGATATAGGTGTTGCTGCGAGCTGTTTGAGAAAAAACGTGTGGATTGCTTGATCTAAAATAGTGCTTTGTACCAGTTGAAATTACCACATATTTGGTTTGATACCCGAAGACGTTGTTTGATCTGCCACAAATTACCCTGTAACCATGAGTAGTGATCCGTTCGGGAACTTTAGCGACGATGACTTGTTTGATGAGTCTGCTGACATGTCGAAAGCCCAGTCGGTGGGACATAATACCGACCTGTCTAAACGGTCCCAGCCTGGATCAAGAAGACACAGCCGACAGATTGGTGTTGCTGGGCATGAAATGTCTCAGGTGCCACTGTCTGCAACCATAGCGTATCCTGGGGTTGCCGGTATGCCACGGACGGTGTCGTATTCTTCAGCCACTATGGGCCAATATCCTCAGCAATATACGCCTGGTATACCTCATTCTGGTCTGATGACCGCCACGGGCCAAATGGGCCAAATGGGCCAAATGGGTCAGATGGGGTACATGAACCAAGCATCTTCCCGATTTGGAACAATGACAGGTGAGGTGGAATATTACGTGCCTCCCCCGGTATCGCAGCACAATAGCTTAGCCAGCGCCCCACAAAAAACCAAAGGGGTAACGTTTAAGGAGTCCGAACCCGAGTACCCAGCAAATGCTTACAGTCCCCGGAAACAACTATTGGACGAAGCCCATCAGTACGAATTAGAACGATTCGACACTTATGATACCCAGGGCAATCCTAATCCAAATTTGCGTCATAGTTATATGCGGCCCTATTCGTCGGTGATGACATTCACCGGAGATGATTACATGATCAATCCTTTGGAAGATGCGGATGACGATGACGATATTGACCCTTTTGGCGACGATGATTCGTTATTCTCCGAGACTGGTGAGGAAATTGTGAGAAGAGGTACTACGATCAGACGTAACGGAACTCTCAATCGAAGAGGAACTATCAGAAGCAGAAAAGACGGCACGGTGTACCACGATGATGAGGACGATTTCCAGCCTAGATTGAACTATACCAAGACGATCAAGAAGGCCAAGTTGGTGAATGGGAATTACGTCATTGATGCACCTGTTCCAAAAGCCTTGTTGGACACATTTGGCCGCAAGATCAACGATGGAGGTCGAGAAATGGCTTTTGTGCGGTATTCGGCTGTAACATGTGGGCCATCGAATTTCATCCGGTATAATTACAACCTTCGTCAAGAATTGTATTCTCCACCGAGAGAAACTGAGATTTTGATTTGTATCACCATGTACAATGAAGACGAGATTCTTCTTGGAAGAACGTTGTTGGGGGTTTTTGAGAACATCAAGAACTTGACCAAAAGAGCAGATCCAGTATGGGGTGAGGATTCGTGGAAAAAGGTTGTGGTATGCATTGTGAATGATGGGAGAATGGAATTGAATAAACGGACAGAAACGTTGTTGGCAGCATTGGGGGTCTTCCAAGAAGGATACGCAAAGTCCAAGATCAACAACAAAACCGTCAAGTCCCATCTTTATGAGTACACCACCACGGTGGGAATTGATACTGTCAATGACAGAGTTCATTTGTGCAACAACTCCACCCCAGTTCAAATGATGTTTTGTTTGAAAGAGAAGAATGGACGTAAAATTAATTCGCATAGATGGTGTTTCCAAGCATTTGCCCCAATCATCAATCCAAGAGTCATTATGTTACTTGATTGCGGTACCAAACCGGCGAAGGATGCATTCTATTATTTGTGGAGATCATTTAGAGATCCTAGAGTTGCAGGTGCGTGTGGTGAAATGAGAACTGCCTTAGGTATAAACAGAAAGCTTTTGGCTAACCCACTAGTAGCTGCCCAGAACTTTGAGTATAAAATTTCCAATATCTTGGATAAACCTATGGAATCAGTTTTTGGGTTTATTTCGGTGTTGCCAGGGGCTTTCTCCGCTTACAGATGGGAAGCATTGTTGAACGTGGACGGAGAAGGGCCATTAGAGAAATACTTCAAGGGGGAATATTTGCATCAAGCTACTCAAGTCAAGCCAAAGAAGAAGAAGAATGTCGAACCGGAAGTAGATAACCTTTTCGACGCAAATTCACATTCAGAGCTGCAGTTTGGGGTGCTGAAAGTTGAAGAGGAAGAAGACGACGACGACGACGAAAGAGAAATCAAAGAACGGAACTTCCATGAAGCCGGTATTTTCACCTCCAATATGTACTTGGCTGAAGATAGAATCTTGTGTTTCGAATTGGTTGCGAAGAAAGGTCATAATTACGTGTTGAAATACGTTAACGAAGCTAAGGCAGAAACTGATGTTCCTGAAACAATTGACGATTTCGTGTTGCAAAGGAGAAGATGGTTGAACGGGTCATTGTTTGCTGCGGTATATGCCGTTGTTCACTGGACCAAAATTTGGAAATCAAACCATTCTTTACTTCGGAAGTTGTGGTTTCAGCTTGAATTTTACTATCAATTGGTTACAATTGTCGTTTCGTGGTTTTCAATTGCATGTTTCTTCTTGGTGTTTAGGATTTTAACAGCTAACTTGGGATCGACAGAGATGAATTTCAGCGTGGGGAAATATCTTGCGGTGATTTTTCTATGGATTTATGTTGCATGTGTTGTAACCACGTTTGTGTTAGCATTTGGTAATACTCCTAGAGGAACAAGGAAATTTTATATGGCATTGACGGTTTTATTTGCCGTCATGATGGCATATATGATGTTTGCTGCTATTTATTTGGCAGTACATACGGTTACTCAATTATTGCATGATCATAAACATGACTTTAAGGTAGTTATGGTGTTTACCAACCAAAAGTTCAGAGATTTGGTTGTGTCGGTGGTATCGACGTATATTTTGTACTTTGTTGGAGCAATCATTTACGGTGAGCCTAGTTTTATGGTGACATCATTTGCACAATATGTGTTGCTCTCACCTACCTACGTCAACGTGTTGAACATTTATGCGTTTGCAAACATTCACGATGTGTCTTGGGGTAACAGAGATGTTCCTCAGGCCAAGGACTTGGGGGCTGCCAAGTCCACAGGAAACGACAAAGATGAGTTGGTGATGATTGTTCCTGGGGTGAGTGATGAATTAGATGAGACCTACATGAACAATATTGAATCATTGAGAACAGCCCCAATTATTGACGATCCTGTCGTTAATAAAAAACAGAAAGATGATGCCTACTACGCATTTATTAGAACGATGACGGTTTTAGTTTGGATGTTGACAAACGCCATTTTGATTGCCGTTGTGTTGGAAGCTGCAGGTCTTGACAAGTTCACCACCAGAAAAGCCGAAAATGCTGACGGATCCATTGCAGGTAATTCCCAAACCTTCTTGTCGATTATTTTGTGGATTGTTGCCGGATTAGCTGCGTTTAGGTTTGTTGGGTGTGTTTTGTACTTAGTGTTTAAAGCATTCCGGCCAATTAAGTGGAAATGGATAGCGAGAAGGCAACTTAAAAAGGTCGCTACCAATTGAGCACCAACTGAACCATTCTACATTTTGCAAACGACGATTGCAGACACAGCCTCGCATTCATAGCCGAAGGAAGACGAGCAGTTTAATACATACTAATCAACAAAAGTTGCCACGGAATTCTCGTAGTCGCCACACTATTGTTTAGCACTGTAGTATGCATGGTTGAGTTGTTTATTGACCAAATCAAGTATGGCTAAATATACTTCATGTCAGGGACTTACTGTTTTAAGTAATTCCGTTCCGGACATAATTTGTCGTAAACCGTATAGGAAAACGATGGTACTGCCATATGATTATAAACCTATCATAGTGAGGCTCGACCGGATTTATGAGCGGACTTTCTCGTTTGTCGTGCTCCTCGGTAGGAGATAACACGCTAACGCTAGTAGTTGAAGTTGTATAAGTGGTATGGTCCATGGATAATGGAGCGATTCCACTACTAATCAGCCGTGGCGATGAGTTGATTCTTTGCAATTGGGTGCTAAACGAGGCTGGAAAAATTGTTGCTGTAAATTGATGTAAAGTTCGACGTCGGGTGTTTCTCCGGACATGTGTCACGATTCTCCATACCCCTTGAAAGCAGCGCTGAGTTGGCAATTGGAACAATAAGCTATTTTAGATTAAATCCGAGAATAGTGACTCACAATTGTGCAGGAAAATAGAAATACGAAAACGATGTTGTTTCCCAAAACGACAACTCCGGGCATCACCTTTTCTATGCACTCGGTTTGATGTGTAATTGAGATGAAGTGCTGCAACAACACAAATTGCATAAATTTAGCCGTATTTCGCCCAGTAAAATTTAGTTATCAACAACAGTCGGTGATCTGGTCCAGTAGTCTTTTGTCATTAAGGCTAGATTTTGCGATTCGATCTTGAGTTATTTATTTATTTGAGTCTTTCACATTACAAGTTTTTGCAACATTTTTCATTAGCCGTACTCACCTCAATGTCGAATTTTTTTAGGGACAGTTTTGTTGGTCGTCTTCTGTATCATTTGTCGGGACATAAGTTTGCTACCTACAGAGAAGAGCAGCCAGGGTACGTAGTACCTGAGAAATATTTGAAAGGTGATTTATCTGCACCTGCAAGGCAAGATTCGGTGACCTCGAGTGATTCTCTGACTATACCAGCGGAAGAGGCTGGTGAGAAGAAAGAGTTAGAAGACAGTGAGGCTGATGGAAACGGCCATCCACTCGGATTTGAAACCCAAGAGGAAGTTGACGCAGAAGTGAAGCATGAAGTTAAAGACCATGGATACATAGTAGTTGATTGGGACGATGAAAACGATCCTGATAATCCATACAACTGGTCTTTAACGGCCAAGGTGTTCTTCATGTTGGAGATTGCATTCTTGACCACTTCGGTGTATATGGCATCTGCAATTTATACACCAGGTATCCAAGAAATCATGCACACTCTCCATGTGAGTCAAACTGTGGCCACTTTGCCCTTGACATTATTTGTTGTCGGATATGGTTTAGGACCATTGGTATTCTCTCCATTATCAGAAAATGCTATCTTTGGTAGAACCTCCCTTTACATTGTTACGTTATTCATTTTCTTCATTTTGCAAATTCCAACTGCATTGTCAACCAACATTGCCGGATTATGTATCTTGAGATTCATTGCAGGTTTCTTTGCTTCTCCATGTTTAGCAACTGGTGGTGCCTCAGTTGCTGATGTCGTCAATATTCCCTACATCCCAGTGGGAATTGCAACCTGGGCAATGGGTGCCGTTTGCGGTCCTACTATCGGTCCTTTGATTGGTTCTGCTGTCACTGTTGGTGGAGGATGGAGATGGACTTTCTGGTTCATGGCAATCATTTCTGGGTTTTCGTTATTGATAAACTGTTTCTTTTTGCCAGAAAGTTTCAGTAAAACTCTTCTTAGAAGAAAAGCTCAAAGATTGAGAGCTTTAACCGGGAACGATAAGATTAGAAGTGAAGGTGAGATTGAAAATGAACTGTTGTCTGTTAGAGAAATTGTGCTTGGAGCCTTATGGAGACCATTCGCCATCTCCTTGGTTGAGCCAGTGGTCTTCTTGATCAATATTTACATTTCCTTGGTGTATTCTATTATGTACCTTTGGTTCGAGGCCTTTCCAATTGTTTTCCTTGAAACTAAGCATTTCACTTTGGTCACTATGGGGGTTGCGTACACAAGTCTTATGATTGGGATCATTGGTGGTGCATTAATTTACATTGCTATTATTAGACAACTTTTCACTGTTAAACTACTCAATGGCCTTCCAGTTTACCCTGAGGTATTTATTCCAATGGCAATTGTTGGTGCAATCTTGATGCCTGTAGGAATTTTCCTTTTCAGTTGGACAGCTTCACCTGACATTCACTGGATTGGACCATTATTTGGAGCTGGAATTTATGCATGTGGTGCCTTTTTTATTTTCCAAACATTATTCAATTACATGTCAATGTCTTTTCAACACATTTACTTAGCATCGGTATTTGCTAGTAATGCATGTTGGAGATCAACAATTGCTGGTGTTTTCCCATTGTTTGCCCATGCATTATTCAAAAACACTGGAAGTGAAAAGTTTCCTGTTGGGTGGGGCTCCTCCATTTTGGGATTTATTACCGTTGGTATGATTGCAATTCCAGTGCTCTTCTACATCTACGGACCAAAGCTTCGCGCCAGATCCAAATTTGCTAATCATTATTAGTTTTTGTATATGCGATAGTGGGTTTTTGAGAACGATGCAAGTCTCATTTTGTTAATAATTGTGCCTTTTTTAACTTTATTAGAGCAATAGATATAAAGCAGAAGCCGGTTTATTCGTAGACAAACGTTTAAATATGAACTAATAAATTTTACATCAAACAGCCATACACTTGAATCGAAGTTGCATACTTCCCTACAAAAATTCAATTTGGGTGCAAAAATTACAAATTTGGTAAAAAATAACCATTTTTGATACGAATTGTTCTTTTTAAATCAAACGTGTTCATCAACTACAAGCATAGGGCTTAAATAAAGCACCTCATGTACTTTAGAAAATGCGACGTCAGCCGTCTTTGGTTCTTTCGTTTCGAACCTCGTATAAGGTAAAATGAGATTCTGCTTTGTTATATGTTTGGTTTTGAACTATGCGTCAATGCGGGCCGGCTATCTTGAAGACGTAAGAAATCTAGCGAATTTAGGGCGATTGGTTTTCTCTCCCGATAGAATTCCCCTGCCGCGATCACCGCACTAGCCGATATTTGACCTAGAATTCGGTCCCTGACACTAAGAGGAACACCTTTTTTCTTCCTCAATGCACTGAACCTGTCCAATTGTACATAACGGTAAAAAAATTTGCCTTTAAAGAATCTAGTTAGTGCAGTATGCATCAATCTACGTCACCACGTGCGCCATCACAATATTGTTCCATGGAGATTGAAGGAAGCTAAAGAGTCGACTAAAGATGGTGGTTGAGCGAGAGCACGGTGATACAGGCTTAATTGCAAACAATATCATAGAGTCCACGAAACTACATGTGTTTAAGTGGAAGGGGGTGGTTTTGTGCGGGAGTGCCGGTGGATGGAAATTTCACCGGTTTGTTCGGTATGGTTAGGTCGCACCCCTCTCTAACCAGGAAACAAAATGTCAATGTTTACCGATTAGTTGATTTTGACGCCAGCGCTGAAAAATTTTCATTCACACAACAGTGACGACATCTCCAGGTTACGTAGTGGGGTACACTCATGCTGGCTTGCCTTGTGGTTGCTTTCGCAGTGCTACTAGCGAAGATAAAAAAAAGAACCCATCGTGGATACCACCAAATGGGGTCCAAGACCCAGTGAACCAATGAAAACAAATGTCGAAGCCATCACAATTGTGGAAACAAATAACCGTAAAAGCCGTTGATGCCTACGAGGAATTCCGCAGATAAGCATACTCTAGCCCTTTCATTGTGGTAGGGCTTATGCGCTTAGATCACGTGATAACCAGATTAACAACTCGGGATTGGACCCGAGCGGTTTTACCTTCATGTAAGGCGGACTTTACGAAGGAATGGAAGATTGAATTCCATGAATGGAGGGATTATCCGATAGATAAGAGGATGGTGAAGCCTTGGAAACATGCAAGGCAAAATATAAGGTCGTCAAGCCAAGAGGATTGGGGTTGAGTTTGAAATATACTTACGACGTGATTACTTACATGCTCATGGTAACAGAATCCAAAGGAGTTCAAGAATAATCACCACAATGAACGTAGTAGACGATATGGACATTAACAAACACTACAGCAAATGCTATGTAACCACAGCAAATACTAAAGCGATTACTATAGTAAACTCCAGTAAACAAAGTCAGCACTACAGCAGACACTGCAGTAAAACCACAGTGAGCAGAGTAAACGCTGCAGTAGATTCTGAGACAATTGTTCGGATGATTCTCCAGTAGTACACACTTAACTGTGGTGAATTGATCTCTGACGAATCAAAGTCTCGTTGTGTCAAATGCAATTGTGGACAGGTTTGACAAAAGGTGAAAAACCCTCTAAATATATACATGGAATAAAGGTAGTACGACAATTACAGCCCAGTGCCAACGAACGGATATTACATATCTAATCAATACTCCAATACCATCAAGCGGAAATAAGGTAGATTTCTACGTTACCGAAGGTCCTGCACTCGAAACGAAACCGATTTTTCCGACAATAATCGGGACAGCCTCACCGATCCGATTGCAGCGTACTTTCCACCCGTACGCGGAACTCTGTGCAAATGAAAATCTCTACCGGGAAGGACAACATACCACAACATCACAGACAACAGACAAAAAGTTTGCCCTGGACGAAGACGTCGTAGCCCAGGTTACTGTAGGGTCAAAGTTGCCGATTAATGAACTCTTGTCGGAGTTGCAATGCATGCAATAATAAAACTAAATAGTAAAGTAACAACAAACAAATTTGCAACATTATGCAGAACACCTGGCTGTTTTGGACAAATCGGGTAGAAAATCATCTGATTTGGGAATAGGATGTACAGAGATAGCCAGATTGAACACCAATAACATCTATTATCACTACAGAAATTGAAGTTTCCTGCGGTCCCAAGCACCACCCATTATGCTGTTGTAGTGCAACATAGTATTGAAGTTGTTGTGGGTTGTTGCTTGGAATTTTACCGCCAGTATTCGTTGAGGTATTTCTACACCAATCATACCCTATAGAATCCTTGGATGCATACAGTCAAAGAGGAGAAACAAAGAAATTGTTGTGGCCTTACATATTCTGCAAAAAAAAATCCAGGGGAACCCAAATAGTGCAATAGCCAGTAGCACATGTTCAACCAAATGTACCTGATTGGAATGGGAACATCGGTAGCTGAATAAAAGTTGACCAGTAGATGAACCATCTTTAATGCCATTTTTAATAGCAATAAGATTGGGTTGTAGCGCACAAAATACCGGGAGTAACCTGCCAATACAGGATCGGTAGTGAAGCCGAAAGAAAAATAAACCTCTGCTAGCTAAATCCCTCAATGTAAATAAACATTGCTTTTTTTTGCCCAATTCAATTTAGTAAATAGCCGCACTAACAAATAATTTCGTTAACTATGCGAAAATCTCTCGGTAACAAAGTTTCAGTATATATTGAGGGGATTTAGCACCAGATTGGCTAAGTAAAATTTTGTTTTTTTTCCATTCTTGTGTTAGCAATTATCTTTTCTTTTGGTTAATTTCAAAACATGAGTGCTGTTGAACCAACAAACGAGAAGCCATTGGATAAGTCTTTGTCCGATGATGAAGATGAAGACATTGATCAATTAGTGTTGGATTTACAATCTAACCACGCTATTGATAACGAAGATGAAGAGGAAGACGAACAAGTCGCCCGTGGTTCTTTCTTTGAAGTTCCAGAAGAATTATTGAAGACTGACCCAACCGTCGGCTTGACTACTGATGAAGTCGCCAAGAGAAGAAAGAAGTTCGGTCCAAATCAAATGGCCGAAGAAAAGGAAAACTTGGTTTTGAAATTTATTTTGTTCTTTGTTGGTCCAATTCAATTCGTTATGGAAGCCGCCGCCATTTTAGCTGCTGGTTTAGAAGATTGGGTTGATTTCGGTGTTATCTGTGCTTTGTTGATGTTGAATGCTTTTGTTGGTTTCATTCAAGAATACCAAGCTGGTTCTATTGTCGACGAATTGAAGAAAACTTTAGCTAACTCTGCTTTTGTTGTTAGAAACGGTCAATTGGTCGAAGTTCCAGCTTCCGAAATTGTTCCAGGTGAAATCTTACAATTAGAAGATGGTACTGTTATTCCAGCTGATGGTAGAATTGTTTCCGAAGATTGCTTATTACAAGTCGATCAATCTGCTATTACTGGTGAATCCTTAGCCGTTGACAAGAAGCACGGTGACTCTTGTTACTCTTCTTCCACTGTTAAGACTGGTGAAGCTTTCATGGTTGTTACTGCTACTGGTGACAACACTTTCACTGGTAGAGCTGCTGCTTTGGTTAACAAGGCTTCTGCTGGTAGCGGTCATTTCACTGAAGTTTTGAACGGTATTGGTACTACTTTATTGGTTTTTGTCATTATTACTTTGTTGGTTGTCTGGGTTGCTTGTTTCTACAGAACCGTTAGAATTGTTCCAATCTTGAGATACACTTTAGCTATTACCATTATTGGTGTTCCAGTCGGTTTACCAGCTGTCGTTACCACTACCATGGCTGTCGGTGCTGCTTACTTGGCTAAGAAACAAGCTATTGTCCAAAAATTGTCTGCCATTGAATCTTTAGCTGGTGTTGAAATTTTATGTTCTGATAAAACCGGTACTTTAACCAAGAACAAGTTGTCCTTGCACGAACCATACACTGTTGAAGGTGTTGAACCTGATGACTTGATGTTGACTGCTTGTTTAGCTGCTTCTAGAAAGAAGAAGGGTTTAGATGCCATTGATAAAGCTTTCTTGAAATCCTTGATCAACTACCCAAGAGCTAAACATGCTTTGACTAAATACAAAGTTATTGAATTCCAACCATTCGACCCTGTTTCCAAGAAAGTTACCGCCATTGTTGAATCACCAGAAGGTGAAAGAATTATTTGTGTTAAAGGTGCTCCATTATTCGTTTTAAAAACTGTTGAAGATGACCACCCAATTCCAGAAGATGTCCACGAAAACTATCAAAACACTGTTGCTGAATTTGCTTCTAGAGGTTTCAGATCTTTAGGTGTTGCTAGAAAGAGAGGTGAAGGTCACTGGGAAATTTTAGGTATTATGCCATGTATGGACCCTCCAAGAGACGATACTGCTGCTACTGTTAACGAAGCTAGATCTTTAGGTTTGAGAGTCAAGATGTTGACTGGTGATGCCGTTGGTATTGCTAAGGAAACCTGTAGACAATTAGGTTTAGGTACCAACATTTACGACGCTGACAGATTAGGTTTAGGTGGTGGTGGTGACATGGCCGGTTCTGAAATTGCTGATTTCGTTGAAAATGCTGATGGTTTCGCTGAAGTTTTCCCACAACACAAATATAACGCTGTTGAAATTTTACAATCTAGAGGTTACTTAGTTGCTATGACTGGTGATGGTGTTAATGATGCTCCATCTTTGAAGAAGGCTGATACTGGTATTGCTGTCGAAGGTGCTACCGATGCTGCTAGATCCGCTGCTGATATTGTTTTCTTGGCCCCAGGTTTATCTGCTATTATTGATGCTATCAAGACTTCCAGACAAATTTTCCACCGTATGTACTCTTACGTTGTTTACCGTATCGCTTTGTCCTTGCACTTGGAATTGTTCTTAGGTTTGTGGATTGCTATCTTGAACAGATCTTTGAACATTGACTTGGTTGTTTTCATTGCTATTTTCGCTGATGTTGCCACTTTAGCCATTGCTTACGATAACGCTCCATACGACCCATTACCAGTTAAATGGAACTTACCAAGATTGTGGGGTATGTCTATTGTTTTAGGTACTATTTTAGCTATCGGTACTTGGATTACCTTGACTACCATGTTTGTCTCTAAAGGTGGTATTGTTCAAAACTTCGGTGGTTTAGATGGTATTTTGTTCTTGCAAATTTCCTTGACTGAAAACTGGTTGATTTTCGTTACTAGAGCTCAAGGTCCATTCTGGTCCTCCATTCCATCTTGGCAATTAGCTGGTGCTGTTTTGATTGTTGATATCATTGCTACCTGTTTCACCTTATTCGGCTGGTGGTCTCAAAACTGGACTGATATCGTCACTGTTACCAGAACCTGGATTTTCTCCTTCGGTGTCTTCTGTGTTATGGGAGGTGCTTACTACTTGATGTCTGGTTCTGAAGCTTTCGACAACTTCTGTAACGGTAGACCAAGAAAACCACAATCCGACAGAAGATCATTAGAAGACTTCTTAGTTTCCATGCAAAGAGTCTCTACTCAACATGAAAAATCATCTTAGATTGAACGATATGCATGATGTGTTTTTCAATTCTAAACGGTTTTATCTTCCCTCATTTGAGATAAAGCTACTATAAAAAAATAAAAAAATACGAACGATTGTTATTATTAAAAGGTTGATGCTATTTGTGATTTGATGGATAAATTAACTTCCCCATTAATTTATCATTCGATCAAGTTGTGAATACAATCTTTTATTATAATTATTACCTTTAAATAATTGATTCCCCATGATAATTATTGATACATCCCATATATTTTTTTATTCATTACCAAACTACCCATTTCCTCCGTCATTTTATTTTTGTTAATATTAACTTTAATATTTAATTTAGTTTAATCATAGATATATAATATTTAATTTTCATTGTAGACCTGATAAGAAAAAGCTCTGAATCGAAGCACAATTCATTAACATTAGAAAACCATGCTGCGGCGTTTGATGTGTATACGACGTAGGGACACGATGATGAATCACCTTTGCATCCATGCAAACAGAGTGAATTATCACCAACAAATATTCCAACAAGGCTTGTCGTGGCAAAATCTGACTGTCTACTACCATCTGTATCACCAGAGTCTTAAAGCTACCACCATCTGCGCTGAGACGCCAGCACGACACAGCGTGCGATTTGCCACGGCTTACTCACGTGATATAGAACTTCACAAAATTTTCTATAACGAAAAATTTGACTAGGGAGAAGATTTCCAGCAAAATTGTTGCAACAGAAGACGAATTTTGAAAAAACCGAGTTTTATTGACGAAATTTTGATAATCGTGCGGTTGTATCACGATTCTGAGGGTGCACTCTTGTATATTAGTATTTAAATTCTCAATTTGGTTGTCTTTTCAAAGATCTAGCTTCAACAGGCGACAGGATTAGTTTCACACCAAAGACTTTGATTTCACTTGGTGTAGCAACTACTTTGCAGTATATTGTTGTTGTCGTGTTAGTCCAGTGTTTATCCGGTGTTTTGAGGTGAGCATTTGTCTAGCACAAGATTTTTGAGTGAATCACCCTTATTTGCATGCGTGACAAACGTACATTACATCTTGTATTCTGCTTGTTTTATTGATTCATCTACCCGTTGGACTCCCAAACACCACCGGAACCAATTGCTTCATTTTTAATTCCACTCCGGCGTACTCGTTTTCGTCATATTTGCATAATGTCCACCAGATCAGCATCGCTTTCGGCTGATGATACTTCGTCAGCCCCATTATTGAAGTCTACCAAGTTTCCCCAGAAATCGTCGGGGTTCAGATCGGCATCTATTGGTTCCAGCTATTTCCACAAGGATTCCTCGACATTCTTTAACCATCAAGATGGAAATTCCGTCATGGACGAAGAAACCCCATCCTCAGAAGTGGAAGCCACTTCGTCCACTGGAGCTCCTGCTTTGGACCTTATTGGTGCATTGGGAAACCTTGATTTGGACGATGATTTTTCTTTGCCCAAAGGGTCAGATTCTTCACCAGAATTGCCTACACAAGACAAAAACCAAAAGCTTTCAAACAACCCGTCGTCGAGCCAAAACCAGAGTAACGGAGTTGATAGAAACTATCCGTTCTACCTTTATCCACCACATCATCATGGATCGTTGACACCCAATCCTAATATTGGTAATTTCGGGGCTCCACTAGGGTCATTTGCCCCGATAAATACCCCATCCAATACCTGGAATAGTAGCAGCTATATTCCATCATCTGCTCCTCCATTTGCCTACGGACCCGGTCAAGAAAATCTTGGAGCAGTAGATAGCAAAGATTGCTCAAGCAACAAAAACTTGTTATCGGTTAAGCCATTTGAATTACCTGAGTCAGAGAGTGATGATGCTCAATTCAACTCGATTCAGAACCTCAACATACCGTTTTCCAGTCCACCACCTCCGGGGGCTCAATTTGGTGGTATTTTGGACAATCAGCTTCATTTTGGAATGCAACCTCAACCCAATCAACCTGGTCCAAAGTCTAGTACATCTAAGAATAAAGCAAATTCTGACTCTCCAGAAACTACTGCCGAAGATGACAAGGGTAGATTACCTGATCACCAATCACAGCCACAACATTTTCACCCAGAATTATTGAGCCATTTTCCTGGTTTAAATGACCCCTTGGTCAGCATGATGCATCCACCACCAGGTAATTTGTGGAGCCAACATGGAATTATGTCTCCACAATTGCACCAGCCAGGCGCAATGAGAAACTCGTTTGACAACAGGTTGCCCGTAAACGGTCAACCACCTCATTTGCAAATGGGTGGTCCTGGCCAATTTGGTGGCCCCATGATGGGGGTGACCGGAAACGGCAATGTAGTGAATTCGAGTAATGGAAACATAAACTCGAATCAGAACTCTCGTTACTCCAACAATAGAAGAAACAACTATGATGGCATGAACATCCATCGTAAGATGCACCATCATAATCACCATGGAACTAGAAGAAAAGGAGATGATGCCTCGAAATATTCCAATGCTAAGTTGGAGGACTTCACTGGACAAATTTATTCTTTATGTAAGGATCAACATGGATGTCGTTTCTTGCAAAGGCAGTTAGATTTAGGAAGGGAGATCGCGGCAGGTAAAACCACCGAAACCGGATTGACTAACGATATTGCAGCAACATTGATTTTCAACGAAATCTACTTGAAAATCATCGAGCTAATGACTGATCCGTTTGGAAACTACTTGATTCAAAAATTGTTTGAAAATGTTTCTGTTGACCAAAGAATCATCCTTGTTAAGAACGCCAGTCCAGATGTGATTCGTATTGCGTTAGACCCTCATGGTACCAGAGCATTGCAGAAGTTGGTGGAGTGCATCAGCACCGAAGAAGAATCGAAGCTAATCATTGATTCTTTGAGCCCCCATATTGTATCATTGTCAAGAGATTTGAACGGGAACCACGTAGTCCAGAAATGTTTACAAAAATTAAATCCACAAGAAAACCAATTTATCTTTGAGGCAGCATGCATGAATTGCAATGAAATCGCCACTCACAGACATGGATGTTGTGTTTTACAAAGATGTTTGGATCATGGAAACGACCAACAAAGAAAACAATTGTCCGTGAAGGTAGCAGAAAGTGCAACGACATTGTCATTGGATCCATTTGGAAACTACGTAGTTCAATATGTGTTATCGAGAGGTGATGATGAGAGCATCGGCATGATCTTGAAGCATATCCAGGCCAATGTCATCACCTTGTCGTTGCACAAATTCGGGTCTAACGTAATCGAGAAGTCATTAAGAATCAGCAAGTTGACGGATAAGGTTATCGACGTGTTGTTACAGCATAAGGACAAATTTATCGAGTTATTGAACGACGCGTTTGGAAACTACGTTTTACAAACGAGTTTGGATGTAGCCAACCCTCGCGACTTATCGAGATTATCGCAAACATTGCAACCATTGTTACCAAATATCAAAAATACTCCCCATGGACGAAGAATCATGACGAAAATTCAAACTGTCATATAGTGATCATTACCCCAAGTTGACCGATGTGAGTACATCACATCAATCATGTGTATTTTAGATGTACATTATCTGTTTATATAGTAGTTTTATAGTAAATTATACAAAGCGATAAGACAGCAAAACAACAATCGTTGCAATTAGTAACATCTATGGTGCCATTTGGACCAGTCTGCTCTGGCGAACAGACAGCTGGCAGATCAGCTGCCTATCGTTTTCAGTTTACTAATTCTTGGAGAGTTCACACCAGTGTGGGTGCAAGACTTGCCTGATCAGGTTGTGCTGCATACCGGGCCGAAGTTGTAGCCGTGAGTTAAAAAAATAGACGATGAGGAAGAATGAGCGGTAGCGCCGTCTTTTATTTATCATCATGAGCAAAGTACTCGCCGTTGCGTGTAAGAGCGATTGACGTGGTGGAACAAAGCCATTTCGGTGCACTGTTAGACAGAACAGAGAAGAGACGGATTGTACCAAATTGTAATTCGTAATTTTGTGAGGGTTTTATCGTCGCTCTACTGTACTGTTAACTCGGGGCAATGATTGACAAAAGTCTTGAGCAAGTGATTAGCTTCAAACTGAACCCCATACGGCAAATAAAGCCAGGAATTCGCAAGCGAAAATACAGTAGGAGAGGATGCGACGAGTGTAAGCGACGAAAAATGAAATGTGACGAAACAAAACCGTACTGCTATAACTGCACAAGGCTTAAGAAACATTGTGTGTACCAAGCGAAGCACAGATTCAAGTTTGAGAATGCTGACCAACTAAAGGGTGGTACCGCGACAAAACAGATTTCTTCTGCAGAGGTTTCTGAGTCCCAGTCGGATTCATTACAGAGTAATCCAAAGACTAGTGGCTTAGATACCAGCCAATCTCCATCACATGTACCACCAACTACAATTGCAGTCCAGCCGTTATTGAATCAAGGTGCTACTGTGCTATATTCACCAGATGTGGACCCAAACATAGACATGGACGATATGCGGGTTATTCTAGACGAAGCCAGTTTACTCGTGAACGATATAACCGATTTGACCACATTGGACGTATTCAAAAACGACATTAATAACGATGCCAATGGGAATTATAAACCACCGTCGGAAAGTGGCGTGTCTGACAATTCAGATAATTTTCCCATCGAGGAGTTCTCCAACATATTCTGTGCTGCATCGTCGTTAGAAACAATCAAAAAGGATGACAAATTATCCATTTCTAATACCGAATTGATTGACCAAATCATTCAGTACCACAAGTTGACTAACCCCCACATCTCGTACTTGAAGGTATTAACCACAACGGATTTGAGCTACCACTTGTTCCCGTTTGCATCCTCGATCGAATCGAACGAGGTGGTCAAGCTCTTGCTTAACTGTCTGCATTCATGCTCTTACCTCTTGACTTCGTTGTTGGCGATATCTGCCACGTTTCAATACAATCAAACCAGGAAAAAAGTTCACGACTTGAGTCGCCAAAAGTATATCGGCATGTGCCTAAAACTATTGAGCCAGGCATTCGTCAAAACCGGGGTGGAAAATTTGAATAAAGATGTAGTTGCAGGAGATATTGAAGGGCTACTTTTAACGGTGATGATACTTACATCGATTTTCACTTCAAAGAGTCTAGGAGGTACCCCCACCATGTTAAACTCGTGGAAAATCCATTTGAGAGGAGCTCGAGATTTGTTGACTAATTATGGGGTGCTAGCCCGTTCTTCTACAAACATGTCTGGAGGACTTGCACTCGCAAGAACGTGGTTTTATGCAATCGAGGCATTAGCAAGTTTGCACTCTCCATTAGGAGGAACTGTGGCTAGCCCACAAAAGTCCGTGGAAGAAGATGGTTTTGAGGTTGATGATAGCGCAGTGAAAGGGTCCTTTATGGGAACAGGAAACTTTGGCAGCAAGTCTCCGTACCAAGACGCATTGATTAGATTTGGATTACTCAAGTCGGTCAACACCAAAGGTGAGCCCCATTTCAATCTTTTCACAGGGTTCACTGACAGAGTGGTGAATTTAATTGATGCGATGTTTCAAGGATTAACTCTTGTTCGAGACCACCCGAATTACCAGATATCTCCCAAAAGAGTGACCAAGATCATGTCGTTGATCAATGAGTGTTATGAGACAGAAATTGTGCCCAAGAGATGTGGAAAAACTTATATAATCCCGCGAGACTCACCAGGACATCCTGACTACAACATACTTGCAAGCAAGATAATTCTTCCGAAAAGTGCGTACGGACCCATACAGAATAGAGACGGGACAATGGATTACTTTTCGTGGTTTGACCTTAGCGAGCAAATACGGACGGATGCAATCCACATCAAGTTCTTAACGAATAAAGGATTTTTGGCATTGCCGAAGTTGCATCCGTTGGTACGAAGATTGGTACAAAAGATATGCGATTCGGCAGTCTTCATAAAGCGGAAAGATTCTCCAGATTATCCCCACGATCAAAACAAGATCTTGACGGAGACAGCAAACTACTACTTGACTACAGATCAATTTGATATTCGGGCAATAATGATCCAATCGTCCATCAAATTATGTTCTAGATTGATTGACAACGAACTTGACTTTGAGAAGTTGGAGATATACTTGTTGGGTTTAGTAAAACTTGGAAATGGAAGTGCGCTTTCTGCCGTCGATTTACTATATCATCATCGGGAACAGTGGAGAAAAACTCAATCCGAACTGGGTCCAGAACTTGACCAAAACATTTATTGTAATGATGACGGAGAGGAAGATGAGCTTGATTTATATTCCCTTCCATTTGCATAGAGGTGCAGGCACCAAGTTCTGATTCGACTTGGTGGTTTGTTACGCCGTGAAGTACACACGCCGCGTAATTCCAATATTGCGACTGCAATGTCTGGGGAAGCACATCATATATTATTACAGGCAAGGGACGATGGATGAATCGAGATTCTATTTTTGGCTATTGGTTAATATTTTGCAGAAAACGAGACCCTTTTATTATTGTACGGCCCACAGATTGAAGTTGTGAATTGAGGGAAAGTGTACCCGATTGAATGATGTCATTCTTGGAGGGTCAGCATTTAGTTGTCAACGGAGATTTTACAGGACTAATACCACAAGTGAAGTGTGCCCGACACAGCTATGGGGCATGGTTTGAACTGTTGTCTTGCAGCCGTAATAGACGATTGTAGAAAAAAAGGGGCATTTATGGACCCAATTCGACTCAATTCAAGGACTATATGGGGCGCAGGCAAGCAGGTTCAACAAGAAAACCCCACATGTGGTGTGTCTCTTGTGGTGGTGGAACGATCGTACTGCTTGATGCTAGGCACTCCGGTCGTATCGTGCACCGTGTTGTCTGTTTGCTACCGTGTGCTGCGCGTCGTACCGCGTCGTCGTACCGCGTCGTCGTACCCATACCGTCGTAAAATTTTTGGGTCGCAGGTTCCTGGTTTGGAGCCCGGAGCCCCGACTGGAATTTTTCACCATATTTAAACGTAAACAAATCAAGCTAAAGAGTCCACAACCCCAGCGAAAAATGTCAGAGAACACACGTTTGGTGGCAGACTCCCATGACTCTGCGGACTCCAATACTGTGGAAGCTCCACGCAAAGGGTATTTGCCCAAAGACCAAATCGAATGGGAATTTGGTGGGCCAATTGGAGCCGTGGGAATGATGGTGGGATTCCCATTATTAATGTGGTACATGTGGATCAGTGCCGAGTTCTATGGAGGCCGTCCTGCTCTTCCTGGTGCCGAGCAAACCTGGGGAGACTTTATTACTCACGATTTATGGGCATATTTCTACAATTATGGATTACCATCGTTCAATGTATGGCTCTTGTTTACCACATTCATCTTGGTCCAAGCAGTGTTCTACGTCACTTTGCCCGGAATCTGGACCAAGGGCCAACCTTTGACCCATTTGAACAATCGCCAATTGCCTTACTACTGTAATGCTGTGTGGTCGTTGTACACTTCCATTGCTGTTGCGTTGGTATTACACTTCACAGGTGTATTCAAATTGACGTACATTCTCGACCATTTTGGTGCGATTATGACCACAGCTATCTTTTATGGAATCGCCCTCTCCGTCATCTTGTACTACGTTTGTATTCACATCACGGGAGATTACCACAGAATGACAGGAAACGCCGTGTATGACATTTTTATGGGGGCTCCTTTGAACCCCAGAATTGGAAAATACCTCGACTTGAAGATGTTTTTCGAAGTGAGAATCCCCTGGTTCATTCTTCTCTTTTTGTCGTTGGCATTGGTGCTCAAACAATACGACGAGCACGGGTCGGTGTCACCTCAAGCTGCCTTTATTTTGTACGCTCATTGGTTGTATTCTAATGCCTGTGCCAAAGGAGAAGAATTGATTGTTCCCACATGGGATATGGCGTACGAAAAGTTTGGGTTCATGTTGCTTTTCTGGAACATTGCGGGGGTTCCCTTCACCTACTGCCATTGTACGTTGTACTTGGCATTCCATGATCCATCAGAATACCAATGGTCTCCCTACTACAATGCCTTCTTGTTTGTGTTGATTTCGGTAGCCTACTACTTCTTCGACACTGGAAACCGTCAAAAGAACTCGTTCAGAAGACAAATGGCTGGTAATGCTGCCATTCGTAAAACTTTCCCATACTTGCCATACTCTGATTTGGTCAATCCAAAATATATCAAATGTGCCAATGGCTCTACATTATTGACTGACGGATGGTATGTCTACGCCAGAAAAATGCACTACACTGCTGACTACACCATGGCCCTCACTTGGGGATTGATCTGTGGATTTGCCTCGCCTTTCCCATGGTTCTTTCCGGTGTTCTTTTTGATTGTTTTGATCCACAGAGCTTATAGAGATCAAAGAAAATGCGCCAAAAAATACGGGGCTGACTGGGACAGATACTTGGAAGCATGCCCATATCTTTTCATTCCATATGTGTGGTGATTTCCATGGTGTTCCCGCAAAAATAGTTAATACTCTACCCAAAATAATCTATTTCATTATCTATTCGTACAAACTAGTAGAATTCTCAGTTTTCGTTAATCTTGCTCGGCAATCGACACTAATCTTTCGTCGATTTCTTCGGGAGACAAAATCTTGAATCCATCTGCGGTGGCCACCCCAATTTCAATATCGTTCTTTCTGAATTCTGTTCCCAAAACAGAACTCAACGCAGTGATGGAGAATTCGACGGCTTTTTTCCAGTCTCCCTTGACAAAGTCCGTCTTCTTGAACTTCTTTTCCAAATAGGTGGTGGCTTCCTGTTGTTTTGGTCCGGTGGCCACGGCCTTGACTCCAGTGTAATACCCAGCAGGGTCGCACTTGAAAATCTGGGGTCCCTTTCCTTCCTCTACGTCAAACTGGCAGAACGTTAATGCCACTCCTAACGGTCTCATGTATGCTCTTTGCGTGTATAATTGAGAGATATTGGCCATTCTCTTAGCCAAACTTTCTACCGGCATCTCGTACCCATACTTGTATTTGAACTCGGCAGCCTCGGCTCTGGCCCTCAATGCTTGCGATCTCGCATCGGCAATCGATCCCGTGGTCACCAACCCAATAGAAGGAGTGATTTTGAACATGTAAGAAACGGTTTTGGCGTCCAACAACTTGTCAGGAATCTTCTTTTGCGATATCAAAACGGCACTGTCCTTACCACTGACTGCCAATGACGTGATATTGGCGGAATTGATCGCCTTGAATGCGTATTCTACTTGGTATAATCTCCCTTCGGGGGAGAAAATGGTAATATGTCTGTCAAACCCAGCAGAACCTGAAAAGTTAGTATTTTGCTCCAGGAAAAAAAGGGGGTTGACGTAATTGACATCGCCTAAAATCCAATAACGTCCATAGAGTGCGGTACATACTTGACATATCGTGTTTTTGTTACGTTAAAGCTTCGTTTCTGCTTCAATGAATCCGCCACCAGATTCTTTGAAAATGGAAAGTAAAGTTTGTATGAAGGCGCACACCTGTATGTTGTTGAGTGCAAAGACGACATTTTTCACGAGTGCGACTATTGCGACATCAAATATCGCATTCATCACAATTACAACAGTCTTCGAAACTTTTGTGAACTCATTGTGGTTTTTGACGAATAAGCGCTCGTGGACTTGGTTTGAGATGTCTGTGCCGACAAGGGAGACAGACACGTTTACCACCGACCGAAAAACCGAGGAAAATGCTCCACTTTACTACGCTAACCCCAAGTCGTACAATACCAACGTCTCGTATCATTACAACTCTCAAGTGTCAAGGTACCACTATGGGGCCCTTCACCCCATGAAGCCGTTTCGGTTGATGTTGACGGACCATTTGGTTATCAGCTACAAACTTTTCGAGCAGATGGATCTATTCACCCCCAGAGCAGCCACCAAGGAAGAGATGCTAGAGTTCCACTCCGAAGACTATGTTGACTTTTTGCAAAGAATCACACCGCAACAAGTGGCTAAGCTTGACGAAGACACGTTGAATCAGTTTAATATTGGAGATGACTGTCCGGTTTTTGACGGAATGTACGATTATTCTGGATATTATACTGGAGCATCATTAGATGCCACAAGAAAGTTAATAAGTGGCATGAGCGACATTGCCATCAATTGGAGTGGTGGGTTACATCACGCAAAAAAGTTTGTACCCAGTGGGTTTTGTTATGTCAACGATATTGTGCTCAGTATCATAAATCTCTTACGAGTTCATCCCCGTGTCATGTACATTGATATCGACCTACATCACGGAGACGGGGTCCAGGAAGCATTCTACACTACCGATAGAGTCATGACGGTGTCGTTTCACAAGTATAACGGAGAATTTTTCCCCGGAACCGGGTCAGTAGACGAAACTGGAATTGGCAAGGGGTCCAATTATTCAGTAAATGTACCGTTGCGAGATGGAATTGATGATGACTCGTACGTAAGATTGTTTAAATCGATCATGGAGCCATTGATTACGAAATTTCAACCCACGGTAATTGTTCAGCAATGTGGTGCTGATTCTTTGGGGTACGATAGATTGGGGTGTTTCAATTTAAATATTAGAGCACACGGAGAGTGTGTGAAATTTATAAAGTCGTTTGGTTTGCCCATGTTAGTGTTAGGCGGTGGTGGATATACCCCAAGAAACGTCTCGAGGTTGTGGTGCTACGAGACATCTGTGTTGAATGATGTCACCTTGGACTCAAAAATCCCCAATTATTTGCCCACTTACGACTGGTTTGGACCAGACTATTCGTTGCATCCACAACTTGAGGGCAAAATTGACAACAAGAACAGCAAAAAGTATTTGGAAGCAGTGAAGCAAGAAATCATGGAGCAAATAAGAAACTTGAACCTGGCCCCATCAGTCCAAATGCAAGAGATTCCTCCTGATATCTCGGGGTTGACTGAAGAAGAGGAGGAGATCATACGAGATTTGAATGAAGAAGAAGATTCGTTACGTGAACAGATTGTTCGGAGGGAAGACGTGCCCGTGTAGCGGAATGGACGATTTGCCTCAAGAACGAGATAAGAGTAACACGAATTCTCCATATTGGAGACCCAACTAACGAGCTCAGCGAGTTAAGCGACCCAGAATGATCAAAAACGAACTAAGACATACTGTAAGGTGCAAAAATTCGCTCAAACGAGTCACGCAGAGCTCGAGAGAGTTTAACGAGATGAAACGAGCTAGAGCGAGTCAAAACAAGCTAAGACGAAGTGAATGAGCCACGAGGTAAATCCAGTTATAACGCTAGTTCGACCAGATGTGTTCACAGCTGTTGTGGAAAAGTTAAAGTTCACCATGTCAATATTCAATAGTCCACATTGTCCTAGACAGATACAAACAACGGAGTGGAGCATGACAGGAACATCAAATGCCACTGTTACCTAATGTATAGTGGCCGTACTCATAACTTTGCTAAAAATCTTTATGGGTGAAGATCTTCATGGTTAAAGATATTCCCTTACTTTCACTAGTCATAGAAGTTTTAGTTTTGGCGTAGAAGCTAGATTTTTTTCATCGATCCCATTGATAAAGCACGTATATAGACAACGAACGGATGATGATGATGATTTGTGTAGAAACATATGAGTAAACCGTTGACGTCATTATTCTGTCTGCGATGCGTGGAATTTTCAAATACACAATTGTCGTAAATGTCATTAGCGACCTCAGGGTAATTTTGAACGACGACGCTGAACGACAACCGTGCCAGGTGAATCCACGACAATTGCGTCTATACTACCGAGAACTAACTGTACATGGATGTTCAGAAACTCAAGGTTACTTACGATGAAGATACGGGCCGCAAGATCATTAATGGGGAGTATAGAATAGTACGAAAGATTGGCCAGGGGCTGTTTGGCAAGGTGTTGTTGGGAGAAGTGATAAACCACCGAGAATGCCGGGATGATTTTGTTGCGGTGAAGACAATCAATCGAATAGACAAGTCTCAGTTGATGACGAAAACCTACATCAGTCAGGCGACTAAAATAAAACGAGAGATCCAAATCATGAAAGAAACCAACCATCCGAATATCGTCAAGTTATACCAAGTCATTGACGACCTCAAATTCGATAAAATCTTGCTAATTCTTGAGTATTGCAAATTTGGGGAAATTGACTGGAAATCCTATAACCATTATGGAGAAAAGTACCACCCTGAAACGTCACCCGGGTTGACGATAAACAAGATTCTACGCGATGTTTGCCTTGGGTTGCAGTATTTGCATATGTGCAAAATCATTCACCGTGATTTGAAGCCTCTGAACTTGCTAATTAACCACGATAATACGGTGAAGATCTCCGATTTCGGCGTCAGTTTGATCCTACAAAACAACACAAAAGATGACAAGGAGTTGGGCAAAACTATGGGAACTCCGGCATTCTTTGCTCCTGAATTGTGTCAGTTTGTGAACAATCGGTATTCCAGCATAGGCCTTGTCAATAACGTCAAGATTGACGAGCGAATAGACTTGTGGTCGTTGGGAGTAATACTATACTGTTTGATTTTTCATGATCTTCCATTCAATGGGGGCAATGAATACGAGCTATTTAAGAATATCGTAAGTGAGCAGCTCAAGTTCCCAGCCATAAAACAGTCATCCAAGGTCACAACCAACGACTTGGAGGAATTAACTTTACTAAAAGACTTGATAAAGAAGTTGCTATGCAAGAATCCTGATGACAGAATAACCATAGAAGAAGTCAAGCGACATTCATTCACGGTGTTTGACTTGTCTTCGTCCCAACGAAGAAAGTTTCTAGCCTGCAACCAAACTGGTACTGATACGGGTTTATCAGGAAAATTAAGAAAAATGTTTGTTTCGTCACCAAAACCAGTTGCACCTCAGCCGGAGCCAGAGCAGGCTACAGAGCCAGAACCAGATTTAGAGCCAGAGCCGGTGGCCCGTTCAACAATAGATCTGGAAGAACTCCAGCCTGTGGACGAATTGTTGGACTCGTATTTGGACGACTCGTCATCGTATGGTAGTGATGTGGAAGAGTTGGAAGATACAACAAACATGCTATACTCCTTGAATGATAATAACGTCACGGAAGTCACCGAAGTGAAAGTAAAAATGAAACCTCCACCACTCAACCTACTTGATTCTACGTTTGCCCCTCCCAGCACGATTACTGAATCTAGTGGATCACTATCTGGACATCCATCACTGAGTATGTTGTTGGATTCCTCACCCGATACCAAGAATAAAGGGATGCTGCTTCGAGCACCAGTTACTCCCACGAATAATAGCTTTGTAACGATTGGAGCGGCATCGCCGTCTTCGGTGGGGTCCTTCTTTAGTCCATCACGACGATTTTTCTCACAAAATAGATGGAAAAGAAAGAAAGAGGAAGAGGAAATCAAACCTACGATAAATTCATTGACTTCGCCCACACGATCGAGGAATAATAGTTGGACAGCCCGGAGGACCTCAGGATCCAAGGTTGGTGATTTCCCCGAACCTTTCTTTCCAAGTCGTCACGGATCATTACCACCACCGTCACCAATTTTGAATGGCAACGCATCACGCACATCGTCACGACAAAATTCCATTATTTCGGGTTCTGGCTTGAGTAGGATAACCAGTTCTAGCTCATCTTTGAACTTGCATGGATATTTAACGGACAGTGCTATTACCACACCAACAAGAGAAAGAGAGGATGATGAAGACGAGGAAGAAAGCGATGCTGGTGATACTACTATCATTCATGAAGACTGTGAGGTGTTCAAGAACTACAAGTCGATGAGTGACTTTCTCCTGGGGTTGGACTAATTCAACAAGACATTGACACAGCATACACGGCCAATCTTCTTACTTGGAAAGGTTCTTGCAGAAGATGAATCTTAAATGACTAAGGAGTAAGTCTGTGAATATGATGTCATTGTTTACATGTTTAGAGTACATTTAGGTTTATATCAATATAGAGCATTTCAAGAATGGAATTAGGAATCAACCATCTTAGAACTGGTTTTGTGTTTGTACGAATCAATTCAAAACACCAGCAAGAACAAAATCCAAGTGCAATAGAGATTTCATAAGTAAGACTACACTAATGTATATTAGTCTCGCGTTAACATTCGTTGTTGTCGAAAATATACTACAGGAGTACAATATCATTCGTGACGCCCACAACACGAGGGGGGTCAAAGTTATGCAGCTTGAGATTCGTACACAAGCAACCTGGCAAGGAAAACAAAATATAGAAGAACAAACAAAGAAGTAAAAAACAAAGAGAACAAAAAACTTCTCCACAAGTAAACAAAATATTTCAAAACAGTATTGTGAAATTATGTAGTGATGAAATAATGCTTCGTAGGATCAGCAGCTAGCATGCACAGTACAAAGATATTGGTTGAAATAGGCTAATGATTGTGAGGGATAAAAGTGGGTGATGATAGCGATAGGTGATTGTGATAAGTGTTACGTTACAATCAACACAGGATGGTTGATGGAAAGTTAAAAAGAGGGAACCATTTAGATGAGGCTTTGCTAATTGACGGCTTGAGTACAAAAACAGAAGTACGTCAAATGTCATGCAGCCGAAAACGAGGAAAACATTTCCGTTTGGAGGTCTCGATGATGCTTTTCCGGAGCAACTTACATATGCAATGCTCCAGGTGTTAAACACCAAGAGGCTTCGAGAAGTTGAGCTTAAAGTTGCCCAGTTATGTAAATCTACAATGTATTCAACAATGGACAAATGCTTCATTAACCACTTAGTAGGTCAAAATTGTGTTGACTATGGAACTATGCTAGCTATATACCATGTCAGTTTTGTATGATCCATTGCACCACTGTCAATTGAATGTTATTGTAAGAAGAAAGTCGTGGTAACCGGTTTCGCACGAGCCCACGCCAGGAGCGTGGTTTCCTGAGGTGTACTGGTAAATCTTGTGCCAATTGGTAGCTTTGCCGCACGTAGATCACCGTTCTATTATTATCCACCTTAAGTTCCTGTGCGCACAAACAATATTAAGTTGCCATGTTGCATTCGTCAAGGATCGTAAACAGACTCCCCACCACAATTTCGTGCGCGTCAAGCAAACAATAACAGTGCGCAAGCAAGGCTCTTGTAAACATCACAAGTTTCTGATCCCAATTGCCTCATCCAAACAAAACGAGATCGGTCTGAACACAAACTCGGCTGTTCGCTAGAGTGACGAACGATCTTACAAAAAGCTCCCTTCTGTCACTCAAAGCAGTCAAACTTATCGCTACACAACCTGTACATACTTTACCCTCATCAGTACGCGATGAGACTCTTTTTTTAAGTTTCAGGATATTTTATTTTTAGGCTGCAGCAGGAAAGGTAAACATCGCAATTGCCAACCACACATACGTCCCCAGAGTTATTTGCTCTCAACTTGGATAACAACCATTTGGCACTCCAACAACCATTTGGCGCTCCAACAACCACCGGGACCCACTTAAAAGAGCCATGAAACCTTGACGAGTGCGTTGGCCGTGTCAAGTGTGCGCCTCGCGCGTAGTTCAACCCAGATCAGATACCCTGATGGGTGTGTGCATAAATATAGCGCATTGTTTACGTCCAGTACTATTCTGGCAATAAACTCGATCGGTATCTGGAACACTACCAGTTTCATCATGTGCATACAGCTTACCCAATTCCTACTGTATTGACACTTGCAATCATTGTTTGTAACACATTTATCGTAGGTGCAGAAATGTTTGCGTGATAGCCCACAACCATTTATGCTTGGCTTGGCTAGAGGTTTTTTTCTTTGTTTGCGAAATCTTTTCTTCACTTCTCTTTTTCTCCATCGTCGACTCTTGTGTTGTTACGGTATCGGTTCGTGGTTTGTGGTAGCGACGATAATATTTTGTGTGCCTAAAAGTGTTTTTCGCGTATACGATCCAGTGGTTGCTCGTTTCATCTTTCTAACGTGTGATTCTGTTTGTGGTTGTGATTCAGTGACAGCGTAATTGCAATCTTCTTGTCGTATATTTCTTTGGGTTTCACACCGTTGTTTTGTACCAATTTCCGTCTTTTGTCGGTTACCATTTCTCGGTGCCATAAGGTTGCTACAGAAATCACCCCTTCGCCTGGCGCGCAACTCATTTCACCATCTTGTCAACTTTTAACCGCTGCCCATCTCTTGACTGACTGTCTCGCATCCTCATGTCTAATGATCATGCTACAAGGAAACCGTTCGCAAACTTGTCCAATGTGGTACCCTCGATGAAACGCAAGTTTTCCACCTCCTTCACAAGAGCAGTCTCCCACTCAAATATCTTCCGCTTGATCAATGGGGATGCCAACAAGCAGTCTGTGTTTCAAAAGGTTAATCAACATGCCGTGTCTCAACAAAAGTTGTTGTTTCAAGAAAACTTGGATTCTCACACCGAATGTCCCTCTTCGTCAGAGTCAGACTTCGAAGGTGACACAATCATTGATCCACAACCATTCGACGCAGACTACTGTTCAAAATCAATTGCACATCCATCCAGGAGTCCCCATTTGCTCGGAGATTCCATTGATCAAGACATTCCCACAAACGATGTTGGGGAAAAAGACCCAAATCATCTCCCTGATTCACCTACCCAACGTCCACGAAGAATTCGTAGATTTTACTCCACGGTTCAAACAGTTAAAGAAAAACAGGAGTACCAGTTTGAAGATAATTCTAATCTCAAGAATTCATCAATCACCACGTTCAATGTGTCAAATGACTTACTTCCTAGAATTAGTGAAGATGAACTAGCAAGAATCATTACAAAAACTACGTTTTTCGATGAGATCATCGTCATCGATTGCCGGTTTAGCTATGAATTTGAAGGCGGTCATATCAAAGATGCTATTAACTTGTTTGACAAACAAGAACTCACAAAGTTTTTCCATTCGAGACAACCAATTAACAAAAATCAGAAACAATTGATCGTTTTCCATTGTGAATTCTCAATCTTCAGAGGTCCAACAATGGCACAGCACTTGCGTAGTTTCGATCGTCAGCATAACAGTGAAAGCTACCCGTTTTTATCATACCCGGATATCGTTGTGTTAGATGGGGGCTACTCAAGGTTTTACAAGAAATTTAGTGAATTGTGCACCGGTGGTTATGTAGAGATGCGCGACGAAAGCCACGAGAGAAATTGCGATTTGGAGATGCATCGAGTAAGAAGAGATTCCAAGCTCAGTCGAGCCAAGTCATATAATCAATTTGGCCCTATCAACAATTCTAAAGCGATATATTCCGACCATAACCGATCTAGAAGCTATACCACAATCTCTGGTGAGAAAATCTTAAAACGTCAAAAGTCAAACAGCCAATTCATTTCATCTCCAATCCAGCAAAAGCCATTATCGAGATCTTCATCCACCTTCTCTAACATTGATTCCATTTTTAATTCTCCAGTAAAATCAAGTTTATTTGATTCTCAGTTGTCCGAAATTGATTTTCAACCGCCAACTGCATTCTTCAAACATGGTCATAAAAAGTCCAGCTCATCTAGCTTCTCATTATCAGGTGTCTCAATCAGCTCATCATTATCTTCAATCTCATCAGACAATGAATTTTGTAATTCAACCGATCTGATCAATGAGATCCTTAGCTCGGCTGGTGAAGACAACGGGTATTTTGAACATAATTCCAAAACAACAGCATCTACAGTCGAGCCTTCATTTGCATCGCATTCTAAACACAGTGGCATATTATTTGATCATCCAGCATCAGTTAAAAATTGCTCGGAACTAGTGCAAACCCCTCAATCTTACATTTCACCGGCAGTTCATTCTCGTTCTCAGTTTTCAAATAACAAACTCAGTTCACGGCCATCATTGAAGAGGATAAGTACTAATGCCAAATATAACAGTCCATCACTTTTGATCAGTTCACCCATTACTTCTCCGCAGCTTCTGTTTGATAAGCTTGCATCTCCCTTCCTCGGATCATCACTGTCGATATTAGATCCAATCAACGATCAACCATTAGATTTTGGTATTCCCTCATCATTATCCCACAACCACAAAGTCAGTTCTTTAAGCAACACTAGCATCTCCAGAAGACGCTTTGGCAATACACCCACTTCTATTACTGGGAATTTAACTAGCTTTGTTTTGTTAGATGTCGAAGAAGGTTGTGAAAATAATGCAACTTCGATTAGGAGTCCATCTGAATAATTGGATGCGGTAATACTTCACACATTTTTTTTTTCATCTAATATAGCATTCTACTGTAATTTAATAGACATCACGATCTCAGTCCCGTTGAAATTAGCAGCCATTAGAATTCTAGCATAGGTAGTCCAAAAGATCACATGAAAGTGAAATGTTGATTGAGCAGAGCTTCAAGTGCTTACCAAATTACTACAGAATTATTATACTGTATTTTATATTGCTTAACTTCCCGGAAGTATACACTCTCCAAACATTTACAAATAAATATCTTTCATAACAAATCAATAAACTAACGTTCCATAAGTATGGATTAAGCTCATTAGATCTTAGCCTTATCGCCCAATAACTTGATGGCAGCATTGTTGATAGCAATGATCTTGCTTTCAACAACGTGAGTTTGGAAAGTGACAATATCACCTTCCTTCCAAGCAACAACTCTCAAGGTTTGACCAGGGAAAACAACACCAGTGAATCTACCCTTGATTTCACCAAATGGTCCAAATTGATCTAACAAGATCTTAGCAGTGATACCGTAAGTGCACATACCATGTAAGATTGGTCTGTCAAACTTAGCACCTGCAGCAAAGTTTGGATCAATGTGTAATGGGTTTCTGTCACCAGTCAATCTGTATAAAGTAGCTTGGTCTTCAGATAATTTGAAATCCTTGACAAATTGAGGTTCGCTCTTTGGTGCATTGAATGGAGAAGTAGCAAAAGCTCTTCTTTCACCATATTTTTTGGTGTCACCCTCACACTTTCTGATGAAGAAAGTGGCTTCGTTAGAGAACAAAGTTTCACCAGTGTTAACATCAATGGATTTGGAACCGTGGACGACAACAGTGTTGCTACCTTTTTGAGTAACTTCCAATGGTTGGAAAGCAGTTTTGATGGAAGCTTCAACTGGAACTGGCCATTTTTCAATCTTGATATAGTGTTCACCATGTAACAACAACATTGGTTGGAAGTTTCTCAATAATCTTGCAAAAGTGTATTGAGATTTGCCGGAGTTGAAAGTTGGGATGTGACCGAAAGTTGGAACAACTTGGAAGTCAGAATCGTTTTCGTAAACGTAATGAAGTTCTTTAGAAGTGGCACCAATGGCAATGTTATATAAGATGACTTCTTTGTCACCGTAGGTATAGACAGGATCTTCCTCTTCTCCTTCCTCATCATCGTCTTCGTCAGCTTCTTCTTCATCGTCTTCACCAACAGCGCCAAGGATAGCCATGGAAGCTTCGGTAGTAGATTTTGGATTTTCAGTATCTTCGTCAAAGTTAGTGATGTTATCCAAGCTTTTAGCGATGAATTCAGGACCAATGTGAGCAGCTTTAGAAACAGCACCTTTAGCTCTTTGCCATCTAGTGTTACCAATCCAACCACCACCAGCTTCAAACAATTCACCAGTGACTGGTACTTCTTCAGAAGATAAGTAGACCAATAATGGCGCAACATAAGCTGGAGAGTACAAGTTCTTGTCTTCTTCTCTGAAGATGGTCAAAGTCATTTGAGTTTCGGCATGAGGGGCAACAACGTTAACCTTGATATTGTGTTTGGCACCTTCGATAGCAATGGTTCTGGAGAAACCAACAATAGCAGCTTTAGCAGAAGCATAGTTAGCTTGACCAAAGTTACCGTAAATACCAGAGGTTGAAGAGATGTTAACAACTCTACCATAACCTTTCTCAATAAAGTGTGGCCATGCTAATCTGGTCAAGTTGAAAGTACCCAACAAGTGGACTTTTTGAACTTGGGACCACTCAGCATCAGTCATCTTGGCAAAAGATTTGTCTCTCAAGATACCAGCATTATTGACCAAAACATCAATAGTACCATATTTACCGATGACATTGTCGATAATGGCTTTAGCGTCGTTGGCAACATCGTGTTGATCACCGTGAGCCTCACCACCAGCAGCCTTAATTTCGTTAACAACAGAAGATGGGTCTTTGAAATCATTAACGACAACCTTAGCACCATATTTGGCAAAGAACAAGGCATAGTCTCTACCTAAACCAGCACCAGCACCAGTAATTAAGACAACCTTGTCTTTCAAGGAGATCTTGTCACCTTGAGGGTTTGGACCTTGTTTCTTAGCAGCTTCAATTAAAGAAAGGTAGTCGTTCAACATCTTTGGATGTTGGTTCTTTAACACTTCCGGTTTAGAAGAATCGTCAAAGTCCAAGATTTCGTCGAATCTAGCAGCAACAGCTTCAGCGGTGAAAGTTTCGTCTGGTTTGAATAAGACACCACCGGATCTTTCCCATCTAATTTGAGCGAAGAAACCAGCAGCAACTTCAAAGATTTCCCCATTCAATTTGTTTTGTTCGTGAGCCAAGTATAACACAATTGGGGCAACCTTTTCTGGAGACAACTTTTCCAAAATTGGTGGTGGTAAAATTTTTTCAGTCATTCTTGATCTGGCTAATGGAGCAATAACGTTGGCAGTGATGTTGTATTTAGCACCTTCTTTGGCCAAAGTTTCGGCAAAACCAACCAAACCCAACTTGGCAGCAGAGTAGTTGGCTTGACCAAAATTACCGTATAAACCAGCTGGAGATGCGGTGTTGATAACTCTACCGTAATTTTGCTTTCTAAAGTATGGCCAAGCAGCTTGGGTAACCTTGTAAGCACCGTTCAAGTGGACATCGACAACCAATTGGAAATCTTTTTCTTCCATCTTCTTGAATTGAGCATCTCTCAAGATACCAGCATTGTTGACAACAACGTGGACGGTACCGAAAGCCTTTACAGCAGTTTCAACAATCTTGTCCCCGTCAAGAACGTTGTTGTAATCGGCAACAGCAACACCACCGGCAGCCTTGATTTCGTTAACAACAACATCGGCAGCACGAGAGTCACCACCTTGTCCCGATAAGGAACCACCTAAATCGTTGACCACGACCTTGGCACCTCTTTTGGCAAACTCTAATGCATAGTGCTTACCCAAACCACCACCGGCACCGGTGATGATGACGACCTTATCATTATAGTTTAATGACATTGTGAATATTCAATTTTAAGTCTTTCAACTATAATTTTCACCCTACACTTTTCATGGGATAGACGCATATTTATAGTCTACTTGATGATACTGTGAAATTTTCGCCCCGCAATACTTCATACTACATTTACAGGTATGGTTGTGATTCCGTGGCGCTACCGCAGCAAGTTGGAAAATATGTTTACTCGATTAATTTCGGCGTTTTTGTCATCTGCAATGGGAAAATGTCCTCGTTTGTAACCGGTCAACTCCTTTATGACTGTCAATTGGTGTACTTGAAGGCATTGCCCGATGATTGTTGGTTCTTAACGAGAGTTTCTTGTGAGAGTCTTGGTTATCTGCAGGCCTTATCCGTTGGAGATGGTGCGTTAGCACGGATATTTTGATATAATCCGGGGAGATATCTTGACCGAGGTAGCAGTGAAGACAATCTTCTGATTTTTACTGTGGCGAGGGCCGGCAATGTCGTTGCGGGCAACTTTTTTGCTGAGGACGGCACTGACTTTCGGCTTGGGTCATACAGCTACCGACGACCGTGGGTGGGGGAAAAGGTGTTGGTCTTTCTCTTATTAGTTCTTTTCTTCTGTCAACTAAGTCCCCTCGCTTTGATCCCGAGGAACTATAGCACACACACGTGATCTATCACGTTTGCACCACCTGCTGCCAACCATAGGATGAAATAGCGCAAGGAGAAACATGTCCAGAATGAGCGACATCTGTGGCATACAAGTGTGAAGGGAGGTAGTGCTGTGAAGTCAGCGATGGTATTTGGTGTTGGCAATGCTTCATAGGGGCGACGGTAACGATACCGCGGTGGGGATCTGATAGCCTGTACGTACCGCAAAGCTGGAGTAAAGAGTTACAAACCGAGATGACCATGTATGTGGGCACCCACTACAAATGCCGACAAACCGATCCAAGGTATGTACGGATACACGGTTGAATGGCAATGGAGGTCATGTTTTAGTGAGTTACTGGTGGATAGACCCGTTACGGTTGCGGTGCATATCATACGCCAAATTAGACACAATCTACGATAAAGTGGGACAAGTTGCAAAAGGGCGTTTGAACTGGCAATTCCAAACAGCCCATTCAAAATACCGCATGTACATAGAACAAGCGTTACCATAACTCCCGGTGGTGGAGTTTTCGAATCACATTATGCTTTGCCGCGTGGTACCGCACATCCGCAGTGGTGCATGTGGCCTTTGTATGGTCCATGATCTCGGCTAATATTTGGCCCCCAGATTTGTGTACACTCCACCGCCACTACCCGCAACAGGGTTCCAGACCCACCCACACCACGGGAATACTTAGCGGGTTGCACTTCAGGGACAATGGCTGCTCCGCCGATGAATATGGGGTTCTCCATCCAAATAATTGGGAATTATTATTTAACCCCCTGACATCCAATTGTTGAGAATGAGTTTGCTGGACCCCAATTTTATGTCCCGGCTACAAAGGGAGTTCTTCCCGAGACACCTGACAAACACTTAACCATCGGCTGAAAACCATCACCGTTTCCAGAATACTACCAAAACATATTCCACCAATGTCTTACCAGTTGCACTGTTGTCATTCTTTCCTCACCGTGACATTGGAGCGATTATGTTCCCCCAAATACGTTTGAGATCCCCCGGGAATATGTGCAGTACCATCTCATCCATCCGGTACCTACAAATACATGTTGACACCACGGGGATCGAATCGCGGAACCAAGGAGGCCGCCCTCATCTTGTCGACAGCAGCAAGGCTCCAGTAAGCAATGACGGTAGAAGCATATTTTGGTGCAGGGAACACCGTGAATGACACACCACAAAAACCTTCTCCAGTTCATGGCAAGTCCAAATATAGCTGTAGCCAATTCAAGTATGTTCCACCACAATGGTACCGATTAGCAGTGTATGATTTCATCTTGTGGTTTTTCAAGGTTGTTTTTGACATTTTCTTTCGAGAAACCCGACCAAGAGGAGCGTTCAGATTACCTCGATCGGGGCCAGTGATTTTTGTTGGGGCTCCTCATGCCAATCAGTTTGTGGACCCCATGATTCTTATGCAACAAGTGTACAATGAGGCCCAAAGAAGAATTTCGTTTTTGGTTGCTGCTAAAAGTTACAAACGAAAATTCATTGGACTTATGGCAAGATGTCAATTGTCCATTCCCGTAATTAGAGCTCAAGATAACTTGACCAAAGGTTCAGGAAAAATTTTTGTCGACTTCGATTCTGATCCATTATTGGTTGTTGGTAAAGGTACGCAATTCACAAAAGAGTGTACTGTCAAAGGGCTAATTGCGTTGCCTCAGTCGTTGGGAGCTATTGAGATTACGGAGATCATCAGCGACACTCAATTGAGAATCAGAAAAGAGTTCAAAAATACAACGCAAATCAAGACGTTGTTGACGAAAGGAACTTCTTACAGTCGTGCTGATAAGGTGGACCAGAAGTTGGTTTACCAAACCGTGTTTGAGCATCTTGCCCATGGTGACTGTATTGGGATCTTCCCCGAAGGGGGGTCTCACGACAGAACCGATTTGTTACCGTTGAAGGCGGGGGTGGCAATCATGGCTTTGGGAGCAATGGATAATGATCCTAATTGTAATGTGAAAATTGTTCCCTGCGGTATGAACTACTTTAATGCCCATAAATTCAGGTCAAGAGCGGTTATTGAATTTGGTAACCCCATCGAAATTTCTCAAGATTTGGTTAAAAAGTACGCCAATCCTGAAACTAATCGTGAATCGGTGAAGGAATTGCTAGAGATCATTTCCACCGGTCTTAAGGCTGTGACTGTTACTTGTGAAGACTATGAAACTTTGATGGTTATTCAAGCTGCTAGAAGATTGTACGCAGGTAATTTTGCTCAGCATTTGCCCCTACCATTGGTTGTGGAAATGAATAGAAGATTGGTTCTTGGATACCAAACTTATAAGGATAATCCTCAAATTTGCAGTCTTAAAAAAAAGATTATGGACTACAACGAACAGTTGAAACATTTGTACTTGCCAGATCATTTTGTGGAAGATTGCGATGAATCCAATAAATTGAGAGTGGTGCCAGTTTTTCTTTTTAGAATTGTGAAGTTGATCTTTTTCTCCATCCTTGCTTTACCAGGGACTTTATTGTTTTCTCCAGTTTTCATTTGTAGTAAGCGGATTTCCAAGCAAAAGGCTAAAGAAGCTCTTGCTAACTCCACTGTGAAGGTTCAAGCTAACGATGTTGTTGCAACCTGGAAAATCTTGATTGGAATGGGAATAGCACCAATTGTATACTCCTTTTGGGCAACTTTGGGAACCACTTACTGTTATTTGAATGAAATTTTGAGTGACTACAAACTAATTTGGCTTTGGCTTGGTCTTTATATGCTTGGAGTTTTGTTAACCTACTCAGCATTGATTACTGGTGAACAAGGTATGGATTTGTTTAAGTCACTCAGACCGCTTTATTTGTCCATTACATCGGGATCTTCTGTCAGGGAATTAAAAGCATTCAGACAAGAGTTAGCACAAGAGATTACGGAGGTTGTGAACACTCTTGGACCTGAATTGTTCCCTGATGATTTCAATTTGTTGAAATTGAAAGAACGGTTGAACATCAAGGATAGCGTTGAATTTGTTGACTCCGATGACGAACAAGATAAAAAGACTGAAGAGCTCAAACGTAGAAGATTGAGAAACAGAAAGGCAACAAAACACAAGAGGTCATCTTCTTCAGTTTCATTGATCGATGCATCTGCGTCGGTGTCTGATGGTATCTCCTTAATGAATTCTGATAACTCTCTTACAAACATTCCCATGTTTTCAGATTATCAGTTGCATATGAATGCAAGAAACTCGCAATTGAAAATTGACTTACAATGCAACTTCAACTCGTCTGTTTCGTTGTTTGATGATTATAATCAGAATATTGTAAACTCAAATTCTCCACATTCAAGACCAAACATGTCGAGAGCTGATTCGGGCATGGAGCTCAACTTCCCGTCTAAAGTTGGTAGTCTGGCACTTTCTGAAAAGATCAAGCGTAAATTAAGAGAAGGTAGAGATAACATCTGATTTGCATTTTCCTCATTTACATTAATATTCTAATTCATTAGACTACTATATTATATGGTCATTATATAATTTATTCCAATATAACTTAATTTAGATTATGCTGTCTTTCGTAAAACTCAACAACCTCCGTGGAACTTGTCGCATCTTCAACTGACTTGTCAACACGCACCCTTATGAACCTAGGAAATCTCAATGAAATCCCCTTACCGTATTGTTGATGTCCAGCCTTATAAATTGGACTGAGAGACAAGTCTGCGGTTAAGACTTCAATGACAGTAGTAGGTTCAAACCAGACATCGGGTTTGGCATTAGAATTTGTAGTATCATAGACATAAAATGACTTGGGAGAAGAAATTTCTGTTGGCAGAAGTTTATTATAAAAGTTGGCCAAGTCTTCATCAGAAAACCCAGTTCCAATTTTACATGTTGTTTCATACTCACCAGTATCTTGATTGTATGAAGCCAATAGTAATCCCCCATATGCACCGGTACGTTTACCTCTACCGTAATATGCCCCTATGATGACAAGATCCAAAGAATCACCAACACCAGCCAAATAGTCTTTCTTCAATTTGAGCCAGTTTCTCGATCTTTTAGAAGGTTCATAAAACGAATCCGGCCCATTCAACATTTTCACCATCAATCCCTCACACGCATCCTTCACTGAGTTATCAAGAAACTGCTGCAATTCCTCGAGACTGGACGAATTCTTATAAGTTGCCCATTGTAGTTTTCCAGGAATAGGACTAACGTTTCTAAATAAAATCTCTCTTCTCTCTGCTAGAGATTTGGTTATCAACGGCTCGTTATTGAAATATAATAAGTCAAATGCAAACAAGCAGATATGGACCTTGATGTCTTTCTCATTGACATCTTTACGTTTTCTCGTAGACAAAACTTGGAACGGAAGGATCTTTGAGTGTTCCCGATCCCATGCAACGGCTTCACAGTCCAAAATCATTGACGGAATGTTCGATTGTTTGGTGAATTCAGTGATGATAGAAACCAAATCGGGATATCTTTGTGACATATCTTCGGAATTACGAGAATAAATTCTCACTTGTCCATTTGACAATAAATGAATCTGTGCCCTTTCTCCATCGTACTTGTATTCTGAAGTAAACTCCTCACCTTGGAATCTGTCCAAGACTTCGGTGACAGATTTTGTGGGTTTTGCCAACATTGGTTTCAAGGGAATTCCTGGTGTCAATTGACAATGCTCCAATAGGTTGAACACCCCATATTCGTACGTAGTATTGATTAAGACCTCGTAATTAGGCACTTGGGAGAAGGCCTCTCGAATTATATCTTCTGCTTTTGCTATTGTTTCTGGCGTAGCTCGCGTTTTTTCATATGATACAAATGCTTGGGCCAATGCTATTAACACCGTTTTCTCAGCCAATCCAATTCTAAGTTTGCCTTCTAGTGATCTCACAATAAATTTGGCTTCACTGGATTTACTATCAGAAGCGGTTAACAATTTGTTAATAATGCCGATTTTCTTTGATTGAGAATCTTTGCCAGTAGATTTTGCAATTTTTGTCAAGCAATCGAAGACATAATGTGCTTCCAATGGTGGGGTCGGAAACATGGTGCGCTGTCCAGATCTTGATTTTTGCGCAACCATACCTAAATCACCTAGTTCTTTATAGTCAGCCTTGACTTTTGCCGGGGATCTTCCGTAGCACTCGCTGATTGCTTTGATCAACAAAGTTTCTCCCAACCCCAATTCCAAATCTGGCTCATAATCTGGACCCAATCGATTGATACATAGATACACAATCTCAACTAAGATCCGAGGAGTCGACAGCTTCAAGATTTCCAAGAAGAATGCCGACACCATCGCCGTTATCTTTAATCTGGAAGATTCAGATTCAATATTATCAAAGAGCTTCGCAAGTCTGGCGTATCTTACTGGATTTTGGTCGGTTTTCACCTCGGTTTTTACTTCAACTTTGACCTCTTGCGCATTATGAGACTCTTTTCCATCAACTACAGTCGATTTCTGTAAAGATTCGGTTGCAGCCTGGGTATCTGGAGATTTGACTTGTTGCAAAATAGAAGATTTCGAATCAGATGAAACTTCTACTTGTTTCGCAAGCTCGGAAGTTCGATCGCTGATTGTACTTGACGGTTGACTCACTGTGTTTTCCTGCTCGATTTTACGTCTTTTGTCTGGGGATTCTTCATCGGCCAGTTTATCTATCCTGGCAGCCGCCAAACCAGATTTGGAATTTTTGTTTTGAAGATTGCCGTTGGTAAAAAACCGAGCTATACTTTGTTGTTGAGCCATCGCAAATCTACAATGTGGTATAATTGAAACAGTTCTTGCTAACCCTCTGAACATAAATTGTTGCTTAGATTTAGAAAACGCGTTTGAAAAATTAAAGTGTACAAGACTCAACTATGAGAATTCAAATTTCGTACAAAAGTCAACAATTATGTTAGCAACGGTGACATTTCAAAGGCATCTTTCTGTTCTTTATACCATTATTTACTATAAAGTCGACTTAGTTGTACAAATTCTATCGTTTTCGTTCTTATATTACACACATGCGTCCCATATGGATTGTGGACCTCTTTCTTCATAAACATCACTGTCGACAAACAAATCCTTTCCGTGGTTGGAACTGCTGGAAAAGATTTGTTTGGCGTAAATCTGTGCTCCTAAGAAGTATACGTCGTTCCACGACGACTTTGTCAGGTCTTTAGGTTTCTTCCATTCGGGGAAATATTCTGGGTACTTGGCCAATTTTATGGAATGGGGTACTTGTGGTAAGGTAGATGTTTCGGTTTCGTTCAACTCTTCTGCTTGTTGGTATGCTGCAATCGCGGAGTTGATGCCGTTTTGTTTTGATTCTCCTGGTTGTTGGGGCTCGGTAACAAGATATTTCTCGGCCAATTTCAATACCAATTGCTGTTTTAATCCTGGAATTTTAAATGTCGATCCCACTAGGATTAAATTGTCAAAACATTCTTGTCTCCTTTCAATGTCTGGAACTAAGCTGAGGGATTCAAAAATAGCGTCCACAACAGTCTGGATCAATTCGTTCGTTCCCTCGAATCTTTCTTTTCCGATCCATATTTTTTCCTGAGTCTTACTATCCACAAAATAGTTCTTTTCTAATTCGTTATTTGCGGCCACAAGCTCTTGTTTTTCGTCTGCTTCGCCGGCCTCTGATTCGGTGACAAGTTTAGCAACGTCAAAGTCATCTTCGTCTTCGTCTGGTTTCGATGGATGAGTCTTCAACTCAGCATTGTTGTAAAAGGCTTGGGTTTGCTCGTCATTCATTACTTCGTAAATCCCACTAGACTTGAAATCAACGATTTGCTGGTCCGTCAAATTAGGCAACACTTTCTTGATATGGGCGTCGATTGACGAACCCCCAATCCCCACCAAAAACTTACTGGCAAATTTGACCATTTGGTAGCCGATAATTGGAACAACCTGGACGTTATTATGACCAATGTTGACTACTAACGAATTGGCTGTCGACCCAATACCAAAGGTTGAAGCCAACGACAAGTCGAGAATATTGAACGCAGTCAACTCAAGGCTTTCTATTACAAATTTGGTAATGTACTCAACCTGAATACGAGACCACGATAATGATGGCACTATGAGTAAAAGGGGAATTTGATTTATCGTCAAAATGGGGTTGTTAGATATGACACTTTGCAAAATAATTTTCAATAAATAGTTGAACCCATCCAAGTCGGCAATTTTGCCATCAACTATGGGAGTGATTTCCTTCAAGCCTTCTGCCGCGGTCGCCTTGTAGTCCTTTGTAATTTCATCTTGGTACACCTTGGAAGGAATCTTGAACTGGGGTGGTGCCAAAGAATCTTGAAGTCCAAACGAGAACAACGTGTGTTCCGAACCAGGATGCACAATAAGATAGTTTTCTTCTTTGTACAACGGCATTGGTCTTCTGTAGCGCTAGTGTAATATAAGTGAAGTATCTCGGCCTCAGTATAGTGCAAGTGTTTAGGTTTTTCATCTAGAACACCGTGTGTCACGCACGACTTTTACGACTTTCAAGGTTCCTTCTGGTTTACTTTGAAATAATAGCACTGTCAAAGATAATTTTATTAAGCGATGACAGATTGGGCAACTTGTTGAAGTTTTAGGTTGATCATAAAAAAAAGTAGGAACTTTGAAGTTGAAATCTGCTTGGTTAGGTTTGGGTGCAAAAAATGACAGTCTTTACAAACACCAGATAGTCAAGCATAGAAAGCGTAACTGTGCAGTCATCGAGCTTGAGCAAGTCTCTTCTCAATTGCATTGCCTTCCTCCATTCGATGTTTGACATTCTTCTTTTAAAATGGGATGTTAAGTAAACCTACGGTTGAATAGTACTAGGATTTGTTGGTCACTACATACAACAAACTCTGTGTTGGGTTTTTAGTGGCAGGAGGATTTTTCCTTTGATAGTAACTGACTTGGTGATTAGATCTTGCTCGATTTGATGGTTTTTCGGTGTTTTTGATAATAGTAGCATTTCATTGTAAGAAGGAATCGAACCGCTAAGTTTGTATAGTTGCAGATGCAGCGACTGGGCCATAAAATGTGCGAAGTTTGGCGAGTGGTAGACTCGATCCTGTGTTACAAACTTTTCAATTTGTCATCCTCTTGAGGGTGTCAGCGATTGTACTACAGGACAATTTCGAGTAAATAGGTTGCAACTCAAATTTCGCTGGCCCGAAATATGCATGCTATCAGGTTTACTTAAATTATAAAGCAATAAATGCATATCAGTTAAAAAAAAATAATACGAAGACAGAGCAGGTTAACAGCTTCCTTGCATTAAGATGACAAGCTTTACCCGTTACATCTAAAAATCGTGTGTCGGATCCACATCAATGTTGATAATGTTGTTAACATCGTGATGCAAATACGTCTCAATTTTTTATTTAACCTTTTGAAAGTCTAGTTTGCGTCTTGTTCACGCACATTTGCTAAAAATTTGCTGTAATTTGCCCTTGTACCGAGCACACTATTCTTACTAATGAGGGTATCGCTTCGTGCTATCTCGCGGCTAAATGTTTCTTCCGATTTGCTTTTTAATGTCAATGGATTAATTAATGGTAACTCGTGGTGAGCTTTTGGGGACAAGGGAAGCTCCTTTGAGTTGAGGTTCACTCTTTGCAATTCGCGCATAGATTGCAGACGAACTCCTCTCACAGGCAAACCATTCACTTCTGGTAATGGTATAGGCAATGAGCCATCTACACTACGTCTTCCCTCGGTCGTTGGCAACGACTTGGTGTCTGAGGTCCTTCTTTTTCTTTGACTGTACATCGATTCACTTGTGGTTGTAGGTATTTGGATCTTGGATTCTCTTCTCGAATTTGGGATCTTGTCTTTGGATTGAGATTTATACATCGTGGGTCTTGGTGCTGGGGCAAATGGCTGCACATATACCGATTCGTATTGGTCCTGAGATGGGTCTGAATCAAGAGAGAACAGAGGATCAGTTGGACCCAAATCCTGAGAAATAAATGAGCCCCCTTCATCAGAAAATGAACTGCGCAAATATGAGTTTGGTGTGACGTCTTTGGCGACGGTAGTATTGGCGGTATCATGTGTGTGTGATGGTTGCAAATATTTTGCAATCAATTGGCGGGGGGATATAATGCCGTTATACCACGCTACACCGCCTACAACTACTGCAAAAACGACCACAAAGATAACAATTGTTACCACAACCTTGAACGTGCGAAACAATTGCAATCTGAATGCAAAACAGAAACTAGCTAAGAAAAGTCCTCCTAAGAAAGAAGGTACATGAAATGACATCTTTTGTGCGAATAATGGCAACTTTAATGATGGAAGTTTGGAGCCAGCATTAAATTGGAAGGTTTTGAGTTTTTGGGTGGTTTGAGCAGGTGGTGGGGGGATTGATTCGGCTGATCCGATCGATGACTTGGGAGAATGGTTGGAACTCGAACCCGTGGGCTCGGGTTTGTGAGAATCACCATGCAACTGAAAGGAGCATTCTGCTAGCTCATTGACATAGTCTGATGCTGACTTTTCTCCCGGAGGTGCACTGTGGTGTGACTTACGTGGTTGTGTTGGATTTTGGTTTACTTTCTTCAATCGGAAGACTCCATCGGGGTCTTGCTGATAGAACAACTTTTTGGTCGTGGTGGTCGTCGACATCAACAAAACAAGTAGAAAGAAGAAGCTCTTCTTTGCTACTGAATGAATATTGATTTATCTTGTTATCAGCTCACGTCTGTCAATGGTAAGTTTATATATGTACAGTTTAAATTCGCCGTAAACGGAGATGCAGTGGCACGCGCGAACAAAAAATAATGATATGTAAATTTCATCTAAGTAATTTGAAAACACAACTCCCAAAGTCCACATCATTGGAACCTTTGGATAGAGCCAGCAACAGCCTTATTTGCGGCATGCAATTGCATTGGTGTCTGTAAGTCAAGTTAAGAGTTTGAAGTGTTGATCTATTTGCATCTCTTATTGCCAGACATTTGTTTTGATTTGGGTGCATATAAACGATTACCAAGTGCATGAGTTCCCCATCTTAGATAAAAGATAATCAGGTACAAGAATCAGATGGAAATGTTTGCTGTCATGACTCTTGTTTAATGCGTCCATGGTGGTTGTTGTTGGCCACGCTGGTATGTTATATCCATATCATATGCTTTTCTTGGCTGTTTGAAATATCTGGCTGTGACAACCACAATGGTAGTCATTTGATGGGGGAGACAATTCTCGTGTCTCACCGTTCCTTCAGGTACGGCTGATGCGGGCCAGTTAATTGTCTACATTCCCTACTAAAACCTTCCGATATTAAATATTATCCGACTGCTTTAAATATGATGACTATCATTTGATTATCGTTTAATTATCGTTTAATTATCGTGAATTAATAATACTTATCTGACCTCAACACTCTATACCGAAACTATATTACACCTATTTTACAATTGATTGAGGGAGTCGTCATGTTAATGATAAATCGCTGGGTTCACAGCGACTCTCCCCTAGCTTCCATGACTTCATCATTTGCATCATATCTGATCACCTCTTAGTCTTCTCGCCAACTGTATATCTTTTTGCATTATGGTAACTCTTTTCCCATGAATAGCACACAAGTTGGTATCTTCCAATAAATGAACCAAAAATGCCTCGCACGCTTCTTGTAATGCCAAGATTGCATTCGACTGCCATCTGATCCCGTAATTTATTCCAATGTAATTTTCAGATATTTCCTTCACGAGTCTAGCAAATGGCAATTTCCGCAATAAGAGATCAGTGGACTTCTGGTATCGTCTTATCTCTCTCAATGCTAGCGTGCCTGGTTTGTATCTTCTTTTACCGCGACCACTAACTAAAGGGTCTCCTGGTTGATTTCTGTATAATCCTACTTCCTGTCTACTGCTGGTGGGATTGCTGGGTCGGGCAGCCCCTGCGCGCCTGGGTGGTGGATGGTCCAGACTGGATCCTGCTGTTCGTTTATTCGTTAGTCTGACCATAGTGAAACAAGTCCCAGTTGATTATCAAACGACACTCAGTAAACTTGTTCTGGTATTTTCAATATGTATATAATTTTACCGTAACGGGAACAAGCCATTTGTTTATGTCCCGTTGCGTATATGCAGGTGTGGTCTTCAAGGTATTCTCGGTTTCAGATTTGTGATGGACTGGGTACAAGTCATTCGAAAGAACAAAACAAGGCACGGTGTTGGAGTTGGATGTATTTAATAGAGCAAACTGTTTGGGTTTCTTTAATATTTTTTGTAGAGAGATTTTTGTGGCTGCGAATCTACTCCATCGAAAAATAAACCTTCGATTCGGCTCTTTCGAAAATCTTCGAAATCGCGATGAATCATTAAATAGGCGTGCTCTACAACAAAACTACGACAAAAATGAAACAAGTAATGAGCAGTACGGGAATCGAACCCGTGACACCTGCTTGGAAGGCAGATATGTTAACCACTACACCAACTGCCCAGTGGAATGACCTTTGAGGATTTGCACACATTTTTAAGAAGGGTTATGAGTGAATCGACGTCTCAGGGACACCTCCCTGGGCTTTAGTGGCATTATTCGGTATAATGACTTTCTTTCCCCACCCCTTTTCTGTTGAAATTGATATAAGAACTAATTTATGTACTTTTAAATAAGAAATGGTTATTTCATGATTAATTTGAGAAGAAAGAAGAAAAAGGAAGAAACAACATGAAAAACTTCTTAAGGTCGAAAAGGTTCTGCAAAGGTATTTAATTTAAGTTATCCAGAATATAAATGTATAGTTGAAATCTTTAGATTGCTGATTGCATGGGTAATATTAGAGAATCCATTGCACTTTGTTCCTTTACTTTTTTTTATTTTTGTCTAAGATGCGTGTAACACCTTTCTCTGGAACAGTTGAGAAAGAGTTGAGTAGTGAAAATAATTGGAATTTGTGCAAAGCACCAACACACTTATGGTTTGGGTTCTGCTAAGCCTTGCCTATACTTGGCAAGTTCATGTACATCTATGCGCGAGTTCAAAATTATTTGTCCCGTACTGTTCATACGTTTTTCCACTTACATAGAGTAATCGACTTTCTAAACATTCTTTTTTGCAGGTAATTTCCTTTTCTTTACTGAAATGCGTTTATTGCTTTATAATCTAGAGTATATAACTAAACCATAAAGTCAATCAGGAAAATAAATAAAAAACCCACCATAATTTAATTTTTCAATTTTGATTTTATCTAAAATTCAACTCAATAACCTCCATACGTTGTAAAAAATTTTACCATTTTTGTGATAGTTTCGTCTGGCAAATCATCTGATCTGTCGGATTGCGCTAGTCGTAAGCGGTATATTCTTGAACAACAGTGGAGGGGAAAATATAGTACTTTTACGAATAAGTAAGAAACCTCGTTCTCCAAGAGATCTCAGCCCCACACTTCAACAAATTGGGCGTGTGGCGTAGTTGGTAGCGCGTTCGCTTAGCATGCGAAAGGTCTCCGGTTCGACTCCGGACTCGTCCATAACCTTTTTGTCATACTTTCCTTTTTCGTCATACGATGTCATACCGCAGAAACGTAAACAGCCAGCCATACTAGTTCGTAATTTGAAATTTTTGTATCCAAGCTCGGCAATACACCTCACAACAAACTCAATCACATCTCAGCAGAAAACCACGGGATATTGAGCCAAATATCATTCAACCACAAGCCGCGGAGGGTGTCATTGTTGCCACAAAGTCCAAGCAACGAAGGGCTGTGGAACTTGGTGCTGCATGGAAACAAATTTCACCAACATTCTGCAGTACAGCAACGATAATCATTCGATCAAAACTGTAAAAAAATTCCCAATGGGGACTCAACATGTAAAAATTCATCCATAGATTGTACGTGAAATTCATAAAACAAATAATAATAAAAACCTGGCAACAGTTTTGCCTGCACATAATTTCACCGTCCAGGAAACTCCCTAAGTTTGTAGTTAATAGTTCAAACAAGCAATTGTTACTCCAAAACCCTGGTTTACGTAAAGAAAAGAATGTCGAGAACATATTACGCCACTGAGGGGAAGCCACTTTCTCAGACTGCGATCTACCAACAACGGTTGAGATCGGGAGTTTACACTAACCCCGGTTCTGACATAGGTGTTAATTCCAACGCCAGTGACACTGCTGCGTTATTAGCTGCTTCTGCTGACTTAACCGTCAAACCAGCTTATGAAAGAAAAATTGCCCCAGAAGCTCAGGAAGCTGCCATTGCAGCCAAAGTAGAAAAGATCAGGGCTTGGTCCAAAGGCTCTACTGACATTTACGCTGATGCTGCTGCTGCGTCGTCAATAAAGTCGTCCAGCACGTTCACTCGTGAGATTGAGTCTCATCCAGAAACGGGTATTTATAGCTTCAACTCCGATACCATCTACAAGGTTGCAAACAAGCAATCTACCTCGACAATGACGTCGAGAACGACGCCTGATAGGGATATTCAACGGTCTGGTTTGGTGACTAAGTCGTCCAACCCAGCATTTAATATAGCCAAGATCAATCAAGTTGCTTCCAAGAACTCTTCCAAGTCGTTGAACTCGAGATTCAATCCGGAATTGGACCAAAGATCGGGGTTGTCTTCTCGTCAAGCTCCTGCGGAATTTCTTGACCAGGATGAGGGAGACCTTGCAGCAGCATCTGCTACTGCATCGTTGAAGCAAGGTGGTAAACTCTCTAGTGATTACTCGAATCAGAAGAGATATAACACGTTTACTGCCTCGTCGGTGGTCAATGCTAATTTGTTAGCTGCTGCCAACAAAAGTGCTAGTGATAGATTGAAGACTATCAGCTCTGGTACTCCTGAAGATTTTAAAGCACAAGCACAGTTGTATGCTAATGCTCTTGCGATTGCTCACCGGAACTCACAAGAGAGAATCAAGAACAACTTATCTGGAGTTATCGACTTAGGGGGTGGATTGACCATGACTCAGGCTGAATTAGACAAACTTGCTAGTACTGTTGTTGCTCCTGTGTTGAGCGATCTTGATGAAAAGGCCAAGTCTCAAAGAGAAATTGACCAGCAAAAATATTTGAAGCACCAAGAATTAGTTGAAGAACACCAAAGAGCAAAACGTCAAGAAGAATTCGAAAAAGAAAAAGAAAGAGAGGAAAAACTCGTTGCCAAAAATGCAAGAATCACCGAAAATGAGGCGAAAAAGAAGGAAGAAGACGACAAATTTTTGGAGTATCAAGACTTGAGGCAAAAGGAGGTTGAACAAAAGGAGCAAGAGTTCAAGGAGACTCAAGAAAAACATGCTGAAAGCAAGACTGCTCTTTTGGAAGAAAAGCAAGCCAATCAAGATAGAATCGATGTTGAAGAAGGCGATTTGATCAAGTCTCGTAAGGAAGAATTGGATGCTTTACAAGCAGAAAAGGATGAAATTTTGAAACCAACCCTCGATGAATTGGCTGTTGAAAGTGAAAAATTGAAAGAATTAACAAACGCAAGGGATGAATTGAGAGCAGAATTCGAAGCATCAGAAACCACCAACAAGGAATACACCGAGAAGGTTACTCAATTAGAAAAGGAATTGGAAGAAGTTTCTGCCTCGATTGAAAAATACACTGAAGATCTTGAAACTGCTAAGGCTGAGGTTGAGAACACAGCAAAGGAAGTCAGTGACCTCAATCAGGTTTCTATTGATGAATTGAAGAAGGCTGAGGAAGAGCACAAGGAATTAGATGCCAATTTGACCGACTTACAAAAGACCAAGGAAGAAAACTTGGCCACCAAAGCAAAACAAAAGGAAGAAATCACCAAACAACTTGCCGAAAAGGTCAAGAACGAGCACAAAATCAATGATGAATTACCAGAACACCTCAAAGTCGGCGTCGATGAAAAGAAGTTGACGGATACTTCGTCGCTTTTCACTGTAGAAGAGCCCGTCAAGGCAGCTGCCCCGGTTGAAAAGGCAAAGGCCAATGGTGTTGACTCATTAGTCAAACCAGTTGATGCACCTGCAAAACCAGTTGCTGCAAAACCTGTTGAAGAGAAGCCCGTCAAGCCGGTTGCCCAATTAGCACCAGAGGCTCCTTCCAGAACAAAATCCGGATTGAGAAGATTATCTTCAATCTTCAAGTCAAAAGACACCAAGAAATCCACACCCAAGACTCCTGCAACTACTGAGGCAGTAAAACCACCTAGTGACGCCAAAGTAGAGGAGCCAAAGAAACCAGCTGTCGAGAGTAAGCAAACCAAAGCCGAGTCGTCCAATTCCGTTTACGATGACGACATCTCCTTGAGTACAGAACAGAACCGTGGAGGATTATTCAAGGAAGAAATTTAAGTCGAATCAATTGTTTAGATCCCCCACAAACCCCGTTGCACCTATCCTATCGCGTTTAGAATCTAATTTCAACTAGCAAAAGTTGTTCAATTGTGTTAATTTCAGTTCTACTTGCGTTTTATGTCGTTTTATACTCATTGTATTATGAATTGTTTTGAGCCCCATCCGTAAGCAGAAGTATCATTTTACTGTATATACCAAAATCTCAAAATTTCAATTTGAGAATGGTTGTTAGGATCTCATTTAGTGACATCCACCACCGTAGCCATGGCATTTAAGGACACTTTGGCGCAGTATAACTTCAAACTAGGAAGTAGCAGCGATGAATACATACAACGAAGAAAGATTCAAATGATAAAGTTTTTGTCATCCGCTGCCATCACCATTTTCGCATCAAGGTTTGCCTACAAATCCACTATAACCAGACAATATGTGCCCACATTATTTCAAGGCAATCATTCGCCACCGTTGAGTTACAATTTCACTAGCGATGCTGCCGTAGCCGTAGGTACCGGTACTTTGTTGTGTGGGTCAGTTTCTTCAATGATGATATTTGGTACATGTTGGATCATGGACGTTTCGTCGTTCAAGGAGTTTGGTTGGAGAATGAAGAATTTGATGGGTGGATACGACAAGCAGAAAGAGTTGGCAAAGGTGCCTATGGATGAGGAAAGTTCACTTATTCAGGACAGTTTGAATGACATTTTAGAGGGAAAGTACGATTTTGACGCACCAGAAGAAACCTCTCTGAGTTGAGAAAAGTGAGAGTCGATACCCGTTGTATATAGAACAATAAATGAGTATAAGGAGCACAACTACCAGGAATATGAAGTGGTCTGTTCGCTAGATAGAAGGGGTATAAAGAAAAAAAGAATATGAGCAGTACGGGAATCGAACCCGTGACACCTGCTTGGAAGGCAGATATGTTAACCACTACACCAACTGCCCGGTTATATGTTAAGTATAAAAAAGTTTTAGCTGGAGACTAATGATATGAGACATAGCGTCTATGAGTTTACCTCCAAAACGACCTTTCTGGGCACTAAAAGTAAAAGCTGGTGTTCATTTTACCAAAAAAGGGTTTCCACAGATTAAACCACTTTTTTTTGGAAGTTGACTGGTAAATATCCCATTAACTATGAGAGCATTCAAGCCTAAAACAGAAAATAAAGGGAAGGAAAACTGGGCAAAACCAACAACAAATTTTGGAAAGACTATGTATCGCATTTTGACGCCGTTTGATACATTATTTGGCAGTATTTCTAATTCTCACCTTCCCCTACTTTCCTCATTTCTCAACTAAGGAAATGTTAGTGCGAGCTGAATTTTTGGCAAGTACCAGAACTGATGCCAAAACAAGCCTTCCCCAAAACACCTTGGACCCTCTACATCCACATTGCTACTGTTTGAATTTGAATTGTTCGATCTTATGATTACCATTCTCTTTTCACAACACGCAAGTATGGAATTTGTTAGTGTAGGCTATAGTGTGCGATTTAGCCAAAAAAATGAGCACCGCACAAACACCATAAAATTCCAACTCACTCACCAACACCACGCTCCAATCACACAATCATACAACCACACAACAACACAATTGGGAAAACATGCCTCGGTTAGAAGACTGGGAGATCAAGAAGTACTGGGAAATATTCCAGGGGTTGAGTCCCGTGGATAATAAACTCACTGGCGACAAAGTCTCACCAGTGTTAAAGAACTCCAGGTTGCCAGATGAACAATTATCAAAGATCTGGGAATTGAGTGATATCGATGCCGATGGAAAGTTAGATTTTGAAGAGTTTTGCATTACCATGAGGATCATTTTTGATGTCGTTAACGGCAAATTGGAATCTATCCCTGTAGAGTTGCCCAATTGGTTGATTCCATCGTCAAAAGCCCATTTGATTCAGGCAAATCGAGCCGTCACCAGCGGTAGCAACAATGGCTATAACGATCCGTACTCAAACTCCGCATCTGCCGATGATGACGAAGATGATTCGTTGAGCGACGACTTTGACTGGTACATCTCGCCAACAGACAAGGCAACATATGACGTGATCTATAACTCCAACAGTGACTCTCTCGGCAGAGTGAGATTTGACTCTTTGGACAAGCTTTATGCCACGTTGACGAAAGTGCCAAAAAGCGACATCTCCTCGGCATGGAACCTTGTGAATCCGAAGTCGTTTGAGACTATTGATAAGGACCAAGTTCTTGTGTTTTTGCACATTTTAAATCAAAGGGAGCACGGGAAAAGAGTGCCACGAGGTGTGCCTGCGTCATTGCGGGCGACATTTTCGAAGGAAACACCGAATTATGACCTCAAGGCCCAAGCAACAAATTCCACAATGCCCAAACCTCCATCATCGAGTCGAAATTCATTTGCTAATGATTATTTGTCAAAGATTGGACAGTCGAGCAGTATACACGAAAAAGGGACTGATTTTTCTGCAACTGAGGGAACTGATTGGGAAGAAGCTCGATTAAGAAGGGAATTGACGGACTTGGAAAACTTGTTAAAAAAAGCCCAGGCGCAAAAGAACAGTAAATCAGATAACGATTCTGTCGATTTATCGATGATAAGATACGAATTTGAACAGTTGTTGAAATATAAAGAAGAAAAACTCCACAAGTACAGATCAAGCTCAGGTGTCGATAAAGATTTGGTTAACGTCAAAAACGATATTGAACTAATCGAAAGTCAGGTAACTACGTTAGAGCAATACTTAAAAGACAAGAATAATGAGTTGGCAAGCTTGAACCAAGAAATTGCTTCTTTGAAACAATGAGCAATGAAATAGATGTTGAACCAAGAGTTAACTTCTTGGTGAAGTAGTTTATTTGAATCCATCAACGAACAAGTGAAGTTCAAAAGTTTGTAGCTTTGAGCACAAATAATTTGTTGCTTAAAAGTTGCAAATTATCATTAAAGTTTTACTGCCAACCTTACGTAACACTATTTCAACGTAACAAGTTGTATTTGGGATAAATAAGATACAAAATGAAAGAGTATATGCAAAAAAGTTTATCTTCTAGATGGGTTCAGGTAATCTATTTCTTCTGTTCTTCTTCCTTTGGAGGTTCTGGTTGTGGAGTTGGCAATTTGAATGATTCTGGAGTGAAATCCTTACCGTCACCAACCTGTTCCCATACAGAGGAACCAACTGTAAAATTTCTCCAAGCTTGGGTCAATTCTAATGGTTCGTACACCACTCTCTTCTTTTCTTCATCATATCTAACTTCGGTGTAACCTGTGGTAGGGAAATCCTTTCTCAAAGGATGACCCTCAAACCCATAATCAGTCATGATTCTTCTCAAATCAGGGTGGCCTTCAAAGAAAATCCCGAACAAATCGTAAGTTTCTCTTTCAAACCAATTGGCACCTTCAAAGATTGGAACGATAGAAGGAACTGCGCTGGTTTCGTTGGCATAAGTTTTAACTCTGATTCTAGAGTTGTGACGCACAGATAACAAGTTGTAAACAACGTCGAATCTATTAGTTCTTGAAGGATAATCGGCCGCAGTAACATCCATGGCAGACTTAAATTGAGCTGGAGTATGGTTCTTGAGGAAGATCATCACTGGTCTCACGGCAGAAGGAGCAATGAAGATGGTCAACTCGTCTTTCCAAACGGAGAATTGTTGGATGTATTTGGGCAAACATCCCATAAGGTATTTTCCAAACTTGTGTAATTCTTCGACTTGGACTTTATATTTATCGGCAGGGTTGACTAAAGGAACGTGCAAATCTGAAGGTTTTCTTCTTGGTAATTTGTCCAAATCGGGCAACTCTTCAACACGAAGTTGTTTACCACTGGTGAAACATCTTACGCTGGAAAACAACGCTGGAGACACTCTTTTGATGGAGGTGGAGGTGATAGTTCTCAAAGACATAACAAACTTCGCAGGGTTTTTTGGTCGACAGATGGTACTCCAAATAAAACAATTACCGTTGATCGATTCTATCGGCCCCTGAAATAATTCTTGCTTCGAATTCGATAGCCTTCAAATGGGTTACTTTCTGTCCAATACAATTGGTTAGAAATTTTCAGTGCGAAATCCAAGGTCGTGTGTCAATGACCAAAATGGCATGTCTAAATTACATGCAGGTGGGTATTTTAGGATTTTGATTTTTGTGCGAAGCAAGACCAAAGTGAGTAGATTGGAAAGTAAATGCTCTGGGAGAAGGGGATTGGGGGTAGAGCAGTACTGGTTTGTGTAAATGCGTGGTGAGGATTTGGAAAAATTCAAGAAAAGCTGGATCGGTTGACGCTGGACGTGGTTTGAGCTGGAGATAGACACGAGCCTGGTGCGCACTGGCTGTTCTTTCAGTTCACACTAGAGGTGGCAGACGTGGAAGATGTAGGTGAGCGATGTGTAGACGACTTTAACAAAATGACCGAGGTTTTATCCATGCATGAATATGAGGGCTCCGGGCGGGGAGTATCGGGATGCGGTCGATAGGGTCCCTTGACCGGCCATTCGAATGGCCCCACCAGAAGTGTGTATGTGTGAGGCTCTGGGAGGAAAGGTTTGCACCATCTTTCGAGCTATCATGATACGATAGTTTTTTGGGGAAAATGCGCATCGCAAGTTCAACGAAAACCGAAGACGGCGACTTTGACGCGACGAGGAAAATGTAATATCACTGCCCTTACTTGAAGCGATACGATGGAGGAAGACTACCAATCTGCAGCTCTCAGCACGCAGGAAATGGAACAAGACTTGCTACGTCCTTGTTCGTATTACGAACAGAAACAGACGTAATTGTGCGAGTATTTTCCGTTTACAGACCACCAGGCTGTTGCCACAAGTAGTACATTTTACGCTTGCTTCAAGCACCACAGAGCATGGTTGCTCCACGGGACAAACATGGCGTGTGCATTTGTCATTAAATACCTCAAGAAGCGTCCACCAGCGGCGCGAGAGGAATTTCTGCACCCAACATTAGTTGGTAAGGCAAATAAGACGTCTCCCAGAGCGATACTGGAACCCAAGATACTACGTCGTCCCCGTATTCATATTCTTGTGCAATTGAATAAAACACAATGCAAAATATTGCGTCCAATACAGGACGACAGGTATCCTGCCCATTGATTGCACGGACAATACATCTATACTATAGGCGATGCAGGCCACACAATAGGACCAGACATCGCAATAGGAATTAAGGTAGACAAAGTACGGTTACGGCGATCACAAAATAATTGTAACCTTCTCTGAACGCACCATGTATTGCGTTGCCAGCCAGGTTGATTTGTTCATAGTGCGTAGACATAGTCAAGTCACAATCCTATGATAATGCAAGGTGGGTGGTCATGTAAAATATCGCTCGACAGCAGACGGTATCACGTCCCACGTCGATACGTCGGCAAGGTTGCCGTTATATTTACGTTGGCGACAATATTTCCAACTTTTTTCTTTGGGGTTGTCGCTTGTCTACAGGGTGCGCTTGTGATATATTTTATACCGACTGGATTTGGTTTGTACAGATCTTACCTAAGCCTTTCGGATTTATTTGACATGATTCTGTAGGTGCTGTGATTATGGCCCAATTTCATATTTGACAGTGGTGAAGAGGAAACTGATGTTTATGAAGAAGAGAAAGCGTAGAAGCTACAGTTGTGGCCCGTGTAAGGTATTGAAGATCCGTTGTGATCTCCACCTCCCGGTTTGCTCTTCGTGTGAAAAGTTTCAGCGCCAGGATAAATGTCTTCAATCACCAGCAAGACCTCCGTCCGGTGAGGAGTTGTGCAAGATCCAGCAGCGTAAGAAGCGGTCTGAGATCAAACGCGAGCGCCAGTCGGCTGTGTTGCTGCCGCTTCCGTCAGACTTGTCAGTTCTGGCGGTTGCAGCCTCAAATCAACTGTCGTACGATGGTGTAAATCTCGCAGTCAATCAAACCCAGCAACGCCCTATTGCGTCACCTTTACCGTCTGATAACGATCAAAAGCTAGGGCTTTACCAAAATCACCTAGAAGTACTGTGGGGTTCCAGATCATCTAATCCCGACCCAATACCTGAAGAATCCAGTAGCAAGTCTCCACCTCGTTCCACATCAGACGTGACTGTTCAGCGAAAATCGTTATATACGTCTTCCATCACAAGACTGACAAATTCACCCGCTCCTAACTCAACTCCCGTATCCAATATCTTGCCCCGACTATACTCGTCTAGCGAACCAGATCCTAACATTTTGTATGTAACCAACCCTGACACAACTCAACGAGCGTCCCTACTTTCATTTTTGCAACGAGGAGACTCAATCACATACCCAAAAACTATCAAGTATACGCATCCATTCCGGTTTGACTTGCTATCGAAAAAGATCGATTCTTCCAAACAAATTGTGGAGTTTTCGACTATAGAAGTGAATAGAGTGAAACGGATGTTGCCACGAGACTTCCGTACTATCGAATTACTTTTTAATGAGTTCAAGAAGACGATGTCATTACATTTGAAAAACCTATTTGATTGCGATGATCTTTTGAAGAGCATTTGTCAAGTCTATATGAAGATCCTGGCCATGAACTTTGACCTTTACTTGAATGTCATTCGAACAATCCAATTCTCTGAACGAGAGATTCAATCTTTGTCAATGTGTTTCTTGATCCTAAGCACCGGAGTACAATTTAGCTTTAACTTAAATGATGGTTACTCCATTTCCAACTTGCTTTTTGATGCAATTTCCTTCAAACCAGAGGCAGATATCATTGATGATTGGATTAATATGTCAAAACAATTGAAGTTTAAAGTATTCAAGTACAACAATTTGTCTGACATGATATATCTGATGCAGTGGTACTGTCTCATTCAAAATTACTACACATATACGACCCAATTAGTTGACGACTATTTGGAGTACAACAGCTTGTTGAATTACATTGTACTCAATACAGATGCGGTCCAGTTAATAAAAGTGGATAATCAAGTCAACGATTACCATGAAATTCCTGGATTCCACCAATTAGTAGGATTTTGGTTTTACATTCGAATCATGGAAATTCAAACTCCTTTCTTTCAATACAAGGGGTCACTTCTTACATCCAACCAATTAAAAGACACTATTTTGCCTAGTGTGGATATGTTAGAAATGATTTATGGAGAAAAACTTTGCAAACTTGAAGACACCGATTACCGGTTGTACTTACAAGTGTGGGGAATGATTTGCAATAGGACAACTGCTACCTCAAGAAGAGATTTTATTCAAAAGTATTTGAATATGTACTGCGAATACTTGAGTTTGACTCGTGAGAGGACGGAAAGATTTAGACTTTATCCTGGAGTATCGTCTGACGATGTGGCGCTACTAGTTATGAACCAGAAGATTTTGTTTGGGTTCATCAAGTGGTTGATGTTTGTGAGAATAGAAAACACCTACTTTCCAACGCTACGATTTGCATCATATTTAACATCAATGCTTGCATTGTTCAATCAGTTCCATCAAATGGATGACATTTGCCAAAAGCAGTTCCATCACTCAATTCTAGACAGCATTTATCGTGAATGTCAGTACCACGATTTGTTTTCATTTTTCAACTGTCTTGTATTTCAAGCCACCTTTTTGATTGTGTTACAAAATTTTATCCATTGTCTGGGTCAAGTTTTGGATTTGAGGTACGTATATGATAAAGTTCTTGGTGACTTTGAGCTCACAAAGTTCAAATTCGAGAGCAACGGCTACATGAGACTGATGCAGTCAGTCAAATATTTCGAAGACTCCATGTTGGTAGTTTCAAACCTTCATGGCTTCATCCACTCTAATGTAAAATACGATTCCATCCATGATTTGATACATAACCTTAGTCTGAAATACACCAATGATAGAACTTGGACGTTGCTTACCACTATCTATTTTGGTTCAACCGATAGCTTCTACTTGTATATCGAGAAGCTCCTGGACTTATTTGAACAGTTGGTACAAGGGAACTCCAAACAGGAATTGATCGTCACTCCAGACATAACCTTGAACAACGACTTGTTGAAGAAGTATGCCACTCAGCCGTTAGGGTTGTACTTCGACTATAAAACAGTTGAAGAATACTGTCAAACAGTAGTCGACCTCAATTCAACATAGTACAACCAAACTACAAGTTTTGCCAAGTACATACGAACCAAGAACCATGCTGAGAAATTCTGTAGCAACCAGTTATTGAGCGAGTCCATAATTCCCGCAAGAGATGAACTCCGGCGCCGCTACATAAATGGAATCATTCTCTCGTATGTCAAAACTTGCCAGACATAGTAAGCAAGTTCTGCTGAACACATTTACGACAGTCAAAACCCGCAATATGTAATTTGAATTCATCTTTAGTTTGAAAAATTCAGCACGGCTGCAAAATCTTGAGCACCCTTTGCAACCTTGTCAGGAGTCACGTGAGCTAAATATTGTTATCACACAATTAGATCACAGAAACGATTTATAAGCGATACATTATTTCCTTTGGAAAAGTTGAGGAAAGCTGGAAAGCAGTGGACTTTTTACTGATTTAGAGGACGGATTTGTGAATTCGGCACTACAGGCTTACTCTAGTGCCTATTACGTGGGATTTACACCGCAGGCCATGAGTTCTCGTGACGGCGATTCCGCAGGGAACTCCAGCGGCAACAATGATGATGCGAGACAAATTCCGCCAAATGAAGGTGATTCCAGGTCAGAGTCAGCTGAAGCGACTCAAGGTGGTGTCAGTCTATTTGAGAGGTTGATGGGTACGGTTTTGGGGTTGCAACACAGAAACCATGATGGGGGATCCGCAACTCGAAATCCCTCGGATACCAACCCGGCGACGGCAAATACGGTGCCTCCGACACCGCAGACAGACATTGACGCTACAAGATCACCACCAGTTAGTAGTGTTCTTGAGTGGACTTTTCCACCGAGTGTTGAAAATGTTGGAGCCGCAAATTTGCAATTCAACAGCGACAATCAGGGTAATGGAAACGGAACGGGAGGAACAATTACGACTTCCGATGCCACGACTTCCGATGCCACCAGCATTAGCGGAGCATCGATTCCGGAGGGTACAGATGCGGATTCGCGGGGCATCGTCATCACTGTCAACTATGTGTTCTCTGATGAGAATGACCCCTTACATCCGAATAGGTCTGGCTCATTGGTGATGTCATTACCAAACAATTCTTCCAACCGTGATCCTGAGTTTATTCAACAACTCATACGATTTGCGACACAAATGGCGTATTCAAGCATAGTGAACGGACTTCAACGAGAAAAACGTTTAACACAAGAGAACTTCAATTCGCTTCCAGTGGTTGATTATGACAAGTTGGGGGAGTCTAAAACGTGTGCAATATGTTTCGATGATATGGAAGACCATAAGCATCTTGAAAATGACGTTGTTGAACGACATTGTAAACGAAGAAAGATGAATGACAAGAGTGCATCTCCATCACCTTTGGGGTCACAACAACCCTCTGCTGCATCTACACCACCTCCAACCACCGAAGACAGTGCTAAGAGACCCTTGGCTGAGTACACAGGTACTTATGACCATATTCCGATCGAGTTGCCGTGTCATCATATATTCGGACAGTCGTGTTTACGTGAATGGCTAAAAGATCACATTACCTGTCCTTTGTGTCGAAAACCAGTTTTGAAACCTACCGAGGATACTAATGTGAGTTCAAGCAGAAATTTGACAATATTGACATTACCGAATACCCTAAATACCGACAACGAGACCGATCCATTCACGGGAACATCCACCACGAGCAGATTGAGACGCATTTTGAGACCAGCATCAATGAATTCAGATGAACGTAATCCGGCAACGGAAAACGCGATCTCTCATATTTTAGGATATCTAAGAAGACAAAGAAATGACACATCCAGCAATGATCCATTATTTCCATCAGGAGTTTCGAGCCGAAGAACCGACGGCGGTGTCGACACAATATTAACTGGTTCGAACTCCGGCAGCGTGGACTTAAACAACACACGAAGTAGCGACATTGAACGCTCGGGCGGCCAATCTGAGCCAAATCAACCACAGCAAACCAGTTCGGGAAATACAACTGTAAGTGATGAGCCACTGAGAATGAATTCAGAGGGTTCAAGTACGAGCAATCAGAGTAATGATGATGACATGACCTCTAACGAGATTTAGGACGTACATACAACTATCTAGCATATCCTATGAATATTTATTATAGATTCATGAAAAGAATTTTGCATACTTTTTCTTCTCAAGGTTCTTTTGCTGAAGTAGTAAATCCTCACATTTGGTGAGTTCCCGTTGAATTGCAGCATCCTCGGGCACTATAGATTTAGCATTATTCAACTCCACAAGAGCCAATTTGTACTTTTTGAGTTGAACTAAAGCAGACCCTTTTCTGAAATGAGCTTTAGCCTTCTCTTGATTGGAGATGTTGTCCATTTCCAACAAATATGTGGCATAATCGACAGCTCTTTGGAACTGTGATAATTGCAACGATACTAACGATAGGTTCAAGTATAACGACTTTTTCATTGCTTGATACTTTCCAAACCATTGAGGTTCATCGTCCTGATCCGGAAAGTATTCCATGACGTATCTTAAGCACTTTTTGTACTTGAAAAGAGCGGATTGCTTCTCTCCTGCCTTGAAAAGCAAAGTTCCGCTCTCCTTAATTTTAGCAGATGCATGGTACACACTTTCTGACGACTCCTTGTCTATATGAGAATCATCATCTGGGTACTCTTCATAAATATCACCGCCTCTTTGATCGTAACTGGCGTTGAAGATGGGAACAGGCATGTCGACATTCCACTCACCACACTCGGTTATTATCACGGGGATTTGGGGAACATTATCTTTGCCAGTATTGATTTTCTCTATCTCACGAACAACAGATTTACCGTGTAGTACAATACCAAACACGGTATGCTTTCCGGTAAGATGAGGCTGCGCAAGTGTGGTTATGAAGAATTGTGAGCCGTTGGAGTCGGGATGAGAATCGTTTGCCATGCAAAGTTTGAAAGGAGCATTTAGTGGTTCTGAAAGGTTCTCATCTCTGAATAACTGATAATCATTTATGGTGCTTCTGGAAGCTTGTCCCAATTTGTCACAAGGATAGGACTCTTGTGAGTACACAGAATCAACATCACCACCTTGAATGATGAAATTCTTTATCACCCGGTGAAACATTGTGTTTTTGAATCCTAGTGGCTTTTCATTAATAACGACACCACGACATAGATTTAGAAAGTTCTCCGTGGCCAACGGAGCCACGTCGCTGAAAAGTTGCAATACAACTCTTCCCACCTCATCTTGGCCAATACTAATATCAAAGTACGCAAAAGGTCTCTCTGGTTCTATCTTCATGAGGCTAAGGTTGGTTGATATTTGATAGAGTGAAAAATTCCCAAAACTGTATGTAATGCCCCATCTCCATAATAAACCACTGACTTTCTTCTTGCAGACTACCATACCTACTCCCGTCCACACCCACGCCATGATCCGAACCACCGCCAGACGGATGAACTCGTCTATGGCAGGGGCAAACTCGAGGCTAATCTACAATGCCCAGGAGAATGTCAACAAATTGCTAGAGCAACATGACCGGTCTTCGTACATTTTGGCTCAGTATATTCCTGAACCAGCCAGAAACGCGTTCTTAGCCATCAGAGGATTCAATCTCGAAATAAACAAGATTAGTGACTCCAGCAGTGTGGCAGCCAGTGCCACGTCGAAATTGGGGATTTCTCCTGCCGACATGAAGTTCAAGTTCTGGAGCGATTTACTCAGTAAAATCTTTCATGATCCTGATAATGACAAAAATGTGGGGGAGCCTATTGCCGTCTTACTTCAAGATAGTTTGAGAAACGGAATCAACTTGGATCTCGATTGCTTTCTTCGGTTTCTACAGACAAGAGACCGGTTTTTGAAGTCTTCCACCTTCTCCACTGTCAATGATATTTGCTCGTATGGGGAAGGAACGTACTCCCAACTAAACTACTTGACCCAGGAAGCGTTGTTATCCCCGGGAATCTCGCCTTCCACTATCAGATTGTTGGAGTACTCGTCTTCTTTGCAGGCTAAAGTGAACGATATCGCGGCCCATATTGGCCAGGCCACCGCTGTCAGCTCGATGATTCTTGGGGTTCAATACTATGGTAGTCAGAGAAATAAGGTGACGCTTCCGGTTGATTTGATGACGAAATACGATTTGTCCCAGGAATCCTTATTACGGCTTTGTCAGGGCCATGTGAGCGACGACCAGGAAGTGGCGACAATTAAGGAACAATTGCAAAATATTGTCTTTGACACTGCTGTGACTGCTAACGACCATCTTTTGAGTGCTAGAGATAAGCTCAGCAAGTGCCAAGCTGAGATTGTCGAGGTGGTCAATGCAAATAAGCAAGATAAACTTGTCCAGGCACAGTTCAAGAAATGGAAACGGAACATTCCCGATGCGTTGTTTACATCGTTCATGGTGGCTATTCCCACGAACTTGTACTTGAAAAAATTACAGAAGTGTGATTTCGATATTTTCCACAAGAGATTACAGCAGAAGGAGTGGAGGTTGCCGTGGACGTCGTTTTTGTCATACTACCAAAGAAAGATCTGATCAAATGTATATAGCCTATTTTGAGTAGTGCAATGAGCACCACCCCAACATTGTAATTTTCAAAGACACCATAAAAAAAGCTGATTCAATCGGATAGATTCAAGATCAACAACTAGTAGTTCTCGGCATGTCTCGTGGTCTAAACCTCAGGATGTCAAATCCTGCTTAGTAAAGAGGTTGGTTGTACCCCTGCGCATTTACCTTCTCAGGTAGACTTCCACAAGTAGCAGCCCAATGCAGCACGGATTTGTTCGCGTTTTTTAGATGGTAAATTTTTCGTGTGCGTATGGAAAATCTGAATCACTAACAGTTGGCAAATACACAATCAACCGCTAAATTGTCATAAACAATCAATATTCAGGCCCTGTACACTGTGGCACGCGTTTGTAGTACTGATTGTGGTTGAACAGAGTTTAAGCTGGTATGGTGAATGAACGGTACCATAATTCGCCGACACCGTCGGCCCCAGTGTTTAGATTAGCTGGTGGGATCCAGTCCAGTTTGAGTTTGAGCAGCGAAGTGGAAGTTTTCGCCAAAGTTGCGATTGATCCGATCACTTTGATGATCAATGAGTGCATCACGATGTCTTCTGCCATGAGGAAGATGTCACGGTGGTCGCAAAGTGGTGTGGCTGCGATATTGGGAGCGGGTGATCTCTTTGGCTCCAACGACGAAGACGCCCTTACCAACAACTTAGGGTTGTCGTCCAACGTGTCTTCGAATAGAAATAGCAAGCAGCAACAGGACAATCCATTGACCTCGAGTTTTTTGCAGTTGAAATCTATTTTGACTGACGCAACAGATTTGTATGAATTGGATAGTTTGACATTATTACAGCCATTCTTGATGGTTATCAGAACGTCATCGACTCCAGGAAATGTTACTTCATTGGCTTTGGACTCGATATCGAAGTTTTTGAACTATGAAATTTTGTCCCCCAAATCCAAGAATTTGAACTCGACATTGATTCAGATAATTTCTTCGTTAGCCCATTGTCGGTTCGAGGCAGCAGACCAAAACTCAGATGACGCTGTGCTTTTGAAAGTTATCCGATTATTGGAGATTATTCTTCAAAGTCCATTATCAAATCTGTTACCCAATGAAAGTATATCAGAGGTTGTTCAGAACTGTTTGTCATTGGCATGCAACAAAAAGCGCAGTGAGGTTCTCAGAAAAGCTGCAGAAATGGCGATGTTATCGATAACATATAGAATTTTCAGTAGATTACATGACATAGAACCAGAATCTGAAAATATCGATGACATACAAACTAACTTGGAGGATACGAAATTGCCAGAAGATAAAATTGGTGGTACTGAAGATACTGATCACTCTGAGGTAGAGTTAGCAAATGAGTTTTCCGAGAAAAATGACATAAGACTGCCAGAAAAGAAACACAGTATGCATGAGAAACTATCAGATGAGGAACCGTTTGGCATCGTTTGCATTGTTGACTTCATGAGAATCCTTGTATCCGTAGTTGCTCCGTCAAACCAGTATCAGCATATGGAAAGTACAAGAGTTTTTGCATTATCATTGATCACTACCGCAATTCAAGTTTCGGGTAAAGAAATTCCATTACACCCTTCATTGTTTAGCTTGGTTTCTGACCCTATTTCTAAACATACTCTTCAAATCATTACAACTACGGAATCACCAGCCTTGTTGCATGCAGCTTTACAATTATTTTCGACATTGGCAATTGTCTTGGGAAGACATTTGAATGCACAAATAGAGTTATCATTGACATTAATTTTTCAATCAGTGTTTCCTGAGTCGAGAAAGAACCGTACAGATATAATTGAAAGCAAAAATATCACAAACAGAACTGCTATTGCGAAGGAGATTTTGGTTGAATCACTCTCGTTGTTGTGGACTAGATCGCCTAGATTTTTCACTGAACTATTCATAGATTATGATTGCGATTTTGACAAGTCTGATTTGGCTACTAAGGTTTTGGAATATTTATGCAAACTTGCATTACCAGAATCTGCCTTGATCACTACTGACAATGTTCCACCAATTTGCTTGGAAGGTATATTGTCTTTGATCAGTGCTATTCATGATAGAATAAAAAAAGCAAACACCAATCCATTTGGACAACCAGTACACAATTTGATCAAGAACAGAAATCACAAGACATCATTTATCAAATGCACAGAAATCTTGAACGCAAACCCCAAAAAAGGTGTCCAAGCACTTCAAGAGAACGGATTCATAAAGGATGCTTCCGATATCAATGAAGTGGCCAAATTTTTCTTCTCCAAATCAGGAAGATTGAACAAGAAGCTTTTGGGTGAGTACTTAGCTAAGCCCTCTAACACTGAGTTATTGAAAAAGTTTATTGATTTATTTGACTTTGCAGGTTTAAGAGTAGATGAAGCAATCAGACTTTTGTTGAAAGCATTCAGACTTCCTGGTGAATCACAACAAATCGAAAGAATAGTTGAACTATTTGCCGAAAAGTATGTCTCAGGGCAACCTGCCAATGAAGAGGATTCTGACGAGGTAGTAACTCCAGATAGGGACTCTGTGTTCGTGTTGTCGTATTCGATTATCATGTTGAATACAGATTTACACAACCCTCAAGTCAAGCAGCAGATGCTTTTAGAGGATTATAAGAGAAACTTGAGAGGTGTTTACAATGGTAAGGATTTCCCCGAATGGTATTTGGCAAAAATTTATAATTCCATCAAAGACCGTGAAATTATCATGCCCGAAGAACACCATGGTACAGACAAATGGTTTGATGATGTCTGGCACAATTTAGTTTCCACGCAATCTAATTTGAATGAAGAGCATCAAGAGTTTAGCTCTACTCAAATTCGTCAATTTGATAAGGAGTTATTTGAGGTTACTGTGGATAAGATGATTGAAACTCTCGTAAATGTATTCAAGGAGGCATCAGATGATCACATAATTACGAAGATCATGTCGTCCATTGACAAATGCGCAAATGTATGTTTGTACTACAACTTGTCTCTTTCTGTTGATAAACTTGTTGGATCACTAGCGGATCTCACTGCATTATCTGACAAGTCATTCAGAACAGTGGTACGTGAAGACAATCAACGAGACGAAATTCCAATTACCCAATTGAAAATCCAAGGAAAAGACGAACCTATTGCTGTCAGCGAGACTGCGGTTTGGTTTGGAAGAGACTTCAAAGCCCAGTTATCCACTGTTGTACTTTTTAGATTGTTGAAGAAGACAAACTGTAAGATTTCTTCGAACTGGGATAAAGTAGTCAAGATCATCTTGACACTTTTTGAAAATTGCTTGGTGAATCCAAACTTATTCTCAGAATTCCAAAAGAAACTCAAATTAACGCCACTCGCGAATGTGAAGCCACGGTATATCATCAATAAGGTAAAACCAACGAATAATTCTGGGATCTTGTCTACGTTCTCGTCATTCTTGAAAGGCTACTCTGACGAGCCACCTGAACCATCAGAATCTGAAATTGAATCAACCTTGTCAACCATCGATTGTATCAAATCGGTCAATGTTCCACCCATTTTCGAAGCTATTTCCAGAAGTGATCCAGCTAACTTGAGGGGTTTTATTGAGTTGTTATTAACCATGTTACCAGAATATGGTGATGCAACAAAGAGATACTATGAATCAGAGATTTTATTCTTGTTTGAGATCTTGGTATGTTTTGCATTACTTTTGAGTGAATTGACCACGACTAATGCTGTCCTTGCGAAATTGAGTTCGGTTGAACATATTTCCAAGAAGGGACAACTTAGAATTCTCGCCTATAGATTCTTGTTGATCCGTCAAAGTGATAAAACCGCTGATGTATCTGGTGCATTGAGCTCTTGCCTTGCTTTTGAGAAGGGCGCAATAACGAAGAATGGAGCTTATTTACTTCAGCCTGTTTTATCGTTGACTGATGAAGATGCATGGTGTTGTCAGGAACTTTTACTTAACGAAGACTACTGGAAACTTTTGCGGTTGTTTGGTTCTATCCAGGCATTCTCTGGAGACATTCTTCAGTACATGGAGGGTATTGTTGCTAATTCAAAAGACATTGTTCCTGAAAACTATATGTTCTTCTTGGGTTTGTTGGATGAAATTTCATCGCTAGGTGCATTAGGGTCACCATATGAGCAAGATAAGGAATCTAAAAACGACCACACAGACAATGAGACTTACAAGCAAATTGTGGAAATTGCGAAGAAATCTGTTTCATTAACCGCAGAGTTATCGCCTGTCACAAACCGGGAAGAGTTTGCCGGAAAAGAATTGTCATACTCGCTAATCCAGGCATTGGCACATCAATGTTTTAACCCTTGTAGGGAGGTAAGACTACATTCAATGAAGAAGCTAAAATCCATCATCTTGTCAGCTGAAATAAACACCGACCTTTCGGCATTTGGGTTATTTGATTTTGGATTATTCCCGTTGTTGGTGGAATTATCCAAGCCTGAAGTGATTCAAACTGATAGTGATGGGTTTGTGTCGACGCAGATTGAGGCATTGGCATTGGTGAGTAAGGTATTTTTGCAATACTACTCGCATTTCGAGAACAATGAGGTTGATCAGGTGTGGTTAGGAATCTTAGACAATTTCCAAATTTTCAAAGACTTGGCAGGAACTAGCGAACATACTAAGGTGTTTGATGAATCAGCACCTGAGCTACTCAAGAATATGATCTTGGTGTTGCAGCAGTCGAGGGAGTACCACAGTAACCGTGACTTGTGGAATCCAACATGGGAAAGAATCGAAGTTATTTACCCAGAATTGAAAGCAGAATTAGCTCCACAGAAAACTGAGGGTGTGGATTCTGGTTCTACTGAGTGTGAGGTCAATGAACACCAGCAATCCGACCCTATACAGAGCAACTCACAACAAGACCCCAAACATGCGGATTCTCCAACAGAAAGCACGGCTACCGACTCCAAGTCCGATGCCAGCAACGCAGACATTGCAAAAGAATAACCCGGCCACAAGATTCTGGCGTAAGACAGCACTAGTTCGCCTTACTGCCACCACTTCAAACAAGCACTTGCTTGAACGGAAAGATGATTCGAGATGTGGGTTTATGTGCAGTCGCGATGGTTTTAGTATAATGATTAAGTTTTGAAAAAGTAAATGTGTAGATGTAGATTAGAATTGAACAATCATGGTGAAAGTTCAGTCGTACAGTGCAAGAGCCGAGGTGCACAATTCTGCCGTTGCCCAACGTTTGTTGAGGCTCATGGATGACAAAAAGACCAACTTGTGTGCGTCCGTTGATGTCACTTCCACCAAAGAATTTTTAAGTTTGATTGACAAGCTTGGTCCATACATTTGTTTGGTGAAAACTCACATTGACATCATCGACGATTTCTCATACCAAGGAACCATTGAGCCATTGATTGAGTTGTCCAAGAAACACAATTTCATGATATTTGAAGACCGTAAGTTTGCTGATATTGGTAATACCGTTAAGTCTCAGTATAAAGGTGGAGTGTACAAGATTGCCCAATGGTCAGATATCACCAATGCACACGGGGTAACTGGTGCTGGCATTGTTCAAGGATTGAAGCAAGCTGCCCAGGAAACAACAGCCGAGCCCAGAGGATTGTTGATGTTGGCAGAGTTGTCTTCCAAAGGGTCAATAGCCTATGGTGAATACACTGAAAAAACTATTGAAATTGCCAAATCAGATAAGGAGTTTGTGATTGGTTTCATTGCACAAAGAGACATGGGCGGTGTCGACGAAGGGTTTGACTGGCTTGTCATGACCCCTGGTGTTGGACTTGACGACAAGGGTGACGGTTTGGGCCAACAGTACAGATCAGTGGACGAGGTGGTTTCAACTGGTACCGATATCATTATTGTGGGAAGAGGGCTTTTTGGAAAAGGAAGAGATCCTGAGGTCGAAGGGAAGAGATATAGAGACGCTGGTTGGAATGCATATCTCGCTAGATGTGGCCAAAATTAGGCAAGGAATCTAGGTTACCCAATTTAATAAATTAACTATGTACAAGTCTCTATGAACGTAGGATATCATCGTCGTCGAGTTTATCTGCGAGTTTTGTTCTCATGATTTCAAACACGAGTAACCCGATGGAAGTGGCAGGAATGGTTGTTAGTGCGTTTCTGACAAACCCTTTGTATCCAAGTTGGAACCATGTTTGTTTGGACCGATTTTTCATCCGTAGTATTTGGTTGTAGGTGTCTATGTATGAATTATAGTAGAGTTTTATGAATGGCCGAGTGCTTTGGTATGATTCGTTGAATATATCTAGGGCCTCTAGTCTCGCGAGATGGATTTTTTGCACTTTGGATATGGGATATTGGATTGCAAGTAAGGAAAAGGCAGCAGATGCTCCTGCCAACAAGATAAAACTGGACTTGAGAATTCTCGTCAGTCGGGTTGCTTCCAAACGGATCAACTCCGGGTCCAACACCGGTTCTTCAATATTGGCGAACTTGGAGAGTTTGCGTCGAAATGACACCTTTAGTTCGCGGAACTTTTTGATCATCCTATAAGTCAAGTTATAGCCCTGAGTTTTCACCGCTTCGAAAGTGGAAAAGTAAAAGGCAAATCCCAAACTCTCCTTGATCAATGAAAACCCAAACCCAGCAAATACCCCCACAAATCCCACTTCTTGCAATTTCTTCAATCCATACACCCACAAGTTCTGATGGTTCCCATTGATCACCTCTGCTGCCGACAGTCGGGTGTAAATTGCATCGATTGGAGCTGCTGCGAGCGACTGGACTGCCCCGGCCACAAACCCCGATCTCCACGTGTCGATGGGGGAGTAAACAAAATCTGCTCTGCCATCGTGATTGTGAGAATCAAAAAAATCTAACGACGTCAAGTAAGTGGCGTACAAAATCAACCCCGTGGCGGAATTCGCCACTAGCGGCGGTAGCACTCGATCGGGAATAAACTTCCATCCTTCTTTTTTGGTGACATTGATGAGCATTGCAATCGAAGAGTGGGTTCTGAACTTGTAGGGCTTCTCATAGAGATGATCATGTTTATTGGCCAATTCTCTAACATACGCAAGATAGTCGAATCGTGAAGGTCGAAACAATTTCACTGGGGTTCTCAAATACAACGCCTGGACCTGGTAAATCACCGCCCGGATACCTGCTGTGGACACTGAAACCGCTTGATTATTCTTGGACAAGTGAACGTTTGTTGCCGTATCGTTTTCACGGTTTTCTTGAGGTAGTACTCGTCCGCCATGACCCACGCTGTCGTTGCCCATACTCATTGGGGCGTCTACGTGTCGCCTACGCTTTGTCCAACTGCTTGAACCAGATTCTATGCTTAGGAGGATTATAATTTATATAGAATTTGCCCTGTTCCACATTCAAATAGATCTTGTGCAGGTTTATCAACAAGATGAAACGGTTTTGATGCAATGAAGTTTTGGACGTGTGGGGGTGCGTTTGTCGATAATGGGCGACAATGTGCGGTAATGAGTGACAATCGACGTTGTGGCGCCACCAGGGGTGTTCTTGTAAAGGGGGGGCAATTTTGGCAAATTCTCATGAGGGTTCATGGAGTTCATATCACTAGTGGGCGAAAGGTGTGTGACGAATGTAGGCGTTATAAGCAATGTCGTGGAACCAGTGTCTAGGCATATCGACGCAGTCTCTGTGGACTGGGTGGATTGTTTTTATCGTACCGGCGTAATTGGTAATTCAGTAGACTTGTTCCTCAAGGTGATTGCGATTGAGTATAATTAGCTGAAACTTATAGCGCGTACAATGCTATCGTGATCGTGTGCGCACAACCAAAACGGCGTACCGCCTACTGATCGCGGTAGAGAATGATTTCCGACTGCTTGAAGTATCTCCGGGCATCCTCGTCAATCAAAACCAAACTGAGATACGTTCTTGTCGAAAACTTTTTGTTCACGTCGCGGTACGTAGGAATTAGATCAAACCCTCCAAGGAACAATCTGATGGGAATGGTTTCTCCCTTCACGGGAGCACCGTCCATGATTTCAAATCGCACCACTGTCTCGCTATCGGTGATTTGGTTGGGGCCCGCACCAGTCGTCTCTCTCCGGATCAAAGACAACTCCATGTGCTTGATCTTCAACCGCACCAAGAGAAAATAGATTCTTCCCACAATCACATCCTTGAGGGAAAATCGCGACTTCAGATACTCAAACTCAATGTGCAAACAATCCTCAATTCCAACATCCATTTTCACGGTAGAAGCGTCTTTCTTACCAGGCTTCGCCTTGGTGCTCACGGGCAACGACGAATACTGAAACACCCACAACTCTTTTTCTCGGGATATTTCCGATGACGACTTTCTCGTCACAATCACTTTGATGTAGTATCTCAACCGAACATTCTTGCCCCGATAACTTTCATACTGTTTCTCGACGTTTTTGAACTCAAATGCATACGTTTCGCTATGGGTCAACACAGCAGGAGATGCTAGTTCTGTCGATAGCGACAAAAAGTCCGACGTTGATATCCCTTCAACGTTGGTCTCAATGGTTCCTAAGAGCAATATCTTGATGCCCATATGCTCAACCTTGCGTCCTTCCTTGGTACGGATGGTGACTGATCCCTTGACCGATTCACCATCCTTGTAAATCGGCAAACTCTCCAATCTTCCCTGGGGGGTTTTGATCTCCACGTGCTTTCTCGTGTCCTCATTGTCCAACCTGATATCAATATCCAACGGTGCTTTGAAGAATATCGACATGTCCATTTTCTCGGTGTGTTGGGTGTTTATGTCTCTCCAAATGAGTCACTACGTGCTCTTCCTCTTGTACAATTATAATGACCGTGCAACGTTCTATCAATCGCCTCGGTGAACAGTCGCTCTTGTTGCTTCGACCAAACACTTTTAGTTACAGTTCACACCACTCGGTGGGTTGTGGTCTGAGATTACACACAGGAGACCTTCACCATACGCACTCTAACGTTGTTTGGTGGTTTTCTTCCTCCCTCAAAATCATCACCACTTCCTCTTTGTGGCATTGCAACTAGTGCATTGGTAGTATTCGTTTTGTCGTCTGAAACACTTTCTATTTATGACATATTCGTCATTGTAGTCGTCTTACAATTAGACACAACTGATTGACCACGTGACCCTCTACATAAGGTCTGTGTCTACACATCTACATTCACACTTCAGCATTTGCATAGAACCCCCATCCTTTCGGCTCCGTTACCTGCTTGCCTCTCCGTGTTGTTTGTGATCTTTTTCTTCTCCCACCGCTGACTCCATCTTCCTTAGTTTTATGTGGGCGCTACCATTTGGGATTTGAAGTCTGCAACCCAACTCTCGTGGGGGTTATTTCTACCCCCCTCCCCCCAATCAAGATCCTTTTCGCAGGCGCTTCTAAGTCACGTGACCAATCGATAACTTTGGCCCCAAATTTTTATGCACATCTTTGGTATTAACCATCTTGCCTACTAAAACCTCACTATCGGAGAGGAATTTGGCAACAATGGCTCAGTACATGGATGAAATCCCCCCGGACGTCATATCCCCACATGATTCCAAGGCGATATCCGATCCCCTATTGAAACATTTGGATACTGTCATTGCCCTATACGATTTCCCTGGTACTCAACCGAGTCATTTGCCGCTATCGTTGGGGGACACAGTATACGTGCTTTCCAAGTCTGACGCAGGGTGGTGGGACGGTGTGGTGTTTGGCAGCAATGGAGATCTTCAAAGAGGGTGGTTTCCCCACAACTACGTGAGGTCCGTCAACTATGTTCAACCAGTATTGAATAAATTAAAGAGCAACAAGGAATTGGACTCAATCACCGCCGCCAATACTGCGGCAAACGTGCTTATCCCGCTGTTTACGAGCTTGTTGCAGAAGAACTTTTTGGAATCGGAGAAACCGTCGCCGGCGACCAACACCAGAAAAAACTCCGTTGTCAGTTTTGCAAGCAGTGACACAAGTATGCGGTCGGGAAACCGATCTGCCACGCCGACGACCCACCAGGGAAATAGTGCCTTTTCGTCTCAACAGGTATCACACCCGGAACATGAAACTGAACATGAACCCCACGGCCAGCCATCCATCTCCAACACGATCACTCCTGCTGATTTGAGTGATGGGTTGAACTTGACCCCGCTTGAAGAGGCCGAGAGAATGATTGAAGAATACAAAAAAGACAACAATGTAGTTCTTTGTTGGATTCCGAAATGCACCGCCAGTGGTGATTTTGTGTTTTATTGTGAGCAATTGGATGTTTATTGTGGGTCTATGCCGATGACGACTTTTGATGGAAACTCAGAACGTGAGTTCAAGACGCCAACGGTTGAAGCGATCGAAGCTAAGGCGAATATTCCATCACAGGATAATTTGTTTGACTCTCAAGGTAATAGTTTGGCGATGTTTGATTCATTAAAACGAGATTCAAACGCATCCACCATGTCGCATTCGTCGACGTCATCGTATCATCATTTTTCACAACCGTTTTATGCATTCGACTATCTTTTCTACAAGCAAGCATCTGATATGACAAGATGGAGTGAATTGAAAGAATCGTTCAATTATCTTTTGGATTTGACATACAAAGCATTAAAAGACCATAATAAGCATTTATTCAGCACCCATTTCACCCACCTTAACAAATTGATTTCCCTCGTATTTTCTGCGGCTAGATTGACCCGACATGATTTCATGGATACCAAGTATGAGCGATCGGTAAGACGAAGGTTGAAACGAATTGCATCGTCGTTTTCTCAGTTGTACATAAACGGGGTTTTACATCTAAATGTGATGCATTTCAAGGGCACGGTGTCAGAAGGGTTGTTGATGTCCAAGTTGAACCAACCAGTGGGAAGCTTTGCCGAGTCACAGTCATCGATTTCAACGGTGATACAAGATCCAAGGCATGCAAGTAATTTGAACTCCTTGAATAATAGTCAAAAACTAACCCTTAATGAAGACGACGAGTTTATAAGTTACTTCCACCAAGTGGACATAGAAGCAGAAAATTTACGAAATAGCTTAAATTCATTGACGAACATATTCATGAAAATAACAAATGGAAAACGAGTGAGAAAAAGTGATTATGATAGTTCGGATGCAAGCGAAGATGAAGGAGAGGACAGATCGGATATTTTGCCCCAGTTGTACCCCAGATTCCTTACCGACGAGTTCAATGGTGGTAATTGGTGTAATCCTTTTTTTGCTACCAATAACTCTGTGTTGAACGTGAGTGGTGATGATTTGAAAAACAAACATCATCAAAAGGTCATAATAGACCACACATCATTTGAACTAGTGGTAAATCTTTCAGAAAAAATGGTAGGATTGAGTGAACAAACGCTTGAGTATCTCGACCCCAAGGTTCAGCACAACTATTACAATGAGTCGTTGAAGAGTGAGAGAAACACTCAAATCTTGAGATTGATTTACAAATATCTATTCCACTCGAGTTCCTTAATGGATTTAATTGAGTCATTTGATTTCACGGTATTTTGCTTAGTGAAAAAGTACTCTTCTAGCTCAGAAGAGGACCCTGAGACCGTGAAGGAAGAGTTAAGTAAAAGTGATAATAAAAAGGAAGATGATGTTTTATCGTCATCAAACTTAACATTTGATTATCCTATTGTTCTTGAGTTCTTCCAATTGAAACAAAAGTTTCACGACTTGATTAGTTTAATAATCATGTCCACGCAATCATTGACTCTTGAAGACCCCGATGTTTTTAAAGGTTTGAAAGATGAGGATCCATTGTTTTACAATAGAGACCTCATGAAAATGCCAACAGAGAAGGCAGCAATATTGTTGACCAATATTTTAATTGAGCAGTCCGATTATTCAAACTCAAACGGAAAAGCTATTTCCTTGGATGCTGATTCGATTCTCGCTAGACATTTGATTGAAGGTAATGAATTCATGGATTTGATACAAAAAACTGTTCTGCAATTGATTGATGAAAGAGAAACCATTCTTAATTATGCCACCAGAGTGTTGCACGATGATCTCAACGTGCAATTATTGGTTAAGGAAAGAAATAATACTATGCTCTTTGAAAAAGCAGATGAGGGCCATTCGTACTATAGCGGAGAGCAAAAGGAACAAAAAGATATACCTTGGTATCTTGACGGAGATGAAGAATTTGATTTGTTGTTGGACATGAAAGGCAACATCAAGGGAGGGACGAAGGAAGCGTTAGTAGCTCATTTAACCCACCACGATTTGATTGACATCAACTTCAATTCAGCGATATTGATTACTTTTCCCACGATAATGTCTCTAGGAGAATTGATTGCTTCTTTGATAAACAGGTACAATATTGAAGCCCCAGAAGGCTTGAGTTTTGAAGAGTATAATATGTGGATATCAAAGAAGCAAAACCCAATCAAGTTGCGTGTTTTGAACATCATGGTTCTAATTGTTGAAAAGTACTGGACGGAATCTTATCAAAACGAGCTGGTTATCAAGAGATGGTATGAATTTTCTCAAGGCAGTTCTGTACAATCCCATACCATCGGGAAACAGTTGTCACTGGATCTTTCGAGGCTATTGGCTAAGGAGGTAGTTTGCGTTCCATCCGAACCTATGATTCCAACTACAAAACCCCCAGCAGTGTTATCTAAGGGACCATCTTTCCTGAAAAAGATGAAGTTAATGGATATCGACCCAATTGAACTAGCGAGACAATTGACATTGCGTGAGTTTAACCTTTATTCGAAGATTACCAAGTCTGCCTGTATAGCAAAGGTTTGGGCTAAAAAGTCGGGATTAAATGAGAGCTATGAAAGTATTACAAGTTTCATTCGGGCATCGAATCAGTTAACCAACTTTGTCTCCTATATGATTTTGAGAAAGAATGAAACAAAGAAGAGAGCTCAAGTTATCCGTCACTTTGTTCAAGTTGCAGAGAAATGCAGACAGTATAACAACTTCTCTTCGATGACAGCAATCATATCTGCGTTGTATTCATCGCCCATTCAAAGATTGAAGAAAACATGGCAGTACCTCAGTCCTAAGACATCTTCTCATTTGCAAAATATGAATAAATTAATGAACTCTTCGAGAAATTTTAATGAATACAGAGACGTCTTGAAATTCATTGGAAGTGAGGCGTGTGTTCCTTTCTTTGGAGTATATTTGAGTGATTTGACTTTTGTTTTCCACGGTAATCCAGATTGTTTAATGAATAGGACAAGATTGATAAACTTCGCCAAAAGAGCAAAAACTTGTGAAATTGTCACGGGGATTGACAGGTTCAAGACTTTGGGATATAATTTCACCAATGTGAGTGAAATTCAGAAATATCTTGATACGTGGTTTGAAAAGTGTCCTACCATTTCTGAACAATATCAATTATCGTTAGCATTAGAGCCAAGAGAGCAAGCAGCAACATTACTGACCGCAATCAAAGATTCGGGAGGAAGTACTTCGACTAGTGCAACTTCAAATCAAAAGGGCTACAAGGGACAAAAACTCACTCTTGCTTTGAGCAGCGGCCTAGGAGGCATTGCCTTGAAATGATGTTTCTTGGACTAAATGTTACTAACGTTGATACAATCGTGGCTGTAACCGGTTAATGTACTTGTATTATAACTATCTATGAATAACCTAATGAAATGGAGAAGAATTGAAAAGCCATCGTAAAGTGATTATTTTAGGGGGACGGTATAACTGTTGTATGGAACGGAGTTCATTATATCGTCTACCAATTGCTGTAGTTCGTAAAGGAAGTGGGTGTTTTCGTCTATGATCATGCCTTCGATGCATTCAAGCGTTGACATGAGGTAGTTGTGGCTATCGTCTATGAGCGGATGGGGGGCTGACTTAGTTTCGAATGTGTCCAAGGAAATCTTCTGCTTGGGTGAAGGCTTTAGATGGTCTCGTATTGTCGAGCAAGTAGACGACTGTGACGACATTGTGCCGCAAATATCAGTATCGCTATGGAAATCATCAGTGAGCTCTACTGAAGACGCGTCACTCTGGGAAAGATATAGCTCCGAAATTTCCATTTCCTCAGTTGCATCGTACATAAGTCTATAAATTACCTAGCTATGGAGAGGCTATATAAAAGCGTACGAAAAATGATTATTTTTAGACCACATCTTAATATATCCCAATACGTTAGCCTTGGTATTGATGATCTGGTTTTTAGGAGAGGGCATCGCGTAAAGTTAATTTACGTGTTTCTCGTCCCTAAAATGAGAAAAGTCCCTAATAATAACTTGCATAAAACTATGCATGCCAAAATCGTAAGGATGCGGGCCAGTCTCGATCGCTACTTCGCTAATGCTTCCTTCGGAAGAATCTTGCTTCAAATTGCCGCAACCTGCGCAACTGCTGTCTAGCAGCTACCAGCACTTATGTTCGTTCGAACACATTGAATCAGCTCAGGTTCTACCACAGTTGCTTTGTAGCATTGGAACTGATGAAGCAAATCAGTCAACTGCCTAATTCGAGTGGACATTCCTGGTGAAGATACTTCGACAGACAATGTTCTCAGATGGGGTGCTACTCACAAGACTTAATCATGAAGAATACTTGATAGCTCATCCCGACAAGAAAACTAAAGACGTGGCACAATTCTTACATGACTTCGAGTTTTGCGTATCTTCTACTGTGAATCACGTAATGGTGCAAACCAGAGAAATCTTCCCACTTCTGTAAGAAGTAAATTACTTCGTGCTTGTCTAGTCGCCAATCTTACTAATAGAATCCATCAGCGCTCTCGCAAAATATCTACTGTATGTACGCTCAAGCAAACAATAGGGCTCTGCCTAAAAAGTAATCGTCACTATGTCTCATTTGCAGGTCTCGTTTATTGTGGGGGCAAGATGGTGATAACCAGCAGCGTACGTTGCGGACATTGACAAACAGATAGGATTGATCATAGAAAAAAGGACCCTTAGAGAGCCCGCGGTCCTTTCCCCTCTTAGCGTGTGAAACATGCCGAGATGGCCGCTGACGATTTTCGATTATCGTTATCAACTAGCGTTGCTTATACCACTCCGTCGGAACCCCTCCGTTTCAGTGTTCTATACCTGCATGTAGTTAACATGATAAGTGATTCTGATCACTATTTAACGTCAAGTAAAGTTGAGAAATACCACATAAATTTGTAGTTTTTACTAACGGTAAGAGAAGTTTTCTTGAATTCATAGTAACTACAAATTGCATATTATATTGATATATTTATTGATTGTTTACCCAGTGGCTTATATTAGAAATGACGTCTTCAACTCCATCCAAGACGATTTGTGTGTTTTGTGGTTCATCCTTTGGATCAAACGAGCTGTACGCCAAGGCTGCTAAGGAATTGGGTACTAGATTGGCATCGCTGAATTGGGGTCTTGTTTACGGTGGTGGCTCTACTGGTCTCATGGGAGCGGTAGCAAGAGGTTGTGCCACTAACGGCGGGTACGTCCACGGGATCATTCCTGATGCCCTCGTGTGTAAGGAACGGACTACATCAAACGACAAGATGACCATTGATGAACATCAAGGCCACACTCCTCTTCCAGACTCAAAAGAATACGGTAAAACCACCATAGTAAAGGATATGCACACCCGGAAACGATTAATGGGTGAAGAGGCTGATGCGTTTGTCGCGTTGCCTGGAGGTTATGGAACATTGGAAGAGTTGATGGAAGTGGTCACTTGGTTTCAACTTAACATTCACAATAAGCCAATTGTGTTGTTCAACATCAACGGGTTTTACGACAACTTCATGAAATTCATCGATGATTCAGTCAAATATGAGTTTGTGTCCAAAACCAATCGCCAAATCATCAAGGTTGCAAATACGGTGGACGAAGTATTCCACGAGATTGAAAATTACGTAGTTCCAGAAGGTATTTTCAACTTGAAGTGGGACACCACCTAGTTTGAACGGGGTTTTCACGATCAACGCTCAACAGGTGTGTGATTTTATACACATGACGGCGGCGTCAGCTTATAGAACTTATCAATAAAAATGCATGTATTTTGATAGTTGCATCAACTCTATAAAATCTATTAATATACTCCTTCCCTCATAACCAGATGATTGTTGTAGTTTCCAACTTATCGGAGCGATACCTCGTGTAAACTGAGGTGGGTTAATGTCCGTGTTCACTGTCATCAACTTCGTCATGAACGTGAAACAAGTCTTCGTGATCATCCACGGGAACCTCCACCTCTGATAACAACCCGGTGCTTACATCATACATCATCCCCCACACTTCAATTTCGCCATTTTTCAACGCTTGAGCTGCGCTTGGGTGCCGCTTCAATGCGGTGACGGAGTTGATCACATTTAGTTCTGCCAAACGTTTACACTTTGTTTTAGGATCGTCATTGAGTAAGTTCAATTCTTTGTTGTTCAACGCTCTAATCAGTCTGACGGGATTGAGCCACAAATCTAAAACACCGCCAATTTTTTTCGACGATAACGAGGCCCAAACACCACCACAATCGGTGTGGCCACAGACGATAATTTTAGAAACTTTCAACACATCTATAGCAAATTGTATTGCCCCCTGGCAGGAAATATCGCTAGCAGTGACAATGTTGGCAATGTTTCTGTGGGTGAAGATTTCACCTGGTAAGGTTGCCAAACAGGATTCACCCGCGCGAGAATCGGAGCATCCAATCCAAAGTGTGTGAGGAGCCTGTCCCTTACCATTTAATTGAAACACTTGGTTCGAGTGATTGAAATTGATAGAGTCAACATAGTGTCTATTATTCTCAAAGTAATCCTGCTTGGTGGAGCTTTTGTGCAAAACGAATGGATTGGAGAGGGAACTTTTTGCTTCGACAGGATCTGTCTTAGCTGGGTTCAAAGGTGGCGATACGGGCGATGCTCCCTTTTGCAAGTAATTTACCACATTATCTCTACCCATGGTGATAAAACTAGTATGCATATATCGTTTGAAATTGTAGCGAATCAACTTTATATTAGGCTTTTTCAAATTTGTGTGGGCAGTGCTAACAACAACTTTATATAAATGCTGGGTCATTACGACCATTGGAGTTGGGCCGTACTATTTATGAGAAAATTGACGTTATACATCATGATGCTATTTTCTAGCTAACTATGGCTCATTTGCATGTTGATGGTTAGATCATATTTAACATGTAAAACGTTTTATAGACATCACCATTATTTTTTATCAGTTTTTACATGTTAAGCCTTATCTCACCATTAACCTGTAAAAAGTCTCTTATTCCTCGTGATTCGGACTGGCATATAGACAAGTTGCAGCACCCTGTCATCACCATTGCATACCCTCAAACTGAAAATGTTGGCACCTTTTTGTATGGATGTCGGGCCAGAGCGAGGTCGATGCCCCAAATTAGGGATTTTCTTTATCTGGTATCTAACCTGAAATCGTATGCACCAATAATGTCCCCTAGTGGTGGCTCGGGCCGATGTCCCTAATTCTTAACACAGCGAACCGTTTTTACATTCCATCGCACTTACGTCACCATTTTCACTTGGCCAATGTTTCCGATGCCCTTGCAAATGTTGAATTTTCATCTACGGTTAGCATCGGTACCGGCAATACAACTCCCTGAGCAATGCAATCTCTGGATTTTGAATTTCATTCGTAGTCAGGGATGGCTTTCGGAAACGAACATCCCCTTGTGGTTAGCACTACTCTCGGTCTGCATTTTTCGAAAACTTTCAGGTACATTCGTAAAGCTGTGTGTTTGATCCTTAATCTATTGAATTTTATCACGTGACTACTACATCATTTCTCCCTTACACCATTCAACCTCCACAATTCTCGGGAGATGAGCAAGGAGATGAGTGGGGACATTTCTGCATGCAACGTGACAATTTAACCAAACCTCATGGTTTCGCTTGGCAAAGTTATCGGTGAAGTCTGTTATGTGAACCCTTGCAACACGTGATGATTGCACGGTTTGCAGCCATGAAGGTACGATTGCAAACTTTTTTTAAAAGAAAGCATTCTTCGTTGAACTATACTGTTGGTATTGTTAAATCTCGTTGAAGTAAGTGGAAAATTCAATGTCTTGGTCACGATTTTGATTTCAACTTTGGTGAAATTTTTGTAAAAATTTCGTTAAATTCGACCACTTACTGTTCGTTGTTGTCTACATGATAAGAGGAATTGCCTGCGAATAATACTAGATGGAATAAATAAGCTATCGCAATGCAACTTATGTCCACAGTCTTCAGGAAATGAGAAAGAGCTGATGATATATTTTATTTTAGATGCAAGAATTGATGGGGTTGTGGTTGTCTATCCGACACGAATAGGGATACTTTTCAGTTGAAGTACCTACAGCAGGAACACAAGAAATACGAACATTGCATGTACATGCCGAATGGGTTTGCGATTTGTACATTACAGCTCTTCATGGATCAACTTTCGCAATATTCGAACGATAAATTCACTTCGATTATTGGGTGCGAAGAGAAGTTCTTGAAAATCCGTTTTCACGAAATATTGGCCATGACCACAACATGTTTAACCCTATCATGCGAAAAGTCTACGAAATGCCAGTAAACGTACAGTCTTTTCGAAAGTGGGGTTGAACTTAATACTTTGTGATTAAGGCTGTTCTACGTCATAATGGCGGCAACAAAAGGCTATCGACCTGCCTGTATGAAATATTCTACTTGCAGATCGTTATCGCCGGTTGACACATTCAAAATCCAAATTGAAGCGTGTGAGAATCGAATCGAGTTTTGTACAAGACTACACGCCCACTGTTTTCCAGATCAAAGCATCTACCTCTTCCTAATAAGCAATGACTCAAGAACAACCCATGCTGGTAGAGCAACCCACAGAGGTGCCACAAGGTGATGATGAAGAGTTGACATTGCTCATACGCGAACAGATCAATAAAGAACCTGTGTCTGAATCGCAGGACCAACTCGAATTTAATAATCTTGGAAAAGATCACAAATTGAAGCGACTAAACAACTTGATTCGAAAGTCTCAAGTCTATTCCCAGATAATCGCTGAAGATATTTTGAAATCCAGTTTAGATCGAAAGGCGCAGTCACAAATCCAGCAACCAACCCCCGACGATACACCTCCCCGGAAAAGACATAAATCACGCGTAGCATCATCTAACAAACGAGACATAATGACTATGTTGACATCCTCACAATCATCATCAGTGACTGAAAATACCCAGTCGCATCCAACACATCAACCAAAGTCTATTTGTGGTGTCATGAAGAATTATCAGTTGGATGGCTTACATTGGTTGACTACCCTCTATGAAAATGGGTTGAACGGAATTCTAGCTGATGAGATGGGTTTGGGAAAGACTCTACAGTGTATTTCGTTTTTGTGCTTTTTGATAGAGCAGGGTATCGTAGGACCATTTTTGATTGTTGTTCCGTTATCAACACTAACAAATTGGAAGAATGAATTCAAAAAGTTTGCTCCTTCTATAAATGTGTTTACTTACTCAGGTACCAAAACGGAGCGACAATCAATTGACGTGCATAAGTTGATTAACAAAAGAAGAATGAATGTTATTATTACGTCGTACGAAATCTCGATCAAGGATTTTTCCAAGTTCAAATCGGTCTCATGGAAGTATTTGATTGTCGATGAGGGTCATAGATTGAAAAATAGTGAATGTATCTTAATTAGATTCTTGAAGCAATTGCCAGTGGCTAACCGATTGTTGATTACAGGTACCCCATTGCAAAACAATTTAAGTGAGCTTTGGTCCTTGCTAAACTTTATCCTTCCTGATATTTTTTCTGATCTCGAGTTATTTCAACAATGGTTCAACTTTGACGAATTGACTTGCTTCGAACAAGAATCAAAAGGTGATGATGATGATGCAGAAACCAGGGCACTAATAAAGTTGAATATACAAGAGAATTTGATCAAAAATTTGCATACCATATTGCAGCCATTTATTCTTAGGAGACTCAAAAACGATGTTATCAAGGATTTACCGCAAAAGAAGGAGTATTTGATTTATATTCCAATGAGTCTGCTTCAAAAAAAACTTTACAATGATGCCATTCATAAGCGATTATTCTACAGTATCATCGAATGTTATTTCAAGGAGTTTTTGCAAGCCAACCTTAAAGAACTCTTTCTATTGAAGCTGGATTTGTTGTTAGTAGATAAATTCTTGGAAGAAAAATTCAACCCAAAGACGAAATTGGTTCAGAAAACAAAGAGAAACTACAAAGAGTCTGAATCTGATGATGAATTTGAAGCTGAAGCTGGAAAATTTGAGGCGACAAAACCTGTTTCGCAGACAACTGAAAATTCGATCAACAGCATATTATCCAAACGAATGAGTAAAGGAGCAAAACAGAAATTGCTTCTACCTGCAATTTATTCAAAAGTTTACAAAGAGGTCTCACACTTGTCGTTGCAAAATATGATGATGCAGCTAAGGAATATTTGTAACTCTCCGTATGCCTATTACGATCCTTTCAGTGTTGAAAATGCCGATCAACAACTGGGTTTTATGGATTTATTGTATAACAACTCAGCAAAGTTTCAAGTGCTAGATCAATTATGTGATGAATTATTCAAAACCGATCATAAGGTATTGGTATTCTCACAGTTTACCAAAGTGTTAGACTTACTAGAGGACTGGTTCGAATTCAAAGGTGTGGACGTTTGCCGCATTGATGGCTCTACTTCCCATGATACAAGAGATCTGGAAATCAAACTGTTTTACAACAACCCAGCTAAGAAGGTATTCTTGTTATCAACAAGAGCGGGAGGCTTGGGGATCAATTTAGTACCAGCTGATACTGTGATTTTGTTTGACAATGACTGGAACCCACAGATGGACTTGCAAGCAATTGACAGAGTACATAGGATTGGACAAACAAAACCAGTGAAAATTTTCAGATTCGTTGTTAGAAATTCCATTGAAGAGATACTTATCAGCAAATCCTCATCTAAGCGGTTTCTTGAGAAATTGATCATACAAATGGGTGAATTCAAGTTCAATAAATTGAAGAAATTAATTAAAACTGATGATGAATACCAGAGTACCACTATGAATGTAAGGGAGTTACTTGAATTGTCCAAGAGTATGTTCAAAGTTGGGGAAGAGAATTCCAATGAAGCGAACTCAAAGGATATTCACGATTTTAGAAAATCTACACTACCAGACAAGTTGCTAACCACTGAAGAGATGAGAGAATTGATGGATAGATCTGATGATTGCTATGACTCAAAAAACGAGGTGGATTGTCCAAATATTAGTGTCTTTGAAACTACAAATAATCTTGACAAAAAGTGAACGTCTATTTTGACTAATTTAAAGCAGTGTGAGGTAGCACTTACCTGCGCATCACCTCACCACAAATTTCCCTCCACCTAAGCGCGTTCCATAGAGCACTGTGACTCCAAGTTAGCTGTTTTGCGCCTTGCATAAATCCATTGTATCTATTAAATTGTTCTGAAATGTTACCATTATCATCAACATGATTTTTTATGATCTGTAAATAGGAATCAGCATAATTAAATAGATTGTCTATAATAGAATCAAAAGACTCTGATCCATATTCGACAACGTCATTTGTCTGCACACTGTAATTGACAAATTGATGAAGAAATTTCAAGATATCTTCACTGAGTACAATGTCCTTTTGGTTTGTTTTCAATTGGTAGATATATCTGTAAGTTATTTCTGCTGCAGTGGCAGTTGAGATAAACCAAGGATTTCCCTCTGACGTCGAATATCCATCATATACATCTTCAGGATATCTTCCAAGTGCTACTCCACAACCTGGTTTTTCACCAGTTTGGTGGTTGATTGGGTATCTATGTTTCATATCGACTACCATTGCGTTCAACGTATTCAATACGTGCGAGCTATTTGTGTCAAATGGAACAGAACTATAGTTCTGTAAAATTGGCGAATTCAAAAGGTGTGTGTGAATGCTCCCCAACAAAGTAGCAGCATCCAAGCCAGATCTTTTACCACTTTTCACTAGTTGAGGAGTTTCCAAAATATAGGGAAGATCGGAAACAAAACCACTCTCAAGTTGAATGAATCTATTCAAATCGTCAAACGAAGTCATTAACATCTTTATGAATTCTTCCAGGTCCTTGAAACGTTGGGCCAAAGATAATCCATCTGATAACGCCCGTAGTTGAGTTAATGAAGTGTAGAAGTGATAAGAGTTAACTTCTTCCCATAAATCAAACCCAGTTTTGTTCCAGTTACACATGATGAACGTCAAATCTGGCTTAATAATTTCATGATAAATCGTAGCCGTATCATTCAAAAAATCGTTTGACAACGACTTGTTGAAATATTCTAATGTGTTAACATAATGCATAATAGTTGTTGCTCTTAATCCCGGGCCATCTAGTTGCGGTCTTCCCCAAACTTCAACAAATGCTGTATTATCTGGCAAGAATTTTGGCTCACCTAGAGACGCTTTGCACGGATCATCCCAAGTTCCAGACAAGGTGTCAATCCGTTGAAGGTAATACTGGTTCTCGATGTAATCTTCGACAACACTTGAAACCTTTGTCACGTTTACAAAATCAAAGTCAGTAATATGAAGCACCAACGAATTAATCGTCAATGCTGAATCCCTTGTCCACTGGTAGAAATAATTCGGATTGGCGTTTGAAGGTGACGCTATCACCACCCCATTTGGAATAGACGCGTCTAGAGAGCTTGAGAGGCCACCGATATTCTGCAACATTTTGTCAAAACTTGTATTCTTTTGCTGTACAACCCATGATTCAAATGATTGCTCTTTAGCGTCATTGAAGTTTAAAACAATCTGAGGTTGTACCTGACCATAAGCTAGTGGATAAATCCACAACAACCAAAAAGTTAGAGGATTTGTGATAGAAACCCTCATAGGAATGACAGTAAACACTGAGATCGCTCTAGAGCCGTGTCAAGTATTAGGTAGTAGTGTGCGAAGTTAACGATAAAAATCAACGATTATGACTGTGTAAAAATGAATGACCATCCATATACACAAAACGTCCACAAACAATAGCTTGCAAGTTTACAAACACAACAGTGGGAATTGACGAATATGAATTTGGAAACCAAACGACTATGCTGATTCCTCGTGATCGCTCCACGAATTTGTTTGATTCGTGGGGGGGAGGGGAAGAAGCAATTTCTGCAGTTGTACACACAAAAAAACCTAATTTAAAAGTTCAATATTTACGTCAAGTTCATCCTCAACTCAAATTGCTTATCAACTTGGATACGATAATCCCTCAAGATGAAATATAGTTAGAGACTCGCACCCTTTGTAAACATGGCTAAAAAATAATGAAGGATGCGAGGTTCGAACTCGCGCGGACAACCGTCCAGCAGATCTTAAGTCTGCCGCCTTAGACCACTCGGCCAACCCTCCAATTAGATCAAAGTTTGAGAATCGAGATATCATACAGGATATGAAAAGAAGGGGTCCGATGATAAATCACATGACTGAAGCCTTTGACAGAGTGTCGCACACCTATTTAAAGCGTGTACTATCCAAAATCAATATAGGGCCATCCTTTTTGAATATTATTGAAACCATAGTCACCAATCAATGGGCTCTGCTCTATATCAATCGAACATATGGCAGGAAATTCAAGCTAGGGACAGGAACTCCGCAAGGGAATCCATTCTCCCCGACCCTATTCATTCTCACCCTTGAACCCTTTTTACTACACCTTCAAAAGAGACTCATCGGGATCAAAATATCAATCCCGTTCTTGACTGGAATTTCTGTCAAATACGCAGCTTTTGCGGATGACGTCAACATTTACTTACGAACGAATGCAGATGCACCAATACTCAAGGATTTAATCGAATCATACCAAAACGTATCAAATGGACTTGTTAACACAGACAAATCCATAATTTACCATTTCGATAACAATGAGACTGCCTCAATACACACTATCCTCGACATTCCCTTCAAACCATACCTGTCCGAAACTATCACGTACCTTGGTATTCAGAACAAAGGGGTTGACTGGATTAAACAAATACAAAGCTTTCGTTACCTAATCGCCAACCTGTTAATCAGCACTCTCCCATACGCTCTCAAGGCAATTGGAATCAACACTTATCTCCTTTCAAAATTATACTTTCGAGATTTACATAGTCCAATGAGCGATCAAGAAATTACAAAAATGCACACTATGCTCAAATCATTCTTTCCAAAGATTACGAAAGCAATATTATTTGCTCTTCCACTGCATGGAGGCTATGGTTTGATTGACTTGAAACTTCAATTGAAAGGAAGGCGAGCCAAAATTATCTATAATTTGTTCCACGATAACACTAACTGGTTTTACTCGAATATTCGGGCTAAACTTCAACTCGTTGCAAATGAAATCGTTGATGATCATCTCCTTTCTCAAACACCCACACTAACAAACTCGATTCTGAATTTGGCCCATCTTGCTACCGTTCATTGGGGTCATCTATTGGTTTCACGAATACCCCTTAAGAAAAC